>CM067334.1:106725000-107082500 GCA_034376525.1 Nicotiana benthamiana | reverse complement strand
TAAAAATCTGATCTCTTTCTTCATTTAAAACATCCATCGGAGTTGGTCTATTGTAATAAAACATCCTTTGAATAGGCTTATCAGCCCATTTTGTATTGATTTTATTAACAAAATCATTTTCTGAAACATTCTGAGTAATAAAATTTTCTTGTTTTGTAGATAAAACAGGTTGAGGCTGTAAATCAATTCCAGTAATATTGGAATCAAAAACAATATTCTTTAGTTTCTCTTTTAAAAGCTGTTCAATTTCTTCAGTAGAATCAGTTTTGAAACTTTTTATTTCCGGAGGAGGTTGTAAAGTATTTTTGACAATTTTTAATTCTTGTTTTGGTTTATGAAAAGCTTCTATTTTTTCTTGTAAAATCTGTGTTTGTTTTAAATAATTGTCTAAATTCTTATGCAATGCCATGACATGCTCTCCTAATACATTCAAATAATAATTAGCATAATTCTGCTGTTTAAGAATCAAATTGACATGTTCAAAGTAGTTACAGCAACTTTGTTTTCAAATAATTTTGCAAAAGCAGTAAAATTAATAGTTTTACCATCTCTATTGATATCAAAAGACTGAGTTGGAGGTAAAGAAGAAATCATTATATCTCCATTAGATAACTGATACTCATGTTCAATGACTAACAAATGATATCCCACATATTTAATCATGAACCATGGGACAAATGGCAATGAAATATTATTTCCTTCTAACTCTTTGTAAAATTCTTTAGAAAAATACTCTGTCTCATCTTTATTAAATGAAGAGAAAAACCAATTCCTAAATTCTTCCCATTTTGGACTATAAAATTCTAAAGAAATCTTTTTTCGTGCCAGAGAACCTGGACTAAAATCAATTTTTTTACTATCCATGTAAACCAGTTGGAAAATTCATGTCAGAATCTGTAGGATCACTTAAACGATCTTCACCTTTAGCAATATTATTATTATCTAAAATAATTTTATCAAAATTTGTATCTCTAATTTGAGAAGTTGAAGCCCTTGATGGAATATCTACAATATAATCTACTGGAGAAATATAAGAAGATACAGATCGGGTTAATCTTGAAGAGGAATCTGTTAGTCTTGGGATATCCTGGGTTTTAAAACTCAAAGTTACACTACCATCTTTACTTTGTCTGATATCAGAAATCTCCTCACTAGTAATCTCACGAGGTACTGCAGCTTCTTCAATAATCCATTCAGTAGGAAAATTTATTTCTTCCCAATTAATTAATCTACGAGTAATAATTTTTTATTTAGAAAAATTATTTTCAAACAAAACAGTCTCATGATTTTGTTCAGCAATTTTACATCTAGGAGATAAAGTATAAAGAGGTCTATAAACAATTCTAGTACAAATACACATAACTTCTGTTCCGGGTAAATAATCATATCCATTAATCTTAATATTCAAAATTAATGATTGTAATATATTCACATCAGTTAGAGCAATATTTAAATTCGGATAAGCATTAAAATAAATTGCACCATAAGCCAAGGTTGATTGTATAGAACCAATCAAAGAATTTTTCCAATTTAAATTTCTACCATCTCGTAATGCAGCAACAAAACTTTCAGGTAAGCCTTTCAATGTTAATGGCTTAAAAGCAACTTGAACTAAACCAATATGTAAATAATTGAAATCTTTAGATTTGTAATAATCTATGTCATTTTGAGATAATAGATGGAAAACTCCACTATTTTTGTCCATAGTAAAACTTAATTCTGTAGTTTTCACAGTAGTTTTTCCAGCAAATTTTTCAAAAGTTCCTAATTTATAAATAGCCTCTATATTTACTTTAGGAATCACCCAAGTATTTAATAAATCTTGTTGGACAGGAAAATCTACTTGTTCCTTAATCATATTTTTAATAAATATAATGACTCTTCAAGAAATCTTTTCTGGGCTGGAATATGCCCTAGGGTCTGAAGGAAATTAAGCACAAATTTTTAAGCAGGACCTTTTTAGGGCTGTAGGACCTTTTAGGAAGTATGAGATTTATATAGTTTAATTTGTTTTATGCAAACCACGGAACTATTCGTTATAAACCCGACCGGGAACATCCATAGGCGATTTAACCAGCCATACAGGACTTACCAACGGAATCACAAGGTTTATACCCGATATAATCCCTCACTAACCATGCCGGGAACACCCCTCTTAGGGCTTACCAACGCCATGATTTAAGCTTAGTTTGCTATAAAATTATTTAAACTAACACCCATACCACAACCTTTACCCCTTCAAGGCAAGCTATTCATTAAGAGTCATTACCTTTTCCGATTATACTTAAGCTATATCAGTTATTATTTAACACTTATGAAGTTAGCCCATCATTGGGCAAATAAACAAATAAAACACAATTATAATATAGAAAATATAATATAACTAAAGAAATGGAAAGTACCTGATTACCAGAACTTCTTGATTTATTTATTCACAATAGCTATTACAAGTAGTATTACAAAAGGAAATTTTAGAGAGAAGGGAGAGGAAAATCTTAGAAAGAGAGAGAGGAGTTCCGGGAAAACCTACCTCCTCTAAATGAAATCTACCTTATTTATAGAAAATATTGTGCACAGTAAAAGTGCACAGTAACCGACATAGAAGTCAATAATCCTACAGTAAAATGAATAAAATTACATAATAGCCCCTTCTAGAAACTTAAGTGGCTTTTTTGATTTTCAAAATCTCTTCTTCAGCTTTCTTGAGTAGATCCGGTAAATCTTTTGAAGTTATACTATTTACACTTTGAGAATCTTCAAAATTATCCCCCATTAAAACATCATCATCAGTAATTTGCTTTTGAATATCTTTTTTAATCTGCTCCATGTAAGCTGCAATTAGCTCTTCTTTAGATAATGTTCCTCCTTTCTTTATTTGAATCTTCTTAGTAATTTTTCTAAAATGACTTTCTTCCATTTCTGCATCATCTGGGATTTCTTTGTCATATTTGGTAATTGTAGTCTTAATAGTATCCAATAGCTCTTGCCCAACCATCTTTCCATCAAATCCTTTTGAGATTAGTTTAGGCCAAAATTTTGTATAATGTCTTCTAAATAAACAAGGTACTTCATCTGAATCTTTCCCTAATTCAATGGTCCATTTGTAAATCCAAGGAACAGAAAATTCCATAAAAAAATTCATAATCGGAGGCTTTGGGTATAATCTGTCCTCTTTGTCCAAATCCATAATCCTTGGCGAAATCTCTACCCATTGATGATATAACTCTTTAAACTGTACTGGTAGTATTCCTTGGGAAGGCCCGAAAAAGGACCACCATTTAATGAACCAACTTGGAATCTGGGTACTTTTAAAAACTTGAGCACAAATTTTTATAAACCAAGAGTGCTTATGATCATCATTTTCATAAAATAAAGTCTTTGAAAATGGCTCCACATAATCCCAATAATTATAATTAATTGACATCTTTTGAATTGGATGTATATACTGGCAATCTTTTAAAGTACTTAGTCCCCATTCATCTGGTAAAATAATTTTCTTAATAATCATTTTGGAAAAAGAAAAATATGATTTATTAGAATTACTAGTATTGTTATGAGAAATTTCTACTGATCCAGTAGATGTTAAAATCATTTCATAGTGCAATCTATTCTTGTAAGTTTGCATTGGAAATAATGCATTGTTTAAATACCTTTTCATAACAATCCAAGGATTGTGTTTCCATTGAAAATCTTTGTTATCAACATAAATTATAATCTCTTTTATAGGATTTATATCAAAAATCTCATTGTCAGTTTTCCCAATTATAACTGCATAAGAATCTTCATTAAGGGGTTCAAAATCTTTATGATCCTCAATAGAGGTGGGTTGAATAGTAGCATTGCTACCCCCAGCAGTTCCAGCATTGCTGGCAATAAAATCTAGATATTTCTGGTAATCTGCAAAAGAAGGTCTTATATTTGATGATGAAGATGATCCTTCTTCAAGAAATCTTTTCTGGGCTGGAATATGCCCTAGGGTCTGAAATCTATTCTGATTTGCTCCTCTTCCCCTTCCAGAGGAAGGTCTTGGCCAATTTGGCCTCATTCTACAAAACTGAAAATTAATCATTAGTAAGATATTCTCGGGTAAGAAAATCTGGTAAACTGTTATCAATTCCTTTTTTATAAACAATTTCAAAATCAAAAGGAGCCAATAATGCTTGCCATCTAGCAAACATCTGTTTAGAAACATTGTGCTTAAAATCCTTATTAAATAAGAACTTAGCAGCTTGACAATCTGTTTTGATTACAAATTTCTGATTATATAAATCCGTCTGAAATTTTAAAACACTCTTAACAATAGCTAAAATCTCTTTTGCTACTGTTGCATAATTTCTTTGACTATCATTCCATTTTCCTGAATAAAATTGTATAACATAATCTCTTTTTTCAACAGGAGAAAATTGAGTCAAAATACCCGCATATCCAATATCTGAAGCATCAGTTTCAACAGTTTTTTCCCAATTTGGGTTAGCCAAAGTTAAACAAGGGAGTTCTTTTATTTTGGATTTTATTTTCTTAACAGCATCAGTGTGAGAATCATTCCAAGCAGGAGGGTTCTTTTTTAGCCTTTCATATAAAATAGCAGTATCTTTTGATAAGTCTTTTATGAACGGAGAAATATAATTTAAACTACCCAAAAATCTTTGTAATTGAGTCTTATTAGTAATAATATCAGGAAATTTTGATCCGAATTCAATCGTCCTATTAATAGGCGTAATTGTTTCTTTTCCAATATTATGACCAAGAAATCTAATGTTACTTTGAAAAAGACACATTTTTGGTTTAGAAATAACTAATCCATTTTGAATAACTATTTTTTGAAATAATTCTAAATGTTTGAAATGTAATTCAATATTTTTGGAAAATACTAAAATATCATCTATGTAAACAATAATGAAATCTGTAAAAGGAATAAATATATTATTCATAACCTTTTGAAATTCTGAAGGCGCATTCTTCAATCCAAAAGGCATAACATTCCATTCAAATTGTCCTATTGGAACATTAAAAGCAGTTTTATATCTGTCTTGTTCAGCAATCTGAATTTGCCAATATCCCGATTTTAAATCAAATTTAGAAAAAATGATTGCATCATGTAATCTATTCAATAAATCTTTTTTATTAGGGATAGGATACCTAATCCATTTCAAAACTTTATTAAGAGGTTTATAATTAATAACTAATCTAGGTACACCTCTTTCTTGTTCTGCATGTTTATTAACATAAAAAGCAGTACATGACCAAGCAGAACTAGATTGTCTAATCAAATTCTTTTTCAATAAATTATCAATCTCTTTTTTACACAAATCCAAATATGCAGAATTCATTTGACAAGGTCTTGCCTTAGTAGGAATATTATTCTCATCAAAACAATCTTCATAAGGTAATGTCACAACATGCTTTTTTCTATCCCAAAAAGCACTGGGATGATCATTACAAATATTAGCAATAAACTGGTTTTTTAATAAATTTACTTTTCCTTGTAATTTTGGATTTTTTAGTAAAATATCTATTTCTAATAAAGAAATTTCTTGTTTTATAAAATTGACTTGTTGATTTTTTAAAATTAATTTTTCAACAATTTGATTTATAGACTTAGTAAATGGTTTAGTGATAAAATCTAATTGAAAATCTTTATCATTATAAGTTCCTATTATTTTAGTATGATCCCACCTTTTCAAAGGAAATATCGCATGCATGAATGGGACCCCTAAAATAATTTGACAAGAAATATCTTCCACAATCATAAAACTTTGAGGTAAACAAATACCATTGTTACATAAAAAAGCTTTTGGTAATTTATAGTTCAATTTCATTTGACTACCATTAGCAGATCTTAAACAATGAGTTGTTTTATGAAAATATCTTGAAGGTATAAGTCCTTCCTGAACACAATTTACATCTGCTCCACTGTCAAATAAGGCAATGAATTCCTTTCTAAAATTGTAATCAATTTATAAAGTAATTTTAGTATAAAACTTTTGAGATGTAATAATACTCATTTTTTGTAAAAATTCATTTCTATCTTCACTGAAGATATTTGTCAAAAAAGAATCTTTTGTATGATCCTGGCTAATTTTCTCAGTATTACTATTTTTAGAAATCTCAGTCTCAGAAATCTCAGTTTCATTTGCTTTAGAATTCTCAACCTTGTTTGCTTGTAAATGAAAATCAAAAGTCCTATTATCTTCTAGGCTAGAAATTCTTCTATCATGAATTTTTGACTGATTTTTTAAATAAATAATTTCTTCTTTTAAAATAACAAGTTCTTGTTTTAAATCAGAAATAGTAGTTTCTTTTTCTGGAAAATTTCTTTGGACCAAAATCCTTTTTAACTCGGCAGTTGAATAATAATCAGGTTGCTTCAAGATAGGAGTATTAGAAGATATATTGTTTTGGTTGTCAATATCAAAATCATCATTTAAAATTGTATCCAGAATTTTATTTCTTAAATCTTTATCATCTATTTTCTTTAAAATCTTCATAATTTTTCATCATTAATCATATTCAAATTCAAATCCTGAAAATTTGAAACTAAATCATATAGACTATCATCTTTCTTACAAGCACAAATATCTTCTGAAGAAGATCTATCAGAATCAGAATATAATTCTTCATTATGAAGAATTCTTAAATCATCCGAACTATAATCAGTAGAAGAATAATCAGATATTTCAGAATTAGAATCAGAATCAGAATTTAATAAAATCTTACACAAAGAATCTTTTATTTTTTCATATCCAGATCCAAACTCTTAATCTTTTCCTGAGTTTTGCACTCATTCGCATAATGCCCAAATTTACCACATTTATGACATCTAATCCTTCTTTTATAATCTTTCTTACCCTTCTTTTTGTAAACTTTCTTTTCTTTCTTATCCCAAGAGGACTTATCACGAGAACTAAACTTTTTCTTATACTTTCTTTTCTTGTCATCTTTAGAAAATTTAGAAAACTTCTTTTTCTTTTTTGAAGAACCATGAATATCAAAAGCAAATTGATCACAAAATTCTCCTAATTGCTTCCTTTCATTCAATCTATTCTTTTTGATATGATAATTCATCTTTATATCATTACAAACAGCTAAGCCTTCTTGAGTACAAACACTAATAATTTTCCCATAAGTCAAGGAATCATAAGGAATTTTATTATGCGAATCACGTAAATGTTTTCTCACTCTTTCCGCAAAAATCGAAGGTAAACCATCAATAAATTTAGCAATATTATTATTATCTAAAATAATTTTATCAAAATTTGTATCTCTAATTTGAGAAGTTGAAGCCCTTGATGGAATATCTACAATATAATCTACTGGAGAAATATAAGAAGATACAGATCGGGTTAATCTTGAAGAGGAATCTGTTAGTCTTGGGATATCCTGGGTTTTAAAACTCAAAGTTACACTACCATCTTTACTTTGTCTGATATCAGAAATCTCCTCACTAGTAATCTCACGAGGTACTGCAGCTTATTCAATAATTCATTCAGTAGGAAAATTTATTTCTTCCCACTTAATTAATCTACGAGTAATAATTTTTGATTTAGAAAAATTATTTTCAAACAAAATAGTCTCATGATTTTGTTCAGCAATTTTACATCTAGGAGATAAAGCATAGAGAGGTCTATAAACAATTCTAGTACAAATACACATAACTTCTGTTCCGGGTAAATAATCATATCCATTAATCTTAATATTCAAAATTAATGATTGTAATATATTCACATCAGTTAGAGCAATATTTAAATTCGGATAAGCATTAAAATAAATTGCACCATAAGCCAAGGTTGATTGTATAGAACCAATCAAAGAATTTTTCCAATTTAAATTTCTACCATCTCGTAATGCAGCAACAAAACTTTCAGGTAAGCCTTTCAATGTTAATGGCTTAAAAGCAACTTGAACTAAACCAATATGTAAATAATTGAAATCTTTAGATTTGTAATAATCTATGTCATTTTGAGATAATAGATGGAAAACTCCACTATTTTTGTCCATAGTAAAACTTAATTCTGTAGTTTTCACAGTAGTTTTTCCAGCAAATTTTTCAAAAGTTCCTAATTTATAAATAGCCTCTATATTTACTTTAGGAATCACCCAAGTATTTAATAAATCTTGTTGGATAGGAAAATCTACTTGTTCCTTAATCATATTTTTAATAAATTTTTGTTTATTAAACCAAGACATAAGAACTCAAAAAGTTAAGTGTTAAATAATAACTTTCATAACCTAAATATGATCTTCCATGGCTCTGATACCAAATTTTTAAGCAGGACCTTTTTAGGGCTGTAGGACCTTTTAGGAAGTATGGGATTTATATAGTTTAATTTGTTTTATGCAAACCACGGAACTATTCGTTATAAAGCTGTAGGACCTTTTAGGAAGTATGGGATTTATATAGTTTAATTTGTTTTATGCAAACCACGGAACTATTCGTTATAAACCCGACTGGGAACATCCATAGGCGATTTAACCAGCCATACAGGACTTATCAACGCTCATGACTACAATCATGCAATTCCATAACACGACTTAAGAATACATCTTTATACCATCTAAAATCAGATAGTTGTCTACAACGTAAATTTTGTAATGTTATTCTAATAGTTTCTGCTTCATCAGTCCATCTACCACAAAAATGTTCAACCATAGTAGTAATCAAAGTATAAACAGCATTTTGTTGTACTTGAGAAGTACTTGTTTGATCAGTAGTCTGATAGGCTAATTGCCCTTCAATTTTAATAACACTAGTAGTATTCATGATAGTATTCTTTTGTTCTTGATTTAAAAAATTATCCCACCAACCTTTAAGTTGCCCAGTAAAACCAGCAACAATCATAGCAGCAATATCACGGTCTTGATTTTTATTAATCTTACAAATAGTACTATACATCAACATTCTATGCACAGTAGTAAAAATTTGTTTATCATTAAAACCATCAATATTCCATTCATAAATTTCCTTGCTACTGTAACTATTATTAAAAATCTGATCTCTTTCTTCATTTAAAACATCCATCGGAGTTGGTCTATTGTAATAAAGCATCCTTTGAATAGGCTTATCAGCCCATTTTGTATTGATTTTATTAATAAAATCATTTTCTGAAACATTCTGAGTAATAAAATTTTCTTGTTTTGTAGATAAAACAGGTTGAGGCTGTAAATCAATTCCAGTAATATTGGAATCAAAAACAATATTCTTTAGTTTCTCTTATAAAAGCTGTTCAATTTCTTCAGTAGAATCAGTTTTGAAACTTTTTATTTCCGGAGGAGGTTGTAAAGTATTTTTGACAATTTTTAATTCTTGTTTTGGTTTATGAAAAGCTTCTATTTTTTCTTGTAAAATCTGTGTTTGTTTTAAATAATTGTCTAAATTCTTATGCAATGCCATGACATGCTCTCCTAATACATTCAAATAATAATTAGCATAATTCTGCTGTTTAAGAATCAAATTGACATGTTCACAAGTAGTTACAGCAACTTTGTTTTCAAATAATTTTGCAAAAGCAGTAAAATTAATAGTTTTACCATCTCTATTGATATCAAAAGACTGAGTTGGAGGTAAAGAAGAAATCATTATATCTCCATTAGACAAATGATACTCATGTTCAATGACTGACAAATGATATCCCACATATTTAATCATGAACCATGGGACAAATGGCAATGAAATATTATTTCCTTCTAACTCTTTGTAAAATTCTTTAGAAAAATACTCTGTCTCATCTTTATTAAATGAAGAGAAAAACCAATTCCTAAATTCTTCCCATTTTGGACTATAAAATTCTAAAGAAATCTTTTTTCGTGCCAGAGAACCTGGACTAAAATCAATTTTTTTACTATCCATGTAAACCAGTTGGAAAATTCATGTCAGAATCTGTAGGATCACTTAAACGATCTTCACCTTTAGCAATATTATTATTATCTAAAATAATTTTATCAAAATTTGTATCTCTAATTTGAGAAGTTGAAGCCCTTGATGGAATATCTACAATATAATCTACTGGAGAAATATAAGAAGATACAGATCGGGTTAATCTTGAAGAGGAATCTGTTAGTCTTGGGATATCCTGGGTTTTAAAACTCAAAGTTACACTACCATCTTTACTTTGTCTGATATCAGAAATCTCCTCACTAGTAATCTCACGAGGTACTGCAGCTTCTTCAATAATCCATTCAGTAGGAAAATTTATTTCTTCCCACTTAATTAATCTACGAGTAATAATTTTTGATTTAGAAAAATTATTTTCAAACAAAACAGTCTCATGATTTTGTTCAGCAATTTTACATCTAGGAGATAAAGTATAAAGAGGTCTATAAACAATTCTAGTACAAATACACATAACTTCTATTCCGGGTAAATAATCATATCCATTAATCTTAATATTCAAAATTAATGACTGTAATATATTCACATCAGTTAGAGCAATATTTAAATTCGGATAAGCATTAAAATAAATTGCACCATAAGCCAAGGTTGATTGTATAGAACCAATCAAAGAATTTTTCCAATTTAAATTTCTACCATCTCGTAATGCTGCAACAAAACTTTCAGGTAAGCCTTTCAATGTTAATGGCTTAAAAGCAACTTGAACTAAACCAATATGTAAATAATTGAAATCTTTAGATTTGTAATAATCTATGTCATTTTGAGATAATAGATGGAAAACTCCACTATTTTTGTCCATAGTAAAACTTAATTCTGTAGTTTTCACAGTAGTTTTTCCAGCAAATTTTTCAAAAGTTCCTAATTTATAAATAGCCTCTATATTTACTTTAGGAATCACCCAAGTATTTAATAAATCTTGTTGGACAGGAAAATCTACTTGTTCCTTAATCATATTTTTAATAAATTTTTGTTTATTAAACCAAGACATAAGAAGCATTGCTACCCCCAGCAGTTCCAGCATTGCTGGCAATAAAATCTAGATATTTCTGGTAATCTGCAAAACAAGGTCTTATATTTGATGATGAAGATGATCCTTCTTCAAGAAATCTTTTCTGGGCTGGAATATGCCCTAGGGTCTGAAATCTATTCTGATTTGCAATATATATATACATACATACATACATATATATACATACATACATACATATATATATACATACATACATACATATATATATATATACATACATACATACATATATATATATATATACATATATATATACATGTATATATGCGTATGAGGGGGGGTCGTACTGCACGTTGCAGCAATATATGGATCGGGCTGCACGTTGCAGCAATATATGGATCGGGTTGCACGCCACAGTGATATGTTGGATCGGGCAGCACGCCGCGGGGATGTAGCGCTTTGTCAAGGATTACCTCCGGAGTCTGCACACCCCCAGTGAGTGCAGTCGACTATATAGATGGATCGGGCTGCACGCCGCAGTGATGTATGGATCAGGGTACATACTGCAAAGGTTATTATTTGGTACCTATTGAACGGAATGTTGAGTGTGAGTGTTGATTGTTGAGAGATGTGTCATGAGTGACTGAGAGGCTTTCCCGATGGGCTATATATATACATATATACGAGTGATGCTTTGCCTGAGGGGCTTGTTTATGAAATTATTGTTTTCACTCCTCCTTAAAGTGAATCCTTATTGAATATGTTGATTAAATTACTTCATTCACTCATCTTTATACTAAGCCTCTATTGAAAATGTAAAAAATATTTTAAATAACTTTCGTTTAAAATGGAGTTTTTATGAGGTTCTCGGTATTTAGTCACTTATTTGGCTTTGTTACTTCCACTGAGATTTTTAAGTTATGAGATGTTTAAGGATTTCTGTTTTCCCGAGAGGCTGTATAAGAACTGTATTTTGCCCGAGAGGCCGATTATGATTTTCATCACTTTCATTATAAATTACAGTAAACCTCTACTAAAACGATTAGAAAGACATTTTCTAAAGAATTTTACTGAAATTGGAATTTAACGAGATGATTTGATTAGTATCCTGTTTTGGAAACACATTGTACCCATAGTGGTGCTATGCCGTGTTTTACGTTATTTCTTACTTCTTTGTTTTAATGTACTTTTATTACTTTCTGAGTTGACGTACTAACATTACCCCCTCCATCTTGTGTGCAGATTCAGGTATTTATGAGCTTGGTGGCAGGTTCATCGAAGTTAGCAAGGTAGTTGCCTGGCGATTGTAGCCCTACTTTTCTCCCTCCTTATTCTCCCTTAGTGTATTCTTGTGATTTTCCCAGCCATATATTTTTTTAAGCACCACTAGGCAAGAGCCTAATGTTATGATTTTATTAATAGCAAACAAGAAAATACAACAAATAGGAAAGTACAAATAAGAGAGGCATTAGTACCAGTATTGTTACCCATATAACACATACCAGGCTAAACTTACCGTACTAAATCCTATTGCGAGGAATGAAGCACTATGACAGGTTAAAAAGATGAAAACATTACACCGATGTCCCCTATTTTTGAACTTAGCAATTTCTTCAATAGAAATTCTTTATCAACAACGTCCCATTCTTCATGAATTATTCAAAATTCAAGATTTCTTTCTAGATTGATTGGATTTTGTTGAAATAGATGGGCGGACCTGCTTAAGCTTGGCATTTCTCATAGGAGGTCGTCTAACATTGTCGCTTCTGCTCATTTCTTTTGTTTGCGACTTTAGTTCGTGTGAGGCGTTAATTTGGACTGTTTCGATGCATTTTGGCAGCACTTCAATTAAAACACCTTCTTCTACTGCCCGATGATTTGGTACTTCTTGAGATTTAATATCATTTTGCTTGACTTGCTGTTGTTCCTCCTTCCTTCTTCTATTTGCACTATAAGGATCACGACCCAAAATTTCAAAGGGATGTGCATTTAGCAGTGCATTTAACAGTTGTTTATCAAAGGATAAAACATCTGTTGTACTGGTCATCCTTATTGGTTTCTTCCCAGAATTGACAAGAAGCTGTGAATTTCTAGAGGATCCTACTTCCTTCGGTGTGCTCGATTCTTCATTACTTTCATAGCCTCGATCTTCACTGGCTCGAGATCCCACACTGTCTATAGAATCCAATAGTCTTCTCTCTTCTGCTGAAAAGATTGCACTTCTTTCCTTGGACATTTGCAATTTGTCTCCAGCAAAGATTCCCTCATCAATATTGAGGTTTGAAAGTGCAGGAATAACTGGATTTTTGTGAGCGTTATGCATTCTGATTTTGGATTTTGGAGATGCTAATGCATCTGTCGAAGAGGTCTTGTTGCCTTGTTGAACCATATCTTGCTGATGAGAAATTTATAGTAGATGCTCATGAGAAATTGGTCTTCATGTTATCAGAAATTTATAGTAGATGCTCATGACTAGTGACAGCCGATATCGGGCTTTTCTTCCACATTTGTATTTATGTTTAAACACTATATAAAGGTTTTTTTAATAGATTCGATTTTATCCTAATAATGGTAAATATTGATTAGTTTAGGGTTTGTGTCAGCTGTCTTAGTTCCATGATATGCGCCATCAGGACAAGGTTGGTTTTAGAGTCGTGACAAGTTGGTATTAGAGCCTAGGTTACATAGGTCTCACGAGTCATGAGCAAGTTTAGTAGAGTCTCGCGGATCAGTACAAAGACATCTGTACTTATCCTCCGAAGGTTGCAGAACCTTTAGGAAAATTCACATTCTTGAATTCTTATCGTGCGTTATTCATTCAACTTGAAATGTAACTCTTTGAATTCCTTCCATACGTTCGTATGTACGCATAAGCGCTCGGTATCAGCTCTGCATCAACAACTTGTGATTCCCAGATAAAAGGGCAAGATGTGGCTTCCGTGTGTTGATATTGGGCCATTCTAGAGGACTTGAGGTCGGGTTTTTCTTGTTGCTTGAGCAGCGAGGTGCTGATTATGTAAGCACGTGGTTTTCATTTTATATGTCCAATGGTGTCCCACTTAGGGAAAGTGATGACTGGATAGCTATGTGATGAGCATGATGTGACTGCGAGAGGTGTTCATATGATTTGAATGAGACGAGAAGGGCCTGCTTGGGGATAGTGAGAATTATCTGGTGCTCGATTTCCATCATGATTTAATTTGTAGCCCTGAGTTTTGGGTATGTGGAAGGATCTTTTCATGTTTCCTATTGGGAAGTGAAGTGGATTTCACGTTGTGATATGAGTTCAGACTCAGGAAGATTAAGTGACTACACGATGATTATGGCGGTGAAAGGGTGTAAACAGATGTTAGTTTGAGGCAAGTATGTAGGTTATCTCCTGCAGAGTGTTTTGAAGTTTGTGTGATCCTTATGTTGTTTGTTGGAAGAACTCTTTTACTAGTAAAATATAAGTATTACAATTTGAATTTGGGTTGCTTAAGGGAGTGTGCTTGACTGTTACGAGGGTGAGTGTGACATTTACAGAAGATTTGAAGTACTAGATAGTCTGTGTTGCACGAGCTTATGAAGGATTGAGTTTAATCTCACTATGGTATTATGGCAGTAATAGAGTATATGCATTATAAGTTATTATGTGTTTTGATCTATGGCTTTGATCAAAGTGGGGGAGTCTGCTATTGATTAGTTGATTGCACGGTTATGTGCTACATTGGTTCCAATTTGGGGTATATTGGTGAATCAGTTATGGATTACAAAGGTTGAGGTCGAGGATGACCCAAATAAAGGAAATTCTGGGTAAACTTTATGACTGCATGAGAATCACGGAACGATTTGAGCTATCTATGGCAGGACACTGGGTGTATCGATGTTGCAGAGTAATCAAACCTCGATAATGCTATGGCCAATATAACCTCACGAGATGACTGAGGATAAGATTCATCTCGGCCTTATTTGTAATGTATCTATCGTCTGCACTATATTCCAAAGGGATGGGTGAGTCTGCACCAAGGTAACTTGATATCACCGACAAAAGACAACCACGACCCAGTCGGTGGAACCCGATGAAAAAGTGTGCGTATATACGCTCAAAAACCCCTCGACATTGGTCATGATGCTCTCCACAGAGGTAGGTACTTGCAGCACCACACCTTCTCCCCATCCACGGTCTTTTCTGATTGTTTCGAGGTGTTCCTCGCCTACTGATGAGATGAACCTCGACGTGTGCTCCCGATATCCTCGAGCGTTGGGAGGTCTCTCCAATGTAAGGTCTCTCCTCAAGACAAAGCACTTCCATACCCGCTCACCGGTCACCGGCGGTGTACCACCGAACGGACATGGAATAGAGGCAGAACTCTCCTCTCCTTGATGGGAGGATGTCGACGTAGCAGTTATGGCTACAATAAAATAAGAGAAGGAGGATGTAGATGTGGGCAATGAGTTTGAGTTGAAAAGATGGGAGAACTAGCACAAAGCACCAAGTTCTATGTAGCAGAATCTCCATTGGAGAAGTAAGTGAATAAATATATAGGGGCATAGCAACGGCTTCTCACCTACCTAGAGGACCAATTAATTCTGGCCATGATAATGTCATCTTTTCCTTAGAGAATGTACTGGCAGGACCACCCGGGGGTCTTTATCAGAACACACGAGTTCTTCTATCCCACGAAAGTCGACAGGCATCGAGACCTTGAGGGTTTCTCGTTATCATAGGCACCGGTCCCAACGAAGCTATCGAGCTAATTTCTAGATAAGACCCGATTTCGGGTTCCCGATCACTCCAAGTAGGGGCTGCAAAAAGTTAGTGTTAAAATTCAAACATTAAAAACTTTATACAATCAACTCAAGTTGTAGGAATCAATTCCATATGAAAATGCTAAGTTCTAAATCGAAAGTCAAAAAGTCAACTCAAAAGTAAACCCCTAGGCCCACATCTTGGAAACTGATAAAAGTTACAAAATTCGAAGACCCATTCAATCACGAGTCCAAGCTTACCAAAATTACACAAATCTGACTCCAAAATCCCTCTCAAATCCCTAATTTTAACTCTCCAATCTCTAGCCTAAAACTCACAAAATTCCACCTTAAAAATACACAAATTAGGTGGGAAATTCAACGAGAGAACAATATTATTGTATATAAATGGTAAAGAGTGACTTACCTCAAGAAATCCCTGGAAATCCCCCTCAAAATTTGCTTTAATCTGAGCTTAAAATGTCCAAAATGATAAATCGAAACCCTTGCATTTAACACTGCCAGTACTTTCTCTCTTGCGTCTCACTTAGCTGCATCTACGATCTTGCAGGTGCAAACATATCTTCCGCTTCTGTGGTTACACCTAAAGGTCCCTTTCTTCTCTTCTGCGATAACACACGCGCAGATGCGAGTCTGCATCTGCGGAACTTCCTTCGCACCTACGCTCCACAACCTTCTCACTCAGCTCTGCTTCTGCGCCCCATACACCGTATCTGTGATATCGCATGTGCGGAAAATACTGTTGCACCAGTGACCACTACACACTCCTTTCTATGCCGCTTCTTCACTCATTCTGTCGCTTATGCGGTCACGCACCTGCGACCAATTCTATTGCAGGTGCAATCGCACCAGAACTAGTGCACTTTAGCAATCCTTCAATTCCAAACTCCGATCCATTAACCATCTAAACTCCACCTGAGGTCCCCGAGACCTCAACCAAATATACAAACAAGTTCTAAATCATGATACGAACTTAGTCGAGTCCTCAAATCACATCAAACAACATCAAAAACATGAATCGCACCTCAACTCAAGGCTAACAAAAACTAAGAAATTCCAAATTTACAATCGATGTTGAAACCTATCAAATCACGTTCGATTGACCTTAAATTTTTTACAGAAGTCATAAATGACACACCAGACCTATTTCAACTTTGGGAACCAAAATTAGAGCCGGGTAACCATATATTCTACTCTCGGTCAAACTTCTCAATTTCTAAAACCTCTAATTTTCCAACTTTCACCATTTCAAACCAAATTCTACTACATACCTCTAATTAATTATCAGGACATACTCCTGAGTCTAAAATCACCCTACGAAGCCATCAGATTCATCAAAACTCCATTCCGGGGCTATTTAAACATAAGTCAGTATCTGGTCAACCTTTTCAACTTAAGCTTCTAACCTTGACACTGTGTCTCAACTCATTCTAATATATCCCCGGAACTGAACCAACTTCCCCGATAAGCCATATAATGACAATTGAGCATAAAATATGCAGTAAATAAGGAAATACGGCTAAACACTCAAACCAAGCGTTCAGGTCATTACATCATCCCTATCTTAAACTAACCTTCATCATTGAAAGGGTCTAGAAACATATCTGGGGCCTCAAATAGACGTGGATATTTGCTCCACATATCCTGAGTTGTATCACAAGTAGCCTCCTCAACCGGATGACCTCTTCACTACACCTACACAAGCATTTAACATATCCTCTAACATCTAAATAATGTGCTCAGCCTGTCCATTTGTCTGAGGCTAAAATGTTGTATTCAACTCAACCCATGTGCCAACCTCTCGCCGCATTGCTCTCTGAAATTGCAATGTAAACTGTGTGACCGATCTGAAATTATTGACTAGCACATCATGAAGAAATCTCATGAATGTAAATCTCAGCCAACCGCTCTGAAGAATAAGTAGTCCCAACTAGAATGAAATGCATGGACTTGGTCAATCGATCCACAATCACCTAAATAGCATCAAACTTTCTCGAAGTACGTGAAGCCCAACTATAAAATCCATGGTGATATGCTCTCATTTTCACTCCAAAATCTCAAGCCTCTGAAGTAATTCATCCGGTCTCTGATGCTCGCACTTCACCTACTGATAATTTAGGCACTGAGCTACAAATCTCACTATATCCTTCTTAATCCTCCTCCACCTATAGTGATGCCTCAAGTCCTGGTACATATTCACGGCACCCAAATAAGTAGAATACCACGAACTGTGGGCCTCCTCAAGAATCAACTCTCATAGTCAATCCACATTAGGTACACAAATCCGATCCTACGTCCTCAATGCCCCATCATCACCAATAGTAACCTCATTGGCATCACCATGTTGAACCATGTACTTAAAGACAAGAAAATGGGCATCACCATATTGGCTGTCTCTGATGCAACCATATGAGAAAGACAGAGAAATCACACAAGTTAGAACCCGACTGGGCTTAGACCTAACCGCACGAATTGGTTGGCCAAATCCTAAACATCTGATGCAATCAGTCTCTTATCAACAGGAATAAAAACAAGACTAACCATACTCGCCGCCTTTCTACTCAAGGAATAGGCTACCACATTGGCCTTTCCGGGATGATACAAAATAGTGCATCGGCCAGCCCGAAAGACATCACAAAGAACTCATAGATAACGTGTCCTAAATGTTGTCTTCAGAATGTCCGAGTCCCGAATCTTCAATTGATGATACCCAGACCTCAAATGAATCTTAAAGAACACCCTCTCTCCCTAAACCTAGTCAAATAGATCATTAATATGCAGAAAAGGATACGTTTTCTTGATTGTAACCTTGTTCAGCTGCCTATAGTCGATGCATATCCGTATAGTGCCATCATTTTTCTTCACAAACAAAACTGATGCATCCCTAGGTGACACACTAAGACTAATAAATCCCTTATCCAGAAGCTCGTGAAGCTGCTCGTTCAATTCTTTCAACTCAGTTGGTGCTATACAATGCGGAAGAATAGAAATGGGTTGAGTTCCCGACACTAAGCCAATACCAAAGTCAATATCCCTATCGGGTTGCATGTCCGATAGGTCTGCAGGAAGCACATCCAGAAAGTCTCACACTACTGGAATAGAATCAATAGTAGGAGTATCAACACCAACATACCTCACAAAGTCCAAATAAGATAGACACCCATTCCCAACCATCTGTTGGGTCTTCAAATAAGAAATCACCCTGCTCGGAACATAATCTAGAGAACCTCTCCACTCGATCCTTGGAAACCTAAGCATCCCAACGTCACCTTCTTAGTGTGCCAATCTAGAATAGCATGACATGGAGACAAAATCCATACCAAAAATCACATCAATTACTAAGAAATAAAATATCAACCCTAGTCTCCAATCCCCTAATAGCCACAACACATCACCGATACACATAGTCCACAACAAAAGTATCACCTACCAGCATAGACACATGAACATGTGAAACTAAGGACTCACAGGGCATATCCAGATAACAACCAAAATATGATGATACACATGATCGCTGCCAAATCCACACTACTACAAAGTAGGAAGATAGGGTCGCAAAACATTTACCCGATATGAGGGTCGGGATCGAATTCCTCAGGGAGCTAGGAAAGGAGTTGATATATCTATCTAGTCTAGAATTGTGTAATTGTTCCAACTGTCACTTCAAACATTTTTGGATCTTCTTTTATAAACTAATATTATCAAACTACAAATTAAGATTCTGAACTAGATTACGCTAAGAGATAATTGCTAGGAGTTATATTTAATAGATTAAGGGGCACTAGGATAGTGACTTTCACCTAGGTGGCTAATTGATGGATAATTACTTTTGAGGATTGATTGACATGATTGGGGAAATATGCTATAACTGTTGCACGATTGTACCCACTCTCGAACCTCTCCGTAGAGAAAGTGATTTTGCCTAATTGACTCTCTCGAGACCAAATGGATAGGCAAATATGCTCAAGATACTAGGTTTCAAGTCGGGTGATTACTCTATCGAGGTTTAACCCTTTAATTGGGACTATCAATTCTCTTGAGTCCATCCCAATTCCTTGTTGAGTCAATTTTGGAGACTTAATCTCTATTTCTCAACAAAAGACAAGTAAAATTAGCACAAACCAATATTTGCAACAACCAATTCATAAATTAAACCATAAAATTTACCCAAGTAGCAAACACTCATAGTCAATCTAACCCTAAATTACAACACCCGTCAGTTACCTACATTATGGTTGAGCCACAACCCTAGATAATGGGTTTAACTACTCATGCTTGAACAAGACAAAAGAGAAATAGATGAAGAAAAATACATAATAATAAATTACTAAAGTTAAATACAAGAATCAATCGTTAAAACTAAGATAATATGCCAAAAATGGCTACAAAAAAAGTTCGCACGAGCGCAGCTTTGTTCTGGAGTTAACTGATTCCCTCAAAATTGAAAAATGGTTCTATTTATGCTGAGCTGGAAAAACAGAACAAAAATGCCCCTGCATGGTCAATGCGGGCCGCACAAAATGTACTGCAGCCGCACTAGGCTCTAGGACTTCAAATCTTGGCTTGCTAAACTCAGGCTCCGCGGACCGCATATAATGGACCGCGGCCGCGGGGATCTCAAATGTTGTCCGCACAATAATGACCACGGCTGTGCTGGCTTGTCCCTTTGGCAGTTTTCACCTATCTGAACTTTAATTCCACGGATCGTACATAATGGTAGTGCGGCCGCGGAGCCTTCATCGCGGACCGCACAATGTGTACTGCGGCCGTGTTGCTTGAAGCTTGGTTTTGCCATTCTCTGAATCTACCTAGTGCGGACTGCACAAAGTGTAGTGTGGCCGCACTAGACCTGTTCTCCTGAGTTTTTCCTTGTGTTTGATACTTGTCCAGGTTTCACTCCTTTTAAGCTGATCTTTGACATCTCGTCCCTTTGTCGACAAAACTTCTAATCAAGAACAACTTATGAGCCTTTTGGGACTATTTTGTATGAAATTATAATCAATGCGTAAGCAAGAAGGAGCATAAAATACGTCAAAATCTCTAGTTATCAACTCACCGTAACTTAAGCTTTTGCTTGTCCTCAAGCAAATAAAATAAGACCCACCCCTTAAGGGAAAATCCAAGAATTTTCAGCTATCCTAAGGTATCCTCAACAAGCATCAATTGGGACTAACAATTGCCCTCAATATGAATGAATCATTAACAACATTTAAACTTTGCAAAACTATGGATAAAGTGTGACAAAAGAGCATAAAATGTCGACTCATTGCATAAAAGAACTCCCTCAATTATTTTGGCCATTGTGGAACTCAAACTCACGCATCCTCAACTCTCTCTAAGAAAACCTCACCTTTTAGAGTATTGGCACACAAACTGAGGTTAATGGGATTTCACTCATCTTTCTCAAGAAAATGACACATGTTCGGCTCTAAGTACCATATGCTTTCCCCTTATGTAAGTATCCACTAATGTAAGCTTCATTCAACTTAAGATCATATAGGGATTTTGTGGAGTCATTGTGACGGCTTTTAGGTCAGGGTAGGACATGTTTGTGTTCAAATGGGTTCAATCTTCCCTTAAGCACTTCTTTTGACTCATCAGGCACAATTTACTTGACTCTTTGAGTCATTTCACCTGTTTCTAAGGGGTTAGAGAGACACATTGTCACTCTTTCTTTTGCAATTCAAACAGTTTCTCCCTTTTCAACTTTCCATACCTTTCTTTCTTTCTGATTTTCTTTCTTTTTCATTAACTTTTGTTTTCTTCTCTTTTTTGCCTTTTTAATTCTTCTTGCAACCCTCGTCTCTTTCCCCAAACATATACTTTAGCCATGGCTAAAGGAAATATTTGGGTGCCAAGTGAGAGTATATTTGAGAACGGTTATAGGCTTGTAACATAGTTCTTGAAAGAATAAGTTCTAAGGCTCAAAAGGGTTAACTAGGAATCATATCATTGGTTGGCAATGGAATTTTCTCAACTATCATTTGGATCAAGGAGAGACTATAATCACTTCTCAAGTCAAATTTCACTTAATATTTCGCCTCAACAAACATTCAAGGCAAGTTCTAGACCATTGGCTCGAGACTTGGACTTGCAGTTTGTTTTCTCACCACACAAGCTAAGGGATTGCACAAGACATCGAGTCGGGGGCCCATAACGACCTTAGTTACAATTCGAGCACACAATGGTCCAAAAAAACCATTTTGATGATTGCCAGTCAACACGAGAGTCTCAAGGTTATGACTTTCATCATCCTAAACACAACATTTTGGCTTTGACCATAGGATCAAAGGAAAATGTGCTAGGCCCAAGTGAAGCATTGCTTGAGGTAACCTTAACTTCAAACTACTAAAACAATAATCGAAAAAATGGACTCAAACCCTTAAGAAGTTTATTGGGAAGAGCCACCCAGTTCACACAATACTCCACCTTTGGAAAGAACCGTGGCATTAAGAAAACCAAAGGCTTAGTAGAACATCCAAAACAAAACAAAAAGCTACGATCCTATAAAAGAAGCTAAAAGCAAATATTTTTGCAAAAACAGAAAATAGAATGAGTATGTACATAGGGGAATGAATATACAACGGTGGATGAATATAGACAATATTGTAACTTTATATACAGACCAAAGGAAAGATAAAAAGTGCGATAAAAGTAACTAAATGTAAGATTATATACAGACCAAATGAAAATCAAATAAAGCATAAACTAAATCAGTTTATATATAATCATCCAAAGATAAAATGTAGTGTGCACCCCCTCAAATAAAAGTTGGCATTGTCTTCAATGCCAACTAAATAAATAATCACCGGAAAGTAAAAGATAAAGGATATGAAGACTCCTTAACCATCGTCCATCTGCATGGGATCATGAGTGGTCCCTGGGTCCTCTGTATGCTCGGGAACCTCAGACTGGTTCCTAGTATCCAATTGCAGAGCTGTTGAGACCTGGGATTGGACCTGGACTGGTTGTGGATCTGGTTCATCCTATGGCTGCCTGGAGGAAGCCTCTGATGGGTCCGCCAACTGGATGATGGCATCATCTGCACTAGGGATCTTCCCCCTCTTCTTCGAAGGGCTCTGTATCTGCTCCAGATCTGTGGCTTCTGCTAGAACTCCTGCTAGAGTTGGGTCCTCAAGTAATAAGTCTAAAGGCAGCTGGTCTGCCTTCAGTCTATCCACATCCTCCCTCAGCTCCTATACGGAAGCCATGGAAGCCCGTGTCTAACACAATGTTTTGTGCTCCTTGGCAAGATCCTTATGAGCCTTGCCATATGAATCAACTAACTTTTCCAAATCAGGTTGTGTGCTGAGGATCTTCTCCTAGTTTTCAAGTATCTTCTTCAAGGCGTCCTCTATAAACTGTGGAATCTATGCTGGATGTGGTACCGACTGAGCTGTATTGGTAGATGGAATCCCCGGGCCAGCTGAGGTAGAAGGAACATGAGGAATTGAAGCTGAAGTAGAAGGTCCGAGAGGCATGTGAGCAACTATGGAGGTAGGCTCAGCCGGGGCCTCTACTACAATTAGATCTTCAGACTGGCCAATTGGGGCAGAAACAGGGGCTTTGTAGTTTTTGTCCTTGGGGTTGTCTTTCCCCTTCAAACTATACTATGATAACGGATCCACATGTTTGACCTTGATGTCAAAAGGTCTTTTCTCCACCTTCAAGTCCCAGAAATTTAGAGTCAGGGTGTTGGAAATAGGGTAGTTCCGGTCATGCTCGACCCCCACTAAGGAAATGACGCGAGACATCACATTCCCCATATTGATGGGGTATCCCGCCATAACATATGTAAGTAGAACAGCCTGGGCAAGTAGAAGAGTCTGATCATGGGTAGTGGGATCAAGTCGGCTGCACAAAAAAGTCAACCAAACCCTAGCCTCAAAGTTAAGGGTCCTTCGAAGTATTTTTTCCCCAGCTATCAACAAATCTGCAACAGTACTCGGGATTGCAAGGTATAACGCTAACCATGGACGAACTCCTGGCCCATCGCCAACTTTTCATTATCATTGAAACCTCGGTATTTATTGAGCACCTTCATAGTAAACACAACCTTTTTGTTTAAAAGTTTTGTCACTTTGGAGCCCTCAAAATGTGGGCTACATTTCTATAAAATTCCTTGACCATGTGTTCGTTGGCGTTCACACAATCATTCAAGAAGTGCTCCCACCCCACTCGAGTCCGGAACTATCTATGCATAGTGGGGTTTAGGGGTAGAATGTCTCTGTCAACGAAGCTCCTCTCAAGAATCAACTTTCTTACCGACCACCATTCCATAAACTTGTGGAACGCCAACTGGTTGATGAATCTATCCTCCCAAACTATGGGATTTCTAGTCCGGGCAATGCCTCTAACCTGACGCTCACCACCCTCATGTATCTCCTCATCTCCCTCATCACCTCCCTCACTACTTTTATATGCTGAGCCCTCAGACGACTCAGTTGGGACATGATCTGCAGCTTGGGCAGCAGGTGATAGTGGAGGAGAATCATTAGTCAATCCGAAGTTGGAGACAAAGTGAGTGGGAACTGAGACAGATGAGATGTTCTGTGAGGGAACATACTCACTCCCCGATTGATCACAGGCTCTATCAGTTGCCTTGATTATTTTTCTGATGTTCTTTATGTTCTGTCTATCCTGGAGAGTGAGCTTTACCAATCTTTGCTTACCTCCCCGGGAGGAATCACCTCAGTCGGGTTTATTTGCACTTTTACCTTGTTGTTTAACCATTGTCTGCAAGCACAAACATCTAACGTTGTTAGTACCAGTAGAGACAGTGAGATAGATGTGTTACATAGTTGCAGAACAGGTCAGTGTGGACCGCACAAAAGCAACCCCGATCCGCACAGGGGTAAAATGCCTTTGACACACTCCCTGAAAATAACCACCGCATACCGCACGAAATGGTATCGCGACCATGATGGACCAGTGCGGACCTCACACAATGTAATGCGACCGTACTGGGCAAAGGTCTCATTGACAGAAGTTCATCACCACGGTCCGCATAAAGTGTTATTATGGACCGCAACACAGCACTACGGACCGCACAAAAAGGACCGTGGTCCGCAGAGGGTATTTAGCCAATGCATTGAGTTAGGTTTGTGGGATTTTGCATTTTATTTCAAATTTTTACCTAGTTATCATTTAACCAGTTAATTATACTCATCAAGCATTCAGAAACAAACATTTAAACTAACCTAAGCTAACAAGTAGAGAAATATGTGAAGAAGAAGAAGAAGAAGAAGCTACATGCTACTAGAAATGACAATAAAAAAAATTAACAATTAAACTAAGAAGAAATGGGTGAAATGTTACCAAAATTAGAGCAGGAAAGAATCAACACAAAGCAATCAAGAATTTATGAGCAATGAAGAAAGATGAACAGTGTTTTAGTCTCTCTACGTTTAACATTCGGGAAAAGTGTAAACAGGGGTCCCTGAGGTCTATTTATAGACAACCGCTGGGACCCATTCTCACCTACCAGCACGGCTGCAAAAAATGGACTGCGGTCCGTGCTGGGTTTTCTTATGCAAGCCTTCAGGAATAAACCTCTATGGTCCAAACAAAAGTGACAGCGACCGCAAAGCTCCACCGCGGACCGCACTAAATGCAATGCGGTCGCAGCGGATAACTTCAGAGATTCTTCTATTTAACTCACACAAGTGTGGACCGCACAAAGTGAAATGCGGTCGCACTGGCAACTTCGGAGACTGAACAAGTTTTCCATCATGTATTACACTACATCAATACAATCCGTGCCACATCTCAAAACCAATTAGCCAAAAAATCAAACCTAAACTACAAAGAAAAAATCAAAGAAAACAAAAAGAAAAATACATGGGTTGCCTCCCAAGAAGAGCCTGATTAAACGTCACGACACGACACATGTTGCCATCATATCACTTGAGATGAAGGAGTGAAACCACGTGGTTGTCATCAAACTTTCCAAGATAATGCTTGACCCGATGCCCGTTAACTCTAAAAACTTCACCATTTTTGTTCTTGAGATCAAGAACACCAAAGGGGGTCACAATTACAACTTCAAATGGCCCACTACCCTTTGATTTGAGCTTTCCCGGAAATAGACGTAATCGGGAATTGAACAAGAGAACTATATCTCCAACCTTGAATTCTTTTCCCCGAGCATATTTGTCGTAAAAGTACTTCATCTTGTCTTTATACAAGGACGAGCTGGAGTAGGCATGGAATCTAAACCCATCAAGCTCATTGAGTTGTTCAACATGAAGATTGGCCGCAACATCCCATTCCAAATTCAACTTCCTCAAAATCCACATAGCCTTGTGCTGCAATTCGACTGGAAGATGGCAAGCTTTTCCATTACACCAACCGGTATGGATACATACCAATTGGAGTCTCGTAAGCCATCTGATACTCCCATAGAGCGTCATCCAACTTTTTCGACCAATTGTTCCTATTAGCATTGACCGTCTTGGATAACATACTTTTAATTTCCCTGTTGGAGACTTCCACTTGACCACTAGCTTGAGGAGGATAGGCGGTGGACACTTTGTGATTAACTCCATATTTGGCAAGTAACGAATCAAAAACCCTATTACAAAAGTGCGATACCCCATCACTAATAATTGCACGAGGAGTGCGAAACCTTGTGAAAATGCTCTTTTTAAGAAATTCAACAACACTCCGGGCATCATTGATAGGAAAATCCACGACTTCAACCCACATTAAGACATAATCAACTGCAACTAGAATAGTTCCCAGAAGAGCTAACAAATGGACCTATGAAATCGATGCCCCAAACAGCAAAGATATTCACTTCAAGAATTGTATTTAGAGGCATCTCATCCCATTTTAAAATTCCACCCACCCTTTGGCATTCATCACATCTCTTGACAAAATCACCTGCATAGTTGAACAAGGTTGACCAATAGAAACCATAACTAAGAACTTTTGAAGTCGTTCTCGCCCCGCCATGATGGCCACATAGGGAGAGGAATGACAAGCCTCCAAAATATTTCAATTGTTCTTCTTCTGGGATACATCTACGAATCACACCATCCGTACAAATCTTGAACAAATATGGCTCGTCCCAATAAATATCCAAACTATCTTAGTTGAGCTTCTTCCTTTGGTTAGAAAAGAGCTCATACGTGATTATTCAGGTCACAAGATAAATGGAAATACCGGCAAACCACAACATATCATGCATTTACACTGCAAGAATTTATTCGTCAGGAAATGCATCATTGATCTCAAGGCCATCACAAGGCCTCCCCTCCTCCTCCAAACGGGACAAGTGGTCTACCACTTGATTCTCACTATCTTTTCGGTCCACAATTTCTGGAAGAAACACTTGAAGAAGTAGCACCCATCTAATCAATCTTGCCTTGTAGTCTTTCTTTTTCGTTAAATACCTAAGGGCGTCATGATCGGTGTGAACTATGACTTCGGACCCCATAAGATATGGTCGAAACTTTTCCATAGCAAACACAATAGCCAACAACTCTATCCCGGTGATTGTATAGTTCCTTTGGACCTCATTCATGGTCTTGCTTGCGTAGTACACCGGATGAAACATCTTGTTCATCCTTTGGCCCTAAACAGCCGCAACCATAATGTCACTAGCATCACACATGACCTCGAAAGGAAAGCTCCAATAGGGTGAGGTAATGATAAGGGTAGGTGTCAACTTGAACTTGAGAAGCTCGAATGATTGCATACACCACTCATCGAACACAAACTTTGCATATTTTTCTAGCAGCTTGCATTAAGGGTTGGAAAAATCTTTTATGAACCGCCGGTAAAAACCCTTGTGCCCAAGCAAACTCCTCACCTGTTTGACAGAATTGGGGGAAGAAGCGTCGAAATCACCTCTATCTTGGATTTATCCACTTCAATTCCTTGATTTGAAATTTTGTGACCCAACACTCTACATTCTTCAACTACGAAATGTCATTTTTCCCAATTGAGTACAAGGTTTGTGTCTTCACACCTGGATAATATTTTTCCCAAATTGCCCAAACTCTCTTCAAAAGAATCCCCAACCACTCTTCCACCATGTCGGTGAAAATAGCCATCATGCATCGCTGGAAGGTCACTGGAGTACTACACAATCCAAATGGCATTCGAGAGAAAGAGAATACGCCATATAGACGGCTAAAGGTGGTGTTCTCTTGTTCCTATGTGGCAATGAGAATTTTATTGTACCCTGAGTAACCATCCAAAAAGCAATAAAAAGTACGCCCTGCAAGACGATGTAGCATTTGGTCAAGGAATGGCAATGGGAAATGGTCCTTTATGGTCACCTTGCTTAGCTTCTGATAATTCATACATACTCTCCATCCAGTGACCGTCCGAGTAGGAATAAGTTCATTGTTGTCATTGGTCACCACATTCATGCCACCCTTCTTCGGTAGACATTACACCGGAGAAATCCACAAGCTATCCGAAATGGGGTACACAACCCCGGCATCCAACCATTTGAAAACCTCTTTCTTCACCACCTCTTGCATAGACTCGTTCAATCTTTGTTAATGCTCCAAGGAAGGCTTTGCATCATCCTCCAAGATAATTTTATGCATGAAAAATGCAGGCCTTATTCCCCGAATATCAGCTAGAGTCAATCTAATTCCCTTTTTCGATTTTGAAGCACCGCCAAAGTGGCCTCAACCTGAATGTTAGTAAGGCAAGAGGAAAGAATAACTAGTAAAGTAGAATTTGAGCTCAAGAATTCATACCTGAGCTGTAGAGGAAGTGGCTCCTGTTAGAAACACGTTCTCAATGCAATATACTAAACGTGTACTCTTTTGTAGGTTTTGATGAATGACAAACGAAGCAAAAATTGATATATGACGGAATTCAAGTACAAGCTCACAATGGTTGCGAATAAGATTGAAGTTCAAGATATAGCTTTTAATTGTTATTGAGTTGTTCTAAATTGTAATCTCGATCCTATAACTTGACTCATAGTATGGCCTCTCTCATAAAACTATTTTCCAAAATCATGCATATTCAATTCTGTGTCAAAAAGATTTTAAATCATGCATATTTACATTAGACAAAATGTTTTCTAAACATGCCTCAAAAATCTGGGCTAAAATAATCGATTATGTACTTATGATAATCGATTGTTTCTGAGCCAAGACTGCATGACAATCGATTATGAATTAATGGTAATCGATTGTGAGTAAGACAGTGAACATCAGGTTTTTCCAAATCTGCATGATAATCGATTGTGAACAAATGACAATCGATTGTTGTTGAGGTAAAGTTTTTCAATACTCAAAATAATCGATTATGAACTAATGATGATCGATTGTGTTGAGTTGATGTCTTCCAGTGATTTTAAATTTAATTAAGTAATCGATTATGTCTTTAGATAATCGATTATCACTGAGACAGTAAGTTTTATGATTTTCAGAAAATAACAAGTAATCGATTGTTGCAAAGGACAATCGATTGTTGAAGCTGGCCGTTGTCAAATGATTTTCAAATACCATAAGGTAATCGATTATTGATTCTAGATAATCGATGTTCTGCTTAAAATCCGGAAATGATTTTTAGAACGTTGCTGAAGTAATCGATTATAGATTTTATATAATCGATGTTTTGCTTAAAATCCGGAAATGATTTTTAGAACGTTGCTAAAGTAATCGATTATGAACTTAGTGTAATCGATTATCTGATTTTGAATATTGCCAGTAATCGATTATAGATTATGTATAATCGATTGTGAAGCGTTAAATCTGGGATTGATTTTTAAACTGACTGGCAGATAATCGATTGTTTGGTCTTAACAATCGATTATCACTGAGTAATTTCAGCAACTCTTAATTGGCAATTAGACAACGGTTGAACCAACTTTTTCAACTATAAATACAGCTTCATTTCAGTGTTTTAAATACAACATACACAAACTGATCATTACATTGCTATAAGCTTTCATTCAATTGTTCTTCATTTTCTACTCAATTCATAAAGCTTTTGAGAGCCATATTATTGCTTAAAGTTGTTGTGATCTTGAACATATTCTTTTACTCATATCTACTCAATAAGGAGTACTTTAGTTAAGTGAGTGTCCAAGTATTTGATATACTTGTAAGAGAATTGCGATTCTCTTGTTTCAAGGAACTTGCGTTTCCTTGGGTGAAGTCTTTGACATTGCGATCTCCGAGCAACTGTTTGAGGCTTGTGTCCTCAAGTGTGTAACGGTTTGTTGAGCACCCTTAAGCTTAACAAGATAGTGAAAAATCTCGAGAGAGTCTCTCGGGGACTGGACTAACCACGTTGGTGGCCACCAGTATACATCTTTGTGTAAGTTTATTTTTCTGCATTTATTTTACTCCCTGCAAAGTTTAAATTCTGCAAGAAAACGCTAAATTCTATTAATACGCTATTCACCCCCCTCTAGCGTAAAGCGTAGTTTCTAACAATTGGTATCAGAGCCCAACTCTCTGAAAACTTAACCGTTTGAGAGAACCATCCATGGCTTCTACTCTTGACTCTTTTGCAGGAATTGAAGAAGGACAATGCTCTACACGACCTCCTCTATTCAACGGCACAAACTACTCATACTGGAAGGAGAGGATGCAAATCTTTGTGCAATCAAATAGCTTTCATTTGTGGAAAGTATTCACCAATGGAAACCAAATCCCAACCAAGAAGGTGGAAGACGAATGGGTTCCAAAGACCGAAGAGGAATATACCGCGGAGGATATTCGTAAGGTTCAAAATAATGCCAAAGCTATAAATTTATTATATTGTGCTGTTAATGCTAACGACTACAGGAAGATATCATGTTGCAAAATAGCAAAAGAAATGTGGGATAAGCTTGAAGTGACATACGAAGGAACCGACCAGGTACGAGAAGCTAAAATTGATTTCTTAACTCACTCTTATGAACTATTCCACATGAAGGAAGGAGAGAAAGTAGACGAAATGTTTGAGCGATTCTCAATGATCGTGAATGATCTACACGCCCTCAAAAAGACGTTTACGGATAGAGAACTTGTCCGGAAGATCCTCAGAAGTCTCACTCCGGCATGGCGATCAAAGGCCGATGCAATCCAAGAATCCATTGGCATCACAAATGTCACAATTGACGCATTAAGAGGTAATCTCAAAACCTATGAATCAACTATACTTAACCCGTTTGTTGATGATCAAAGAAGGCAAAGGATTGCTCTAAAGGCTAGCCAACCACAAATTGATGAGGAAGGTGACAACGAGTTTGGACTCGTTATCAAAAGGTTTCAAAAATTCATGCGCAAAGAGTATGAACGCAAGAACAAAAAGCAAGGCGATCAACTAAAATGCTATGAATGCGGAGAAACCGGGCACATAAAATCAAATTGCCCTAACATCAAAAAGGAGAAGAAACCCTCCAAAAAGCAACGTGCACACATCTCTTGGGGAGGAGATTCTGGAGATGAAGCAAGCGAAGAAGAAGACGATGAAGCAGCAAATTTATGTCTCATGGCTCAAGAAGACGGCAAAGACGAGGTAAGTCAAATCTCTTCTCAAAATTCCTTTACTCTTGATGAAATGAGAAATGCTTTTGATGAACTATATGCTGAATTTATCAAAGCTTCAAAAACTGTCAAAAGTGTTAAAGAAAGCGCTTCTCTAAAAGAAAAAGATTTTCAAACACAGCTTTCATTAAAAGAAAAAGAATTAGAAAAACTTGTTTTCGAAAATGAGAAGCTAAAAGAGGAAAACAAGTTTTATGGAAAAAGAAGTGCTGATAAACCTGAAGGTTCTACTAGAAACTGTTCTTCTTGTGTGCTTCTTAAGAATGAAGTAGCTAGACTTAAAGGCACATTAGATAAGTTTAATTCTTCGCATAAAAACTTGAATGATGTGCTTGTTAATCTAAAATCAACTAAACATGGAATAGGATTCAAAAATGAAGAAAAGGTTGGTGCTAAACCACAAAAACCTAGAGCTCAACCTAGGACTAATAACCAAAATGCTTATCCTAGAAGTAGAAATCCAAGAAATAACTTGCATGTTAGACCAAACCTTGAACATTTTAGAAGACCAAGAAATGACCCTCCACCTAGAAATAGATATCCTAGAAATGATGCATATTTTAGGCCAAACCTTGAACATTTTAGAAGACCAAGAAATGACCCTCCACCTAGAAATAGATATTCTAGAAATGATGCATATTCTAGACAAACTTGTGAACCTCCTAGAGCTCATAATAGGAGAAACAATGGTGTTCAAAGTAGAGTAAGCAACCTTCATTCATCTAGTTACTATGTACCTAGAAAAATGCATAATCCCAACGTGACTTGTCATTATTGTAGACATATTGGTCATATTGCTCCCGCTTGCTTTACTCGTCATAGACATATAAATCAATTGCATCATTATAACATGCCTAACCCTCAAGGACCCAAGATGGCATGGGTACCTAAAGAACATTAATTTGTTTTGTAGGTGTGCTTGAAGGGATCAAGTGTACTATGGTACCTTGATAGTGGATGCTCCAAACACATGACGGGAGATGAATCCAAATTCCTTCAACTAGAGCACAAAGAAGGAGGAAGTGTCACATTTGGTGATAACAATAAAGGAAAAATCATCGGCATTGGTTCGGTCGGTAAGGACGAAAACTCCTCTATTAAACATATACTACTTGTGAAAGGTTTGAAGCATAATCTCTTGAGCATAAGCCAATTATGTGACAAGGGAAATCTTGCTCTATTTAATTCGGATGAATGTCTTGTATTTAGACGTAGTGATTTCAAGATCATACTTCGTGGTTTTAGAATTGATAATATCTATATGGTTGATCTTGCAAACTCCTCACCCGAATATGTTGATTGTTTAGTAAGCAAAGAGGATAACTCTTGGCTATGGCATCGTAGAGTAGCACACATGAACATGCATCTTTTGAACAAGCTTCTTTCTCAAAACTTAGTAGTTGGTCTTCCCAGTTTAAAGTTTGAAAATGATTCTATTTGCGATTCTTGTCAAAAAGGGAAGCAAACCAAAGCATCTTTTAAATCCAAGAATATTGTTTCAACGTCTAGACCTTTGCAATTACTTCACATGGATTTATTTGGTCCCTCTCGTATTGAAAGTCTTGGTAAAAATAAATATGTTTTTGTAATTGTTGATGACTTCTCTAGATTTACTTGGACTCTATTTCTTGCAAATAAAAGTGATGCTTTTCAAAATTTCAAGTATTTCCTTAAGCGTGTTCAAAACAAAAAGGAATCGACCGTCACTTCGATTAGAAGTGATCATGGGGGAAAGTTTGATCACAATCTCTTTGCGGATTTTTGTGACGAACTCGGAATCGAACACACCTTTTCCGCTCCACGAACACCACAACAAAATGGGGTGGTGGAAAGGAAAAATAGGTGTCTCGAAGAGATGGCTAGAACCATGCTCGACGAAGCTAAGATTCCCAAATATTTTTGGGCGGACGCCGTGAGTACTGCTTGCTATGTTTTAAATAGAGTAGCAATTCGGCCGATACTCATGAAAACCCCATATGAACTTTATAAGGGTAGAAAACCCAACATTTCTCATTTACGTGTTTTTGGTTGTAAATGTTTTGTTCATAATAATGGCAAGGACCAATTGGGTAAGTTTGATGCTAAATCGGATGAAGGTATTTTCATTGGTTATTCCTCACGTAGCAAAGCATATAGGATCTTTAACAAAAGAACCCAAATTGTGGAGGAATCCCCTCATGTTGTGTTTTCCGAAGATAATACTCGCTTGGCGAGAAAGGAATCCGGTTTTGATCTTGCAGGTATCTTGGATAGCTTGAAAGATAAAATCCAAGAAGAACCTTCAAAGGAAAACAAAAATGAAATTGGGGAACAACCAACGAAAGAAGCGCCACAATTAGAAAAAGGAATAAATACGCCTAACGAGTGGAGAACGATCAAGGATCATCCTCTCGAACAGGTAATTGGCGATGTTGGAGAAAAGGTAAGTACCCGAAACTCTTTTAAGAACACTCTAGGACACAATTCTTAAGAGTTCACGGCATTACTTGTTAACACTAGTGTAATTTATTAATTTCGCTATAAATTACTAACTTGAGCGTCGGAGACGTTTAAATCTATTTTGCAGGTACCACCCCAAAGGTAGGGGGACTTATGAAGTTCTAGTACAAAATAATCGACTATTTCAAGCCACTAATCGATTATTTTCTGTGCAGTACATCGATTATCAGTATCAATAATCGATTGTTTATGACTGATTATTACTATTATGCATCTGTGCTTAATTTTTTACTTCCTAAATTGCATAATCGATTTCTGCCTCAGTCATTCAGCAATGCTTTCTACAACAATCGATTATTTTTTCATACAATCGATTATTTGACAAATTCTGATATTCTCCAAGTTCACTGTATCAAATTAGTTCCCTAAATAATCGATTACCAAGAATTGACAATCGATTACTTCATATTAATTTTTTGTTACCGTTTGGCTCCTCAATCGATTCCTGTCAGGTCTTAAATGCTCCATAATCGATTACCAAAATTTAACAATCGATTATTTCATTCAAATTTTTTACCGTTTGACTCAAGAATCGATTTGTCAGATTCAAAATCTCAATCAAACAGTAAATACAATCGATTATTTCAGTTCAATAATCGATTATCTAACGGTCAGCAATTTTAATTCTTACCGTTTTCTGACTGCTCCTAAACCAAAATCTCAGCAAATGTCTCCATTCAATGCTTGATAATCCTTTCCTCTATAAATAGGCATCATAAGAGCTCACATTCACCCACTCAAGCACTATCTCTAGTATTCAAAAGCTAAATCTCTTCTATTTTCTTTGCAAAATTCCAGCAGTCTTTCTCCTAACATGTCTGGACGATCTTCAAAACGTTCCCGATCCAAACATGGCGCATCAGCCTCAACCGCCCCTCCTCCTTTAAATTTTCCATACCAAGACGGTCCCGTCTTGTTTTTGAAACAAAAAATGAACTCACAAGGTTCCTATCAAAATTTGAGAAACGCACCATTCTTCCTCCTCGGTTCTCAAAAAGTAAACTCCTTGAGCCTTTCACCCCTGCCGCAAATATGTTAAAGGAGTGTCAACTATATGACTTCTTGCTTCTCACTCATCCTCACATAAACACAACTCTCGTTCAAGCTTTTTACTCAAACCTCCATAAAGATGAAGATGGCGAACTTGTCACCTCCATTAATGGGGTTCAAATTCTTCTCTCTGAAGAGAATCTCCACACCATTGCCCGCCTTCCAAATGAAGGTGAAGACCTTTACCGGTATATTGATAAGGCCGGGGCTCTCTTTGATGAAACCATCCTTCTCCACCAAGCCGGTATAACCTCCTATGATCCATCTATCTCTACCCGTCGTCCTACCATAACAGGAATGGATCCAAACTACCGGTTGATTCTTTACTTCATCACCCGAGTCCTCAAGCCTAGACGGCACAATCACACCACCATCTCCTAGGAGGATACCAAACTTCTGCATGCCATTGTCACCGGAGCCAAAATAAATTGGTGTCGGCTCATCAAAATTCATATGCTCGATGCCATCGGTGATGACATGCCTTTTCCTTATGCCCTCCTCATTATGAATTTCCTTGAAGCATCCGGATTTGTCACGGAAAATGGTCCTCTCAAAAGGAGTACCAAAATTTGGGAAATCTCGGAGTCTTCTTTCCATCATGATGGTGATCATGCTCCAGCTCCTTCTTCAAGTCGTCCACCCCGTCATGCTCGTTCGTCCCAAGAGCCTACTCTCCAAACCATATCCGACCAGCTTGCTCAACTCACTCATGAGATCCATGGATACTTTGATCATGTCAATTATCCATATGCAGCTCTCGTTCCTTTTGAAGCAGCGCCGGATAACGAGGCGGACAACGACGGAAATGAATAAAAATTTTTTGTGTGGTTTTTGCTGTTGTTCTCTTTGGTTCCCATTGATGTACCCTTTTTTTTCAATAAATAAACCTTGTTTATTTCATCTTTTTGCATCTTTCCTTACTATTTTTTTGCTAATGGCAAAAGGGGGAAGAAAACGGGATATCGGGTATGCACCACCTCTTAATTCATTGATTGCTTATAAGCTAAAATTGAGGGGGAACTCTTAAAATTGAGGGGGAACAAGAACAAAATTGCATGATTGTTACTTGTCTTGAATTGTCAATATCTTTTGCCTAAATTGCATATCCCGCTTAATGTTTGCCATTATCAAAAAGGGGAAAATTGTTAGAAACACGTTCTCAATGCAATATACTAAACGTGTACTCTTTTGTAGGTTTTGATGAATGACAAACGAAGCAAAAATTGATATATGACGGAATTCAAGTACAAGCGCACAATGGTTGCGAATAAGATTGAAGTTCAAGATATAGCTTTTAATTGTTATTGAGTTGTTCTAAATTGTAATCTCGATCCTATAACTTGACTCATAGTATGGCCTCTCTCATAAAACTATTTTCCAAAATCATGCATATTCAATTCTATGTCAAAAAGATTTTAAATCATGCATATTTACATTAGACAAAATGTTTTCTAAACATGCCTCAAAAATCTGGGCTAACATAATCGATTATGTACTTATGATAATCGATTGTTTCTGAGCCAAGACTGCATGACAATCGATTATGAATTAATGGTAATCGATTGTGAGTAAGACAGTGAACATCAGGTTTTTCCAAATCTGCATGATAATTGATTGTGAACAAATGACAATCGATTGTTGTTGAGGTAAAGTTTTTCAATACTCAAAATAATCGATTATGAACTAATGATGATCGATTGTGTTGAGTTGATGTCTTCCAGTGATTTTAAATTTAATTAAGTAATCGATTATGTCTTTAGATAATCGATTATCACTGAGACAGTAAGTTTTATGATTTTCAGAAAATAACAAGTAATCGATTGTTGCAAAGGACAATCGATTGTTGAAGCTGGCCGTTGTCAAATGATTTTCAAATACCATAAGGTAATCGATTATTGATTCTAGATAATCGATGTTCTGCTTAAAATCCGGAAATAATTTTTATAACGTTGCTGAAGTAATCGATTATAGATTTTATATAATCGATGTTTTGCTTAAAATCCGGAAATGATTTTTAGAACGTTGCTAAAGTAATCAATTATGAACTTAGTGTAATCGATTATCTGATTTTGAATATTGCCAGTAATCGATTATAGATTATGTATAATCGATTGTGAAGCGTTAAATCTGGGATTGATTTTTAAACTGACTGGCAGATAATCGATTGTTTGGTCTTAATAATCGATTATCACTGAGTAATTTCAGCAACTCTTAATTGGCAATTAGATAACGGTTGAACCAACTTTTTCAACTATAAATACAGCTTCATTTCAGTGTTTTAAATACAACAACATACACAAACTGATCATTACATTGCTATAAGCTTTCATTCAATTGTTCTTCATTTTCTACTCAATTCATAAAGCTTTTGAGAGCCATATTATTGCTTAAAGTTGTTGTGATCTTGAACATATTCTTTTACTCATATCTACTCAATAAGGAGTACTTTAGTTAAGTGAGTGTCCAAGTATTTGATATACTTGTAAGAGAATTACGATTCTCTTGTTTCAAGGAACTTGCGTTTCCTTGGGTGAAGTCTTTGAGATTGCGATCTCCGAGCAACTGTTTGAGGCTTGTGTCCTCAAGTGTGTAACGGTGTTGAGCACCCTTAAGCTTAACAAGATAGTGAAAAATCTTGAGAGAGTCTCTCGGGGACTGGACTAACCACGTTGGTGGCCAACCAGTATACATCTTTGTGTAAGTTTATCTTTCTGCATTTATTTTGCTCCCTGCAAAGTTTAAATTCCGCAAGAAAACGCTAAATTCTATTAATACGCTATTCACCCCCCTCTAGCGTAAAGCGTAGTTTCTAACAGCTCCAACACCGGTGGCTCCTCAATCGATGGCTTTGTTGGGGGAGTTTTCCGGTTTTCAAGATCCAAAGACAATTTCCTCGGCTCATAATAATAAGAGCCCATCCGATGTAGGGCATTCACCCACTCCCCTCTACTTGCATCATCATTGGCATCCATATTCAAAAGCACGACTTTAAGAGGATCCTCCACGTTGATCATAGCACTAGTATCATCCTCAATCACGGCTGTGACAAGGTCCACAAATGAGCACACCTCGGTGCTATTAGGTTGCTTCATGGATTTGCAAACATGGAAGATGACCTTTTCATCACCCACTTGGAAAGTGATTTCACCCGCTTCAGCATCAACCAATGCCTTCCACATTGCAAGGAAAGGTCGTCCTAAGATAATAGGAACCTCATAGTCTACTTCACAATCCAAAATGACAAAGTCGGCTGGCAATATAAATTTTTCCACCCGGAAAAGTACATCATCAGTTATGCCCAACGGTCGCTTCATCGATCGATCCGCCATTTGAAGTCTCATTGAAGTTGGTATAGGTTTCCCAATTCCCAAACTCTTGAAAACTGAGTAAGACATCAAATTGATACTAGCTCCCAAGTCAAGCTTTGGCGAAATCTGTACTTTCGATAATACAAGGGATAGTAAAAGCTATGGGGTCTTCAAGCTTTTGTTCCATGGAATGAACTATAGCATTCACTTAGTGAGTCATCTTGATCATCTCACAATCGATAGACCTCTTCTTCATCACTAAATCCTTCATGAACTTGGCATATCCTAGTATTTGTTCTAGAGCCTCCATCAAAGGCACATTTACGGACAAACTCTTCATCATATATATAACTTCTTGAATTTGTTATCATTTATTTGCTTTGCAAGCCTTTTAGGATAAGGTGGATGTGGCCTAGGAAAGGGTGCCTTGGCTTTTGGCACAACCAGCTAAGGCATGTCAATCACGTGTTCCCTATACGGGTTCAGACCATCTTGATTTTCTACCTTAGCCTCATCAATATCAATCCTCACATCATTTTTCACGTTTTATTCAACCATATCTTCAACTATCAAAGGTATATCATTATCCCGCAACTCAACATCATCATCCACAACTTGCTTTTCTCTTGAGGCATGCACATCACCGCTTCTCCCACTTCTTGTTGTAACTGCCATCACATGATTGTTATTACCACCCTTCGGGTTCACTACCGTATCACTTTGTAGAGAACCCTTGGGGCGAGTATTCAAAGCTTGAGAAATTTGTCCTGGTTGCACCTCCAAGTTCTAGATAGATGTATTATGAGAATTCAATTTTGCATAGGAATCTTGGTTCTTTTTCATCAGTTGCTCGAACATATTTACAATTCTACCCAAATCACTTCTAGAAGAACTAAGACTTTGAGAAGGAAAAGGGGTTGGATTGTTTGGTTGTTGGTACATTGGGGACCTTTGAAAGCTTTTCCCCTGATTGCCTTGATTTTCATTATTGTTCCACCCGCCTTGATTGTGATTGTTGCTACAATTACTGTTATTTCTGCTCCAATTGCCTTGATTTTTGTTTTGATTGCCCCAATTGTTGATTTGGTTATTGTTGTTCTAATTGCCACCACCTTGTTGTTGATTGCCCCAATTTCCTTGTTGTTGATTGCCCAAATATCCTTGGGATCGCCATTGTTGATTTGAATATTTGCCTTTATTGCATTGGTAATTATTGACATATTGAACCTCTTTGCTTTGTTCATCATAACACTCATTTGGAAAATCACCACCATCATTGTTTTCATATTGTTCAAAATTCCCTTGATATTGTTGCCCTCTTTGCCTCTTTATAAGCATAGAAACACCTTACATGGCATTGACTTGGCGTGGATTTTGGACTTGTTGCAATTGCGCCTTCGCCAATTGCTTCATAGTAGTAGTGATCTTGGTAATAGCGTGAGCATGGTCAAGCAATTCCTTGTGCAAATGGATAACCGTAGGGTCACTTTGGGGCACATTTGCTCTACTTTGCCTCACCAAAGAAGTGTCACCTTCTCATCAAGTACTTCACATGCCTTGTTGTAATTAAGCTTCATAAAATTTCCCCCGGCAGATTTATTCACAATGCATTGATTTGTGGTGTTGATGCCCCGATAAAAGGTTTGTTGAATCATCGCCTCGGTCATATCACTATTTGGGAACTCTTTCACCATAGTCCTATACCACTCCCATATTTTATGCAAAGGTTCTGTTGGCTCTTTCTTGAAGGCTAATATTTCATCCTGAAGAGCCGCAATATGACTCGGTGAAAAGAACTTGGCAATAAGCGTATCCCCCAATTCATCCCACATTGTCATGGAATTATTGGGGAGCCTTTCTAACCAATCCAATGCTTTATCCAGAAGAGAGAATGGGAAAATCCTCAATCGAAGCACATTGTCGGACACATTTTCTGCTTGCTCCTCCAGCATGTATATATGAACCCCTTTAAGTGCTTGTAGGCATATTGATCGAAGGCATCTGTAAAATACCCAATTTGCTTGAGCAAGGTCAACATGACATTTGTGATTTGGAAGTTTCCCACCCGGATTCGGGGATGAACAATGGCACTTGCGATACTTGATTTGGTAATACTCTGGAGCCACTCTTGGCGGTGGTGGAGGAGGGTCTGGGATATTTTTGTTCTCATTTGTATTGGCCTGACGGTCTATACGTTGAGCTTAAGGTACGACCTCATCTTGTTTAAGATCATCTAGCTCCTCCCCCACAATCATGTTGCCAAAAGGGTTATTAGCATTGAGAGCCATTGGTACCTGAGTGATCGACACAAACAAAATAGTAAACAAGAAGGAAAGATAAACAAAACACAAAACTAACTAAATAGATACTCAAAACCGTTAAATCCCCGGCAACGGCGCCAAAAAGTGATCTCTACCAACTCCACACTACTACAAAGTAGGAAAATAGGGTCGCACGGGATCGAATTCCTCACGGAGCTAGGAAGGGAGTTGATGTATCTATCTAGTCTAGAATCGTGTAATCGTTCCAAATGTCACTTCCAACATTTTTGAGTTTTCTTTATAAACTACTATTATCAAACTACAAATTAAGATTTGGAATTATATTACGTTAAGAGATAATTGCTAAGAGTTGTATCGAATGGATTAAGGGGCACTAGGGTAGTGACTTTCACCTAGGTGGCTAATTGACGAATAATTGCTTTTAAGGATTGATTGACATGATTGGGGAAATATGCTATAACTATTTCACAATTTTACCCACTCTCACACTTATCAATAGAGAAAGTGATTTTTCCTAATTGACTCTCTCGAGACCAAATGGGTAGGCAAATTTGCTCAAGAAACTAGGGTTCGAGTTGGGTGATTACTCTCTCGGGGTTTAACCCATTAATTGGGACTATCAATTCTTTTGAGTACATCCCAATTCCTTCTTGGGTCAATTTTAGAAACTTAGGCTCTCTTTCTCAAGAAGATACAAGTCAACTTAGCACAAACTAGTGTTTTCAACCACCAATTCATAAAATTGACTCAAATGACAAACATTCATAGTCAATCTAACCCTAAATCACAACACCCATCAATTACCCACACTAGGGTTGAGCCACAACCCTAGACAATGGGTTTAGCTACTCATGCTTGAATAAGAAAATAGAGAAATAGATGAAAAAGTAGACATAATAATTAATTACTAAAGTCAAATACAAGAACCTATCGTTACAACTAAGCTAAGAAGCCAAAACTAGCTACAAATGAAGTTCTCATGAGCGCAGCTGTGTTCTGGAGTTAACTCATACCCCAAAAATGGAAAAATGTTCTATTTATACTAAGTTGGAAAAACTGGACCAAAATACCCCTGCGAGGTCATTGAGGGGCCACAAAATGGATTCTGGCCGCTCTAGGCTCTAGGACTTCAAATCTTGGCTTACTGAACGCAAGCTCCGCAGAATGCGCAGAATGGACCACGGCCGCTAGATCTCCAATGCGGTCTACACATTAATGACAGCGTCGCGCTGGCTTGTCCCTTGGCAATTTTTACCACTCTGAACTTCTCTTCTGCGAACCACACATAGTGATAGTGCGGCTGTGGAGCCTTCATCGAATACCGCACAATGTGTACTGTGGCCGCTTTGCTTGAAGCTTGGTTTTGCCATTCTCTGAATATACCTAGTGCGAACCGCACAAAGTGTAGTGTGGTCGCACTATGCCTGTTCTCTAGAGTTTTGCCTTGTCTTTGATACTTGTGTAGGTTTCACTCCTTTTGATCAGATCTTTCACATCTCGTCACTTTTTTGGAACCTACAATAAAGCACAACTTATGAGCCTTTTGGGACTATTTTGTATAAAATTATAATCAAAGCATAAGCAGGAAAGAGCATAAAACATGTCAAAATATCTAGTTATCAGCATACGAATAAATAGAACCAAGGTCAAATAATATAGAAGCGTCCTTATGGCATACTAAGACAATACGTGTGATCACTATTTTTTAAGCAACAACCTCTGGCCTTGCAGGAATAGCATAAAATCAAGCCTGACCGCCACCTAATCGGCCTCTCTCTCTAGAGCGACCTCTTGATGCATGAGACCCACCCCGAGCTAGCTGAGCAGGTGGAAAACTTACTGGTGCAAGAGTCTCATCCTGGCTCCTCTACTAAACTAAGCCTCCTGAAAGGAAGGACACTGCCTCTTCACATGACCCAACTCTATATACTCAAAACAACCCCTCTTGAATAATGGTGGCAAGTACTGAAGCAGACCCTAAGAACCAGAATAACTACTAGAGGAACCTGGTGTAGATGAACCCTAAACATAAGGTGTATGATATGAACTCTGAGCTGGAAGTCACTGAGATATGATTGACCCGGTCAAGAACTATATGAACCATGGCTAGCTGATGCACCATAATGAACATGATGATCCATATGAGTGGGCTTATAAAGACCACCCCTGCTATGGTAGGACTGCCCCTAGAAGGAACACCGTTTAAACCACCCAAACTACGAGACCTCTTGGCCTCCCTCTCCTCACAATCTTGACTGGGGACCAACTCTAGCCGCCAAGCAATATCAGCCACCTCGTTGAACTTATCACCTGCTACATTCTTCTCGAGTCATAAGAAAATGCAACTAATAGTTGAGGCCATCAATGAACCTTCTAATCCTCTCCCTCTTAGTGGGAACTAACCAAACTGCATGATGAGCCAACCCTAAAAACCTCATCTCATACTAGGTCACATACATGCCCTCCTAACGTAGCCACTCAAACTGCCTACACAGATCTTCCCTGCAATTTTATGGAACAAACTTCTTCAAGAAGAGAAATGAGAACTCATGCGATGAAAGTGGTACTGCACCGACTGGCCTGCTCCTCTCATAGTCCTCCCACCATCTGAAAGAATCCCTTGATAGCTGAAAAGTATTAAAAGAGACTCCACTAGTCTCTAGAATACCCGCCGTATGAAGAATATGTTAACACATATCCAAGAAAGCCTAGCATCCTCTAACACGATCCCAATGAATGATGGAGGCTGGAGCCTCCCAAATCTATCTAGTCTCTTCTGCTCCTCATCACTCATAACAGGACCCACCTAGGCCTGAGCAGCTGCAACCAAATGGACTAGTAATAGCCCCGATGTCTGAAGTCCTTACACCACCTGCTCTAAAGTGCGGGCGGTGGGAGTCTGAGTACCTCCCCCGGCCTGAGAAGTGGTCGGCGCGTCCCGAACAGAAACTACTCGAGCATGGCTAGTGAAAATAGTCAATATTTTGGTCAATGCCTCCTAAAGATCTAGAATCACAATAGGTACATCTGGTGCTGTGCTGGGCCCACTGGCTCAACAACATCTGGAACCTGATCCTGATCTGGAGCAACTAGTGGGTATGTGGGTGCTACTCGATCTGTTGTACAAGCTGCACCCCAGCCTCCTCTACAGCTTCGGCCTCCCGTGGCCCTAGTTTTTGGTACTAGTGGTTTTCCACCTAATCTGGTAGTACGTTTCCTCACCATCTGTAAGAGAATAGAATAATAAAATTTTAGTTTTCGAAATCAACGAATTAGCATGACAATAATACAAGAATTTGAAGTTTTCTAAGGGTTTGACAGCCTCTCGGAGATAAGCATAGACGTCTCCATACCGATCTGCAAGATTCTACTATGCCAGCTTAAGACTCGTAAGACCCATGTAATCTATGCTCTAGTACCAACTTGGCACGACCCTAAATTCTACCTATCGTGTTGACATCTATCATAATCTCATACATACCAAAACTTTTATATTCAATATATACAAAAATAGGTTTAAATAAGTGAAAATCTCGTAAACAAGATAAAAATGTCACAACTCATTACAAATTTCCGCAAAACTTAGGTGTCACTGAGTACATGATCATCTATATAATGACATAGTCTGATACACTGTATAAAAAGTAGAATTAAATAAAAAAGCTGAATGGTAGGGGAAGGAGGGTCAAGGTTTGCAGACGCCAAGTCAGCTACCTCAAAAATCTCTGAATGGCTAAAGCTCCAAGATCAACAAACTCCATATCCAGAAGCACCTGAATCTATACACGAAGTGCAGGGTGTAGTATGAGTATAACTAACTCAATAAGTAACAAGTCTAACATGTGGCTAAAAGTATGAAAATCTCGCACTGTAAAGTCAGCATAAAGATTTAATAGTATGGAAGTCTATAGAAATTATGACAAGAATATCTCATAGATTTCATAAACTGCAGGTAACATTACAGGAATTTAGACATGCTTCTAGAATAATACATGAAAAATATGCCAAGTCAGAATAATATGAGGAATATGACATCTTTATATCTACATGCAAATATGTATGTCGTATGTGATACAACACAATGAAAGCCTCGCGTACTCACACTCTCAGGGTACTCAGCCTGACTGTCTCAATTCTCTCTCATCACACTTAATCACTCAGTATTCTCTCTCATCACACTTAATCACTCATTATTCTCTCTCATCACACTTAATCACTCAGTATTGTATAGGGCAGATCAGCCCAAATCAAATATTGTGAATCAATAGCAACTGCTCTCGCTATAGGTGTGAAGATTCTAGAGAGGCAGATCCAGCCCAAGCGCTATAATAAGCCAATATAGCATGAATCAACAAAGGCGGCTACAGCGTGCAACCCAATCCCATAAATATCACTCACAAACAAGTCCTTGGCCTCACTTAGTCATCAATATCTCCAGTCTCTCAGGCTTACGACACTTATGTTAAGCAGCACAAATCAATGATATATGATGTAATAATGTATAACAACAAAAATTGAGATATGATTTGAAATGATAAATGCAACTGAGTACATATAAGTGCAATTAAGCAAATAACTTAACACAAAGAACGAGCATTGTGGATCCCAATACACCAGCACATAGCCTAAACATGATTTCTAACATAAATCACATATCAAGTGTTATAAAAAGGGGCTACAACACTCAAAATGATCTTTTAGATCGTCACAGAGTGTTGAGATCGCGAGTGGGATCTTGATTCGTGAAGACGGGATTTTTCATGAGGCTGGTTTGGTCATCGCTATCGCGAGGGGGCTTCTGTGATCGCGAAGTAGGACGATTGATTGTGTATAAGATTTGGAAATCGAGACTTAGCTTATTTTTATCTCATTTTTCTCAATGGAGTCATTTTTGGGGTGATATCGGAGAGGTGTTCTCATCATCTATTGCTAGCTAAGTGTTTCCTACTCATTATGAGTTAAATACATGAATTATATATGGATATGAACATGCAAATTTGTAAACATTGTGGGATTTTAGAAAAAATAACTAAAAATAATATTTTTAAATTTTGACCATGAAATTGAGAATAAATTATATATTTGATTTTGTGGTTCTATGAGTAATGTTTATCTTCTAAAATTTTCTAAATACGGGCACATGGTCCTGGAGGTCAACTTTGCTGACTTTTCATGTAGAGTTAGGAATTGTTTCTAATTGATCAAAGTTATGAGTCTTTGAGTATAGTTTGATTGATTTGCAGGTTATGTGCCTAGATTCATATCGTTTAGCTTTGATTTGAGGTGTTAGAGAGGTTTTGGAGCCGGTTATCGAATTTGAAGTGAGGTAAGTCTCCTTTCTAATATTGTAAGAGAGAATTTACATGTAGGTGATATATTTGTTACATGCTACATGCTTTGCGAGCTAGGTACGTATGAGGTAACGAGTGTTTGTGTGTATTCTATATTCTTGATCATGTCCATATAGACGTAAGTTCATCAATTGATTAAATTTGTTTAGGGGTGAAATTCCTAATTTTAGTGTTATTTTATGTGTTCCGAAGTTTTGAGAGGGTTTGTATTATGTTTAAGGAGTTGTTGGTACTCGCGGATGGGGTCCACGGCAGATCGGGTGTGTTTCGAACCACCCGTACCTAAGTTCAATATTGCTAAATTTACTAGTTCGAGTTTCCTTCTTTGCAAACAAAAAGGTTCTCTCGCGTTCCCGATAAAGGATTTGGGGTAGGTTTGATTTGTTCTTCGCGTTCATGACCCTGTGGATGCATTCGCATTGATTTAGGAACAGATATCTTCATGTTCGTGAAGCCATTCCCACGTTCACGCGGAAGAACTAGGCCTAGGGGGAGGGGGTCAGCTGGCTATTACCCTTCGTGTTCGTGAAGGGAGGACCGCATTCGTAAAGCTATAGCTGGGAAAGCCTTTTCAATTATGAGTTTCCCAATGTGTTCGCGAAGAACATTCTCTAGGCCTGGGCAAGTTTTCCCTTTGTGATCGCGAGGCTCCTTTTGCGATTGCAAAGAAATAATGTCTGGGTAGTGATTTAATTTAAAGATGGGACTTATGCTATTTTCTTCATTTCACACATCTCTTGGCTGATTTTTGAGCTTTTTAGAGAGGGTTTTTCACCTAGTATCTTGAGGTAAGTAATTTCTACACAATGTATGTTTTATACATAGATTATGGTATATTTTAACATGGAGTCATGGGTAGTTGGAATCTAACATTGACTTGGGTTTTGACCGGGTGGACCACGGGTTGACTTTTGTTGAGTTTTTGGAAAATGTATAAAAACATAGTTTTATATATTGTAATTGATTTTTATTACATTTTTGTGATATTAAGTCGATTTTGGTTAGATTTGAGCCTTGTGGAGGCGAATTTTAGGGGAAAAGCTATATCTGAGGATTAATTTGGCCTAGCTGAGGTAAGTATCTTGCCTAACATTGTGGGGGGGGGGGGGGGGAACTAACCCCTTTAGGATTTGGGATTGATTATGTCGTTTGTGCTATGTGAAAGCGGTGTACGCATGATGACGAGTGCGTACACGTGTTATATTTGATTTTTGAGTGGTTAGACTACTTAGATTCCTTTCATGCTTTAATTGAGTTGTCATATTATATTCTAAATTCTTGCAGTCAATTTATTCTTGCATGTGATAGTCTATCCTTACATGCCTTAGATGACTAGTTAACTCTTGTTCTACATCCTAATTAATAAATTGCTCTCCTCCTTTAGTTGAACTAGTTGTCTCTTTTATTGCCATGTGGTATCTCTTCATTGTTAATTACCGTTATTTGAAATATTTTTCATGTTATCTCTCTCGTTGTTGATTATCATTATTTGAAATTATTATTCATGGTATCTCTTTCATTATTTATTTACATTATTTGAATTCATTGTTACATGTTATCTCTTCCACTATGAGTTATTCTAATTTAATACCATGGTTATCGTTATCTCTCTCATTGTTGAGTTATTGGTGTTGAAGTTGTGAAAGCCATTATTATGTTGAGGCAAAATTGTTTATTGTTGAGACATCTTTCTTGTTGAGCATTTTACATACATTGTTGTTGTTCTTGTACACATTACGGTTGAACCATGGGCTATTATTGTGGAAACATTGATATTGTTGATTATTGGCAAGTTAAGGCATATGGGAACTTGTGGTGTGAGTTATTATTATGATGTGATATTGACACGCATCTGACTGTATAAAGCTAGAGGTTACTGTGCATGCAGTAGCATGAGATGGGAATTATGTGTGTGTTGCTTGTAGGGGAACTACGTGAATCCTTATGGCATAATAAGATGGGCGAAAGTGCGTGTAGCTATTTCAGACAAAAATGTTTTCAAAACTATTTAAATGTAAGACTCAAGTGACAATATAAGGAACGATTGTGATTGAGATTGTGAATTATGAATACGAGGGGGTACCTCGATGGTGGTTCTCATTGTACACGAGGCGGTACCTCGTTGAGATTCTCATTGTTTGTCTCATGTGACAAGGAATTTTGGTGGGAATATTTCCTTTTGTTTTGCTCTTCCTTGTTCTATTAGTTGTTGTCTTTGTGGTTCTCTTCAATTGCTTCCTATATGCTATTTTCATGCTTAAATATCGGTATTAGCTCACGCTATTAACTTGTTTCATATCCCTTATTTCTCCGCCTTCTATTATTATTCATTCTTATATTTTTATACTATTTATTTATATCCTAATAGGAGTCTTGACCTGACCTCATCACTACTCTACCGTGGTTAGACTTGATAATTGATGGTATCGTTGTGGTGTACTATGCTTCTAGACTTTCTCTGTGCAGATCTAGATATGTCTGCCCGTGCCTGAAGCTAGAATTGATTTGAGTTGTTATTCTTGGAGACTTCAAGGTATACCTGCTTCATGTCTACAAGCCTCGGAGTCACCTTCCTTTATCTTTACTTCTTGTTGTATTTTCATTCAGACGGTGTTGTAGTATACATTTTATCTTACTCTGTAGAGCATATGACCCAGTTCAACTGGCTTTGTGAAGTTTTTTCTTGAGATTCTACTACATGAGACTATCTCAGTTTATTAGACTTCTTTTACTATTTTTTTACTTATTTCTGTCAAGTTATTATTGAATTTTATGCTTATTTTTTCTAGAGACTAGTTCCATCACAACATCCTATGAAGGAAAATTGGGGTAGTGACAAGTTGGTATTAGTGCTCTAGGTTCATAGGTGTTACGAGTCATACACAGGTTTAGTGAGTCTTGTGGATCGGTATGAAGACGTGTGTACTTATCTTTGAGAGGCTGAGGAACTCTTAGGAAAACTTCACTTCTTTGATTCCTTAGCGTGCGAATTGGTTGATTTTGAAAATTAAATCTTTAACTTTCTATTCTCTCACATATGGTTAGGACACGCACTACTGGATCCGACAACCAGACATTCGCACCCTGCTGGAGCCGCAAAAGGTCGGGGTAGGGGTAGAGGCTGAGGAGGAGTATGTGACGCATCCATATCACCTGTTCAAGATGCGACAGAGGAGCCACTAGTAGCTCCAATCAGGGGGAAGGCACCCGAGGTGCCTGTTGCCACCCCTGCACTTCAAGAGACCCTCTCATAGTTCTTGAGCATGTTCAGTACTCTATCTCAAGCGAGGTTGATTCCACTTGCACCAGTCACATCTCAGGTTGGGGGAGAATCTCATACTCCCGTGGTCCTTACCCCCACAATAGTAAGTTCGTATTGATCAGACAAGAGATTTTTCAATACAACATGTTGTTACGGTTCAGCCCGCAGTTAGGCAACATCATTTGTGGATGAGCAGCTTAGACTTGAGAGATTCAAGAAGTATCACCCTCCTACTTTCAATGGATTAGCTTTAGGGGATGCACATCATTTTCTAGAAGAGTGTCGATGTGTTCTCCACACCATGGGTTTTGTGGAGATAAGTGGGGTTACTTTTATTACATTCCATCCGTTAGGTGCAGCATATTATAGTGGCTGATGTACGAGGAGGGTAGCCCAGCCGATGCAAATTCACTTATATGAACTCAGTTCATTGAGTTTTTCGTAATAAAGTTTGTTTCTCAGACGTTTAGGGATGGATGTCACATAGAGTTTGAGCAGATGCGACAGGGTACTATGACAGTGTAGGAGTATGCTGTCTAGTTAGTGATTTGTCCGAACATGCACCTGTTTTGGTCTCTACAATTAGAGAGTGAGTTCTTCAATTTATCGATGGGATCAACTATGGTATTAGAGTTAGCATGGCTCGAGAGTTGGAGATAGATACCCCACATCAGCAGGTGGTTGAGATTACACAGAGGTTGGAGGGTCTGTGGGAACGCGAGAGAGAATAGGGAGGCCAAGAGGCCTCAAAGTACTAGAGGATTTAGTGGTGGCCACCTAAAGCCCATCATGGTAGAGTTTATGCGAGTTTTCCAGTTCACTCAGCACTTCTAGCTTCTGCTAGTGCTTTGGTTATTTCAAGATCTCAGGTTGTACACTTTGCTCAGCCACTTTCTAGTGCCCTCTTGCATGTGGCCCCTTCAACGGTTAGTCCAATCGACCAAGATTGAGCCGGTCTAGTAGCCACGACCACTGAGAGCTTGATTTGAGTGTGGTGATATCATTCACATGGTTAGAGACTTCCCCAAACATAGGAGAGTTTCACCTCCACATACTACTCAGGCTCTACAGATTCAATCAGGTCTATAGACTTCTCAGACTATGATTTCTTCCCCAGTTATTGCTCCACCTGTACAGCTAAGTAAGGGTAGGGGACGCGTGGGTAGAGCTTTCCCAAGTAGGGGAGGCCATACCAGATTCTATGTATTTTGGGGTAACATAGTGGAAGTCACTTCAGATGCATTCATTGTAGTTATGGTTTAAGTGTGCCATAGAGATGCATCAGTTGTATTTGATATGGGATCCAGTTATTCATATGTGTCATCTTACTTTTCTCTGTATTTTGATATATCTCGTGATTATCTGAGTTCTCATGTTTATGTGTTCATCCCTGTGTGAGATTTTATTGTTATGGATCGTATATATTGGTTGTGTTTAGTTGTTTTGGTGGTTTTGATACCAGAGTTGATCTAAAAATACTTAGTATGGTAGAATTTGATGTTATCTTGGGCATGGACTAATTTTTGCCCTATCATGCTATTCTAGATTTTCACGCCAAGACTGTGACATTGGCTATGCCAGGTTTGCCATTATTAGAGTGGCGGAATGCATTAGATAATGTTACTAGCAGGCTTGTGCCATTTCTAAGGGCTTAGTGAATGGCTGAGAAAGGGTGTGATGCTTATCTAGACTTTGTGAGAGATGTCAGTGCTTATACTCCTACCGTTGAATCAGTTCTGGTAGTAAGAGACTTCTAAAATGTATTACCAACATATCTTCTGGGCATGTCTCCAGATACGGATATTGATTTTGCACCTTCTTTGAGCAATATCCTATTTTTCAGAGAGAAGAATGACCAAAAGTAGACCTGACCTGAACAAATACATCCGACCTTTCGTCTTGATTCATAATCAAGATATTTATTTGTGATCATGCACTCAGCCCATTTCTATTCAACCATATCATATGGCCCTAGTGGAGCTGATAGATCTAAAGGATTAGTTGTAAAAGTTGCTGGATAAGAGTTTCATTCGGTCTAGTGTGTCACCTTGGGGTATTCTGGTCTTGTTTGTGAAGAAGAATGATGGTTCTATGCATATGTGTATTGATTATCGGTAGTTGAACAAGGTTATAGTGAAGAATAGGTACCCATTATCGTGCATTAATGACTTATTTGATCAGCTACAATGTGACAGATTATTTTCAAAGATTGATTTGCGGTCAGGTTATCACCAGCTAAATATTGGGGATTCAAATATTCTAAAACTACCTTTAGGACATGGTATGGTAACTACAAGTTCCCTGTGATTAAATTTGGGCTGACCAATGCCCCAACATCGTTTATTCATTTGATTAATAGTATATTCCCAACCATATCTTGATTCATTCCTTATTGTGTTTATTGACGATAACTTGGTGCACTCTCGCAGTCAGGAAGACCATGAGAAGCACTTGATGATCGTTCTCTAGACCTTGAGAGAGAGGGAGTTGTATGCAAAATTCTCAGTGCAGAGTTGGCGCCGTCTTCAGCTATTTAGATTCAGAGTTTCCTTGGTTTGGCCGGATACTATCGATATTTCGTAGTGGGTATCTTATCTTCTCTTGCACCTATGACCAGATTGACCCAGAAGGGTGCTCCTTTCAGATGGTTCAAGGAGTGTGAGGCAAGCTTTCAAAAGCTTAAGATTTCTTTGAATACAGCCACAGTGTTGGTGTTGCCTACAATTTCGGGGTCTTATACTATGTATTATGATGCGTCATATATTGGCATAGGTGTTGTGTTGATGAAAGATGTTAGGGTGATTTCCAATGGTCTCGGCGGTGTAAGACCCATGAGAAGAATTTTCAAACCCACGACTTGGAATTGGCAGCTATTGTTCAAGAATTGATGATCTGGAGATATTATTTGTGTTGTGTCCCTTGTGAAGCCTTTACTGACAACCAGAGTATACAACATATATTCAAATAGAAAATATTAACTTTTGGCAGCGGAGATGGATAGAGTTTCTTAAGGACTATGATATCGCCATTCCGAGAAGGACAATATGGTGGCCGGTTCCTTGAGCTATAAGGCGAAGCGTTTGGGCAGTTTAGAATACCTATCGATAGTGGAGAGGCCATTACCATTGGTTTCAAGCTTTGGTCAACCAATTTGTTAAATTGGATGTTTTGGAGCCCAGTCTAGTTCTTGCTTACGTGATTTCTTAGTCTTCTCTATATGATCGTATTAGAGAGCATTAGTATGATGACCCCATTTGCTTGTCCTCAAGGGTACGGTTCTGCACGATGCCAAGGAGGTTTCTATCGGAGATGGCGATGTATTACAGATGTAGGTCTAGTTATGTATACCCAATGTGGATGGGTTACATGAGTTGATCCTTAAAGAGGCCTGCAGTTCGCGGTACTCCATTCATTCGGGTGCCACTAAGATGTTTTAGGATTTGAGACAACACTATTGGTGGAGGAGAATGAAGAAGGAAATAGTGGAATATATAGCTCGCTAAGTAAATTGTTAGTAGGTGAACAATGAGCATCAGCGGCCAGGTAGTTTTCTTTAGTTACTTGAGATTCTCGAGTGGAAATAGGGGCATGTCACGATGGACTTTATTGTTGGGCTCTCATTTCCCGAGTGGAAATGTTCGGGAAATGTGAGCGTGTTACCAGTGACTACCCATTCTTCAAAGAAATTGGCATCTACACTGCGAGGTTGTCCGACTTCATGGTGTGCTAATATCCATCATCTCTAATCTGGGTACATAGTTCACATCATGTCTCTAGAGCGCTGTACAGTGTGAGTTAGGCACACAAGTTGAGTTGAGTATAACATTTCACCCCAGATGGATGGACAGTCCGAGCGTACCATTTAGATATTGGAGGATATGCTTCGTGCCTGCGTTACAGATTTTGTGGGTTCTTGGGATCAGTTCTTGCGTCTTGCGTAGTTTGCCAAAAACAACAGCTACCAATCGAGTATTCAGATGGCTCCTTATGATGACCTATATGGGAGACGATGTCATTATCCATTTCGTTGGTTTGAGATAAGAGAGGCTAAGTTATTAGGCATATATTTGGTTCGAGATGCCTTGGAGAAGGTCAAGTTGATCTAGGATCGGATTCGTACAACCCAATCTAGACCAAAAAGTAATGCTGATCGGAGGGTTCCTGATGTTACATTTATGGTTAGAGAGTGGCTGGGTATTGCTCTAGGTTTCACCCATGAAAGGTGCAATGAGGTTCGGGAAGAAAGGAAAGTTGAGCCCTAGGTATATTGGATTTTTTGAGATCCTTGATAGGATTGGGGAGGTGGCCTACAAGCTTCACATTGCCACCTAGTTTAACTGCAATTCATCCGGTATTCCATATTTCTATGCTCCGAAAGTACTATGGTGATCCTTCACATGTTTTAGACTTTAGCACAATCCAATTAAACGAGGATTTTACTTATATTGAGGAGTGGCGATCTTGGACAAACGGGTTCGGAAGTTGAGATAGAAGAACATTGCTTCCGTGAAGGTTCAATAGAGGTTTCATCTGGACTAGGAGGCGATATGAGAGACTGAGCACGACATGCAGAGTTGTTATCCTCATACTATTCATTACTTCAAGTATGTCATTATGCAGGTTCAAGGGCTAACATTTGCTTTAACAGGAGGAGAATATAATGATCCGACCGATTGTTTTGTTTGTGTGCATCCTGTAACCCCTTTTTATGCTTCACAAATGTGTGTTTACGATTTATGTTTTGCAGGGTTGGTTAGTTTCGTGCCGGGGATCTTTCGGGTTGATTTGGACCCTTTGATTCTTGACTTGGAAGTTTAAATGCGAAATGTTACCCAAACTTTATCTTTTGTAAAAATGACCCTGGAATTGTATTTTGATGGCTTCGATAGCTTTCTATCCAGATTTTAAACTTGGGCGTATGTCTGGAATTGATTTCGAAAGTCCTTAGGTTGAGTTGTGTTATTTTGTCAAAATTTAGCAATTTAAAGGTGAAAAGTTTGACAGGTTTACTCTTAGCTATCAAGTTTGGAATTTGATTTTGGGACTTAAAATAGGTCTGTTATGCCATTTAGTACTTTTCTGCAAAATCTGATACCATTTGGAGTTGGTTTGATAGAATTCAAAAGTTTATTTTTAATTTAAGAGATTCTTGAACTTTACTTTAAAACTTATTTGTTTTAGAGTTCTTCATTGTTTTAATGTTGTTTTTGTGTTTTGATCGTGCGATCAAGTTCGTGTGATATTTTTAAACTTGTGTGAATGTGTGGTTTGGAGTTACGAGGGCTTGGATGAGTTTGGGACATGTTACGCAGTGTTTTGGACTGAAATTACATAATATGGTGTGTTGATGCTTCAGGTATCACATTTGTGAACACCAGGTTCGCAATAGCAAGCTTAGCAGGGGGCCTCAGATATTGCAATTGTGATATCAGGCTCACAATTGCGACGTGGTTTAGGACTTTGGGTAGTTCGCATTTGCGACTAAATTGTCGTTTTTGCAAAGGGCAGGGTTTACATTTGCGAACCCATTGTTCGCAATTGCGAGGTCCCAGTAGGAAGGTCAATGGTTGCATTTGCAATTTATTCTTCACAATTGTGAAGGTTTGCAATTCTTATTTAATATCGTGGTTGACTTTTATATATTGTGCTTTTGCAATTCTTCACAATCGTGGTTAGAAAAAGTGTAAAGATAATGGTTTTATATACTGTAATTTATTTCTATTATTTAAATCATTGTTATACATTATTTATCTCATTGTTAAGTTATTGATGTTGAAATTGTGGAAGTTGTTTTCACATTGAGGCGAAATTGTGTCGTGTTGAGACATCTTTCTTGTTGAGCATTTTACATTCATTATTGTTGTTGATATTCTTTACACATTGTTGTTGAGTCATGAGCTATTGTTGTAGAAACATTGTTATTATTGATTATTGTCATGCTAGCATATGGGCACTTGTGGTGCGAGTAGATATTATGATGTGATATTGACGCGCATGTGGCGGTATAAAACTAGGGGATACTGTGCATGTGGAGGCATAAGGGGGGGATTATGTGCGTGTTGCTTGCATGGGAACTACGTGAAGCCACGCGATGTCATAAAGTGGGCTAAAGTGAGTGTAGCTATTTCAAGAAAAAATATTTTCAAAACTATTTTAATGAAAGTCTCACATGGCGATATAAGGAAAGATTGTGATTGATATTGTGAATTGTGAATACGAGGCAGTACAGCGGTGGTGGTTCTTACCTCATTGTGATTTTCATGGCTTATCTCATGTGACAAGTAATTTTGGTGGGAATATTTCCTGTTGTTTTGTTCTTCCTTGTTCTATCAGTTGTTGACATTGTGGTTCTCTTCAATTGCTTCGTTTGTATTATTCATTCTTAAATTTCAGTATTAATTCATGCTATTAACTGGTTTCGTATCAGCTATTTCTCCACCTTCTATTATTCATCCTTATTATATTCTTATAATGTTTATTTTATATCGTAATAGGTGTCTTAACATGACGTCATTACTACTCTATTGAGGTTGACCTGCCCATAAAAACTGGTTCTTTTATCATGATCAATTATGATTTGGTAATTATGAAAACATACACGTGCTCAGCTCAACAATTCATCTATTTTAGAGATTTTTGAAATTTTCTCTTTTTTTTCCGAAATTTTTTATTTATTTTTTCAAAATTAATGTTTGGCTGTAAACTTTTTAATTTCACTTAAAATGAATTTTAAAATTTTTCAAAAATTTTAAAAACTCCAAAAACCCGTTTTTCAAAATTTTCTTGGAAAATGAGAGCTCGGCCTGGTTTAGCAGGGGCGAAACTTAATTAAAGATTTAGACAACAAACTTATTTATGTGAAATTGGTTTTGATATTTATAAAATTGACTTGGCTTTTTCATAAATTGTATACATTCCCTATTAAAAGGTTTTCAACCCATTATTTCAAGTAAGATATTCAATTATACTCTTTTTTCCTTCTCTCCTCTCTTCCTATTCTTTTAGTAAGACTAGAGCATTTATCTCTCTTTCTATCTCATGGCTATTACAATGCATTTTTATTTTTCTCCATCAATTTAAATTTTATCTCTCTCGTCGCTCTATAAAGATTTAATTCTTCCCTTTTTAAAAGGAATTCAACGAACATCCCGAAAAAAATAATTGTAGCAGTGAAGACAAATTGTATCTAGTGTATCGTTTGACATGGTCTTTATTAAAAAAGATTGAGATATGCATAGAGAAAAAGAATAATACGTATGTAATTTATAATAGGCTAGCCCAACTATAAAAATAAATATTCTTTAAAAATGTAAAGCCTTTAAATTTTATAGAATATTGAAGATAAATGAATGGCAGTGGAAGTAATGTGCCAGAACCAATAAGGGTGAACAACTTCTATTTAAGGAGCTACTAACGGTCCAACAAGACTAACTTTCATACAATTTAAATATAATTTTCCTATAACTATAATAGAACTTTAATACAATTTTGATATATATATATATATAGAGAGAGTATTTGTAACTCTAAAAAAATTATGCAATAATTCATATAATATACAACTTATTAGCAACTTTCCTACAACATTCATACATAAGTAATATAACTGTAAAGACCCGGCCGATCGTCTTGTGTATTTGCATCACGTTTTTCCTTTTGATGCTTCACACATGTGCAATTTTAACTTTATGACTTACATGATTAATTGGTTTCAATCCGAGAAGGTTTCGAGTTGATTTAGACCCTTTGATTCTTGGCTTAGAAGCTCAAGATGATTTAGTTTACCAAGCTTTGACTTTTATAAAAGTAACTCTAGAATGATATTTTGATGACTCCTATAAGTTTGTACCGTAATTTTGGACTTGGGCATATACCCATAATCGAATAAAGAGGTTTGTAGGTTGATTTGCGTTGTTTTGCCGAAAATTAACAATTTGAAGTTTAGAAATTTGACCATAGGTTGACTTTTGACTATCGGGTTTCGAATATGTTTTTGGGAATTGTAATAGGTATGTTATGCTATTTAGAACATGTCTGCAAAATTTGGTGTCAGTTGAAGTTGATTTGATAGTATTCAAACACTTGGTTGCAATTCTAAAAGTTCTTGAACTTTTTGAAATTCATGCGTTTTAATATGTGATTTTGTAGTTCTAGATGTTATTTTTATATTTTGATCGCACGAGCGAGTTTGTATGATATTTTAACCTTGTGTGGATATTGGTTTGGAGCCCCGATGGCTCGGATAAGTTTCAGATATATTTCGAAAAGGTTTGGACTGAAAATAGGTTGCTGGTGTGTTGATGCTGCAGTTATCGATATTGCGAACATGACCGGGAAGCTCACATATCGCAAATGCGATACCTGGTTTGCATTTGCGAAGTTAGAAAAAGTTGGGAAGTTTCGCAATTGTGATAATTATTGTTGCATTTTTGCGAAGGGGACACGATTTCACAATTGCGAACTCACGGTTGCATTTGCAAAGTCCCCTTAGGCTGTCAGTGGACACAATTGCGAGCCTTTTTTCGCAATTGACAAGGTTCCTTATTGTGAACCCGGTGTCGTAAATGCTACACCTGCAACTGAACATAAGGGCTGAAAAGTCAGAATTTAATCTCATTTCTCATATTTTAGAATTCTAGACTCGGTATGAGGCGATTTGGTGAGGGAATTTTCATCTACAAATATTGCGTAAGTGATTCTAATAAATTGCAAACTATATTTTGTGATAATATCTTAGATTTAACATCAAATATATGAGAATCAAAGGGGGAAAATTGAGAATTCTTATCATTGAAAAATAAAGATTTGTGGTTTGAGAGTCGATTTGGACTCGGATTTGAAAACTAAAAATATATATGGACTCGTGGGGCTATGGCTAGTCAGAATCTACCCTTGGACCCAGATTTTGAACGGGCAAGTCGAGGTTGACTTTTGTTGAATTTTTGGAAATTATGTAAAGATAAAAGCTTTATCTATTGCAATTGATTTTCCTTGCATTGTTTGATGATCATAAGTCGCTGGTTAGATTTGAGTCGTTTCGAGGCAAATTTTAGGGGGAAGTCTTTATTTAGCCTAGTTAAAGAAAGTACCTAGCCTAAATTTCTGTGGGAAAGTTATCCCTTAGAATTTAGGTTGATCTACTATTTGTATTATGTGGGAGACGTTACGTGAGGTGACGAGTGCGTACATGGGCTATATGTGGTATTTGACCGAGTTAGGTTATTTAGACTCTTTCCTGGCCTTTAATTTAATTGTCAGAATATATTATATCTTTCATCGTTAAACTACTCTTATATGTGTTAATTTACTCTTACATGCTTTATTTAACATTGTTAGCACTTGTTCTATTTCTTACTTGTTATATTTGTTCTCATATGCTTTAGTTGAAGTTGTAACCTTCCTTATTGTCTTGTTACCTCGTTGTTGTTGCATTACTCTTACTTGAAGTCGTTATCTCATGGAAATCAACTCTTTGTTGGGTTATTGACGTTGAAGCAAAGGCTATTATCACATCGAGGTTGAAGTTGTTGATTTATGAAGTATCTTTCCTTATTAGTATTTCTCAATCATCATGTCATTATTGAGATTCTTGTACACATTGTGATTGAGCCATGAGTTATTTATTGTGAAAATATTGGTATTGTTGATTTTGACCAGTTGTGGCACATGAGCACTTGTGATGTTGAGTTATTATTGTGTTGTGATATTGATATGCATGTAGTGGTATAAGGATTAAGGGTTGATACATATGCGATGAGATAAGGTAGGTTTAATATGCGTATTGCTAGGGAATTACTTGAAGTCACGCGGTGAGATAAGGTGGGCTAAAATGCGTGTAGAAATTTCGGAAGAAATAATTTATAAAACTAAATATAAGGCTTAGGCGATGATATAAGGAAAGATTGTGATTGAAATTGTGAAATGTGAATATGGGGAGGTACCTCGGTCGTGATTCTTGTTGAATATTCCATGTTAAAAAGGCTTGATGGTTAAATAGTCCTTGTTATTTCTTCATTGTTTTACTTATAATTGTCTGTATTTGTCTTCTTCTTGTTTCATAATGTGTTAACTCATAGTTGCCTTTACTTCTTAAATTTTTGTTGTTAGCTTACATTATTGAACTGTTTACTTGTCATTTACTTTCTCGCTTCCCCTATTAGATTATGCTATACTCTATTTAGTTTCTTTTCTCCTAGTGGGTGTTTTGACCTGGACTCGTTACTACTCTACTGAGGCTTGATACTTACTAGGTACTGTATTGGTGTACTCATACTACGCTTCTGTGCATTTTTGTGCATATCTAGGTACATCTTTCTTTGTTGGACGCTAGTGATTGATTAGCTACTTTTGGAGACTTCAAGGTATACATGCCTGAATTTCACTGGCCTCGAAATCACCTTCTCCTTTTAGATATTTTACTATTTATTTCTTGTTCCAAAACAGCATTGTATTTCGAGACTATAGTACATTCTTGTAGAGCTTATGACTCGGTTCCACCAGGTTTTGGGAAGTTGTTGACAACTTTACTATTGAGTTTTATTATGATATTTTAATGGTTAAATTGAGGCTTTATTATTATTTGTGTTGTTTCTCAATGTATGTTAGACTTACCTAGTTTCAAAGATTGGGTGCCATCACGACATCCTAAGGTGAGAGATTGGGGTCGTATAACAACTACGATATCGTACAACCTAAATACATTTTCATATGATTTTCATACAATTCTAATACAATTTTGAAAGTACAATCTTCAAATCTAAATATCCAGCCAAAAAAACTCTAATCTTCACTAAGCATTCTCAAAATTGAGATATAAAGTCCAAAGGATATTCTCAATCATTTGCAATAATACCTAATTCAAATAGTAATAATTTTAAGAAATTCGAATTAAAAATCAAAGTTTCAAATCTTTTCAACAACTGTCAATCGTAGAGAGTCAATGCCGATGGACGGTGGTTGGTCTGCTGGTGACAAGCAGCAATGTTAAATCCATTGTTGAATTCACTACTAAGAGTGATAATCCGTGCCTTTTTTACTAGGGATTTTTTCCTAGATATATGAAACCTTATTACAAAAAATATGCATAGTTTGTATATTACCCGCCCAGTCCACACTTTAACTACAATTTATATATCGATCATTAATTAGGCAGAATCTGCCATTTATAGCGCGCGAAAAATCAGCCACAGAATCTGAGATTGATTTATTCCACATTAAATTCAAATTTTGAAACGTAAAGCATATCTAGAAGCTGCGTAATTTTGAAACGGAAAGGAGATTTCTGTTCTTCATCTTCATCTTCATCTGTTCTTCCATATATTTTCCACCATTGATAGCCATTAAAAGGTTTGAAAGCTTTGAATTCAAATTTGAGTTTTCAAAAATCGTTATTTGTATGGATTGAATGTTGTTGAAAATAATCGGGAAAATGGTTTGGAGTTTATATCTCAATTTTGAGGAGTTTTGGTGAAGATTATTCTTGGTTTGACTGAATTTCAGATTGAAACTCGAAGAAGAAGAAGAAGAAGAAGGAGGAGGAGGAGGAGGAGGAGGAGGAGGAGGAGGAGGAGGAGAAGAAGAACAAAACATATTTCCAGAAATTATAGATAATTTATAGATTGGGAAGACTAAAACTTCTACAAATCTTCTATAATTATGTCGAAAATGAAAATTATACTACAATTGAATTGGAAATTGAGATATTAAAATTTAATGTATCCACTTTGTAGATATCTTGTAGATAAATTGTAGATTATTTGTATTCTGGTTGTAGATGCATTATTTTCTACTTTCACAAATCCAAAACCGCTAAAGCTTCTACAAAATATCTGCAAAAAAAACAATCTACAATTTTTTTAAATTGACTACAATTTATCTAAAAATTCTGAAAATATGTCTTCTTCTTCTTCTTCTTCTTCTTCTTCTTCTTCTTCTTCTTCTTCTTCTTCTTCTTCTTCTTCTTCTTCTTCTTCTTCTTCTTCTTCGAGTTTCAATCTGAAATTCAGCCAAAACCAAGTCTAAATCTTCACCAACACCCCTTAAAATTGATATATAAACTCCTAAACATATTCTGAATTATTTACAATAACACCCAATTAAAACAAATAATAATTTTTGAAAAATCAAATTTGAATTCAAAACTTTTTAATTGGGCTCAATGGTGGAATTCAAAACAAAAACGTGGGGGGGGGGGGGGGGAGGGAGTTACGGGTAAAGGTAAAACGTGGGGAGGGGGGAAGTGGGAAGATACGGTCGTATAATTATGGCTAATATAAATGTACCCTTAATTATATCCCTAATTTGAATTATGGTATATAAATGATAATTTGGTATACTTAAATGTAATTAACTCAAATCTTAAACATTAAAAGTAATAAGATTTCATATGTGATATGGGAAGGTAAAAATGCCTTTTTACTAATAGGGGTATGTTTCGAAGAATGATAAACTGTACAATTAAGTCAAATAGCTTTTGCAATGAACCATAGTTTATTTATTGTATGTTCTTCCTAGAATTCTTGTTAATGACTTGATACTATTTTAATTCGACTATCTTGTTAAATTGTAAGCTGTGCTACATTATGACTTGGTACAATCTTCAATCTATTTTGTAAAATTGTTCACATGTCATGCCGGATTGATTATGACTTGGTACTATCTTCATTCTACCCATCTTAAATTGTTAAGTAACGACGGATTGACAAGATTTGGGAAAATCTAATTTTCTATGGAAAAGCTAGGTATCAGTAATTCAGTATTTATTCAAGGCAGAGAGAGGCTATAGTACATTTAACTTTGCTAGTTTTGTTAACAGATTCACCTTTCTAAGTATATAGATAGAAATTAGAATCATCATCCCAAATGCGCCTGTCTTAAAAGAAATAGCAAGATCCTGATGAATAACGAGAAACGTAAAATGAGGAACTCTTTGGTGTTAAATATGTGATGGACATTAGTTATTTTTTACATACAGGTTGATATGAAAAGTAGGTATTTTCCATACATGCAGGGACAGATTTAGAATCTCCGGAGATGGGTGCACTATTCCGGGATGAGAAAATCGAGTAAACTTCAGGTGTGTGGGAACTGGAAAGTTGGGAGTTGATTGCCTTGGGTTTTAAAGAATAAAAAGAAAGTTATGCTAGTAGAGATAGAAAGAAAGGAAATGTTTAAGAAAAACATTTGGTAAGGGATTCAATCCCTTGACGTTAGGCTGCTGGAAATAAGGGGCCAAAATCAGTGAACCACTCCGCTTCTTTCGACCATAGGTTCCATCAAATATAACAACAACAACGATAATTACTACCCAGTATAGTCCCACAAAGTGGGGTCTGGGGAGGGTAATATGTAGACGAGCCTTATCCCTACGCGAAAGGGCAGAGAGGTTGTTTCAATCGACCCTCGGCTTAGTGAAGGAAAGGAACAACAAAAACAAAAACAAAAACAAAAGAGCATTAGTAACTCCAGCAGAAATAGCGTAAATAGTTATCTAAACATAAGAAACATAAAGAAAATAGCATGCAATAATAATATCATACAATAACTACCATAAATAGCTAGCATAAGGGAGACACAAGCCAAAACACAAATCATCTATGGATAGCCCTGCCAAGCCTCACCCAACCCCGGGTGAGGAGAATGAAAAACTCTAGGAGCCCCTATCCTACAACCCTTATACTAGACCTCCAGACTTTCCAATCAAGGGTCATGTCCTCGGAAACCCGCATTCTAGCCATGTCATGCCTAATCACCTCTCCCCAATACTTCTTAGGTCTCCCTCTGCCTCACCGAACGCCGACAATCGCCAGCCGCTCACAACTCCTCACTGGGGCATCAGGACTTCTCCTCTGCACATGCCCGAACCGCCTCAGCCTCGCTTCTCGCATCTTCTCATCCACCGGGGCCACCCCCACCTTCTCTCGAATAACTTCATTCTTAATCTTATCTAACCTGGTGAGCCCGCACATCCACCTGAGCATTCTCATCTTCGCAACCTTCATTCTCTGGACATGAGAGTTCTTCACAGGCCAGCACTCCGCCCCATACAACATTGCAGGTCTAACCACAGCTCTATAAAATTTCCCCTTGAGTTTATGTGGAACTTTCTTGTCACATAGGACTCCTGATGCAAGCCTCCACTTTGACTACCCCGCTCCTATACGATGAGTGACATCCCCGTCAATCTCTCCGTCCCCCTGAATCACCGACCCAAGATATCTGACACTGTCCCTCTTTGCGATGACTTGAGATCCAATCATCACGTCCCTGCCTACTTCGCTCGGCTCGGCGCTAAACTTGTACTCTAGGTATTCTGTCTTAGATCTGCTTATTTTGAAACCTTTAGACTCGAGAATCTGTCTCCATACCTCTAACCTCTCAATAACACCGACCCTCGTCTCATCTATCAAGACTATGTCATCAGCAAATAGCATACACCAAGGAACATCCCCTTGAATATGTCAGGTTAGAGCATCCATCACCAAGGCAAACAAGAGAGGGCTAAGCGCCGATCCTTGATGGAGCCCCATAACCACTGGAAAATGGTCTGAGTCACCACCCGCCGTCCTAACCCTAGTCTTAGCTCCATCGTAAATATCCTTGATTACTCTGATGTAGGCTTCCGGCACGCTCTTCGCCTCCAAGCACCTCCATAGCACCTCTCTTGGGACCTTATCATACGCCTTCTCCAAGTCGATAAGCACCATGTGCAGGTCCTTCTTCTTATCCCTGAACTGCTCCACCAACCCCCTGACAAGGTGGATAGCTTCTGTAATTGAGCGACCCGGCATGAAACCTAACTGGTTCCCAGATATAGATCTCATCTCCCTCACCCTCGCCTCGATCACCCGCTCCCAGACCTTCATGGTGTGACTTATTAATTTGATACCCCTATAGTGTTGCAGCACTGAATGTCCCCTTTGTTCTTGTACAAGGGCACCACTGTACTCCACCTCCACTCATCCGGCATCCTCTTGGTCCTGAAGATCACATTGAACAACCTGGAGAGCCACTCCACTCCTGACCTACCCATGCACTTTCAGAACTCCACCGGGATCTCGTCAGGCCCGGTCGCTCGACCCCTACTCATCCTATGCAAAGCCCCTATGACCTCCTCCGCCTTAATGCGCCTGCAGTACCCAAGGTCTCTATGTTGCTCTGAATGCCCCAACTCCCCTAGCTCTATGATACGATCCCCCTCCTCGTTAAGTAAGTCTCGAAAGAACGCCTGCAGGTTCCATCAAATATATGTATGTATTTTTTCCAAATTATGTACATACATATACTCTAACCCCATAACTACGGGTTCACATGAACCACATTTTATACCGCGGATCCGCCCATGCATACATGTATTGAAATACCACCTCCACTCCAAATTTGCATTTTTAACCTTAGTAATAATTTTTAACTTGTTACAGGCACATATTTAACTTGGTCAAAAGCTTCAGGTTTTTAAACCTCATGTTCAGTCAAAGGTCACACAACAACTTGCAACCGAGGGAGCATTATTGGAAAGCAAACTTTTAGAGGTAGTTTATATTTACACAGATTGAGATAAAGAGGTAATTTTAAGTGATATGGAAACTTTACTTCAAGTTTCTTGGGTTTCTTTCCATATACAGATTGAGAACTTACTCTTCCGAAATGGCATAGAACTGAAACTTGGGATTGCACTGGATGAAAACAATTGAAGGTTTTCGATGAAAAAAAAAAAAGAAAGAAAACCTTGAAGATATAGCATGCAGAGAGTAAACACAAAAACCAACTCACTCAAACTGCAATAGACGCACTCTGTGATACGAATGCACCTATTTAGCAAAACAATTTAGCCTATATTGAGAAAGCACCCCAGATTTAGGCAACAGTCACATATATGTCAAACTTCTGATAACATAATAAGCAAAAGTTTGAATTTACACTAACTTCACGCATGCTTTGCAAGGATAGCCTCAGCAACACCTTGAGCTATGGGGTGATAACAATCACAAGCCTCTGTGAATACCCTTCTAGCAAAAACTTTTTCTTCTTCCTTTCCCGCGCCTTGAACAAGTGCTGTATAGAGTGGACGAAGGTACTTCATCCTTCCTACTTCCTTCAGTGTTTTTTCCACCTCGCCGTAGTAGTCTCTGCATCTTGCTGAAGTGGCCAGCTGAAGAAAAGCTACTCTCACCTCATAATCTTTTGACTCTGAGAGATGGTAGCGAGCATCTAAAGCTGTGACCTGTAAACAGTGTAAAAATGACGTGAACAATTTTTCAATTCGGAACAGAGTCATTAAGAGCATATACAATAGTAGAGGTGGATTTCAAGTAATGTTTTCAGAAGGGTAAAAGCAAGACTAGACATTTCCCTAGTAGTGAGGCAAGGTGTATGCTCCATAGTGTAAAGCCGACGCCTTACATTTACAACAACAACAAACTCAATGTAATCCCACTAGTGGTGACACCTTGCAGGACTAAATTTTCTTACTATTAGAAATGTAATCATGATCTAATGGAAAAGAAAAAGTAGTTGGAAGGATGAAAGCATTAATGATAATACTTGCAGCAACTTAGATAGGGGAAAGGAAACAATAACAAAGAACAGAGATTGCACAAATAACAATAACATCTTCGGCTACTTAAAAATATTAATATCTGCACTAGCTACAAAATTTGTCGACAGAGTAGCTGCGGTCAAAAGAGAGAAGAGATGGATTCAGGGTTCGCAAACTAGGGCGCTTCATCAATCAATGTGCTCTTTTCCTTAAATATATAAGTAAGCAAAACAAATTAAATGTGTTTAAGATGACTCAATTACTGCACATTAGTTACACTTCAAGAGAAATAAGACCAAAAAAATCAACTCGCAAAAGGCACACGAGAATCACACACAACCTACAGACCTATAGCCTATAAGCCCAATGAATAGGAGAAGAGAACAGTTAATCTATATCCTTGACTGCTCTCTATAAAACAGTTGGGGAGGAAAATACAATGCTTTCTGAGAGCAAATTAATGCCCATTTAGGCCCTTATCAATATCAGGCTCATTAAGAAGCAGCAAACCTTCTGTCCCGCTAAATCAAGGGGGCGTGGACCCCACACACACATTCATATTGATATGGGCATATGGCAACATGCATTAACAGACATTTGAATTGATTTGCCAGCGGCTTAAAATTGTATAAAAAGAATTTACTGGGAAAATCAGATAGGCTGCCATCAAGCACTAGCCAAGATGAGAGAAGAAACAATTGATGATTCATCATATTAGAGATTGATGAATGATAAATTCTTACAAAAGCAACAACATATATAGACTAGGCATATGCAGGAAGTGCACATGTATATTCCCATTAGTCCAAGCTGCAGAACCACACAAATAATAATCAACTAATAATTTTTTTTTTTGGTAAGTAATTGAAGAAGGAATATTCAGCAACTTATCTACTTTTTTTTTTATATCCGTGGTGTCCGGGCTAGCTTGCGCGTACCTCCACTAATTCAACAGGATACCTGCTACCTCGCACCAGCAATAGGTACCAAGTATCTGCAATTATCTACTACTTTGTAGAAATATTTCATAAGGTTCTCTGAGATTAAGCACTAGCAAGTAGTAAAAAAGGAAATAGCAATTACCTAATTTAAAGGAAGAGTACAAAACAAGAGTCAGGTAGGTAGATAATAATTTGCATATTTACTGAGGGAAACTTCTCATATAATGGCCAGTTACTACCTGAGATGCTTCGACAGATTTAGGAAGGTTCTCGACGTAAAGCTCCCATTCTTGTCCCTTCCAGTCAGCAACTTCATCCTCTCTTGGCATCCTACCTAGCTTGAACTCAGTAGCAAGCGAAACAATCTTTGAATAGATGTTAGAAACTGGTTCCATGGCATCTGGAGGGATCCCTGTGCCCTCGGTCCAAAGTTTCAAATCAATCTCGTTCTCTATTCCAGGGACATTAGCTTTAAGGAAATTGAGAAACATATCAGTGTCAATAGATTGAAACTTGAAAGTAGCAATATATTTCTTCAGAAAGTCATCAAAAGCAGGTCTTCCAGTCTGAGCAACAAAGTAGAAGAAAAGTTAGTTCTGCTCTTCATAGAAAGAAGGGAAAAAAAATACTTCACCAGTTAGTCTACTGACCTGTCTCTCAATGCGCCATAAAAACTGGAAGCCTTTTTCATATGGAACTTGAGAATAAACATCATCTGGATCAACACCTGCCTGATTTGTTTTTAGCTTTGTTAACTCCATGTTATCCTTGAATCTCTCCATTTCCTCAACAAGTCCCCTCCATCCAATTCCAATATTTAGTGCAGCTATGTCCTCCCCTTGCACAACCTCAACAATTCTTCGCTCTGCATATGTTGTGAAACCCTACAAACACATGATATCACTCTATTATATATATTACTTGTAAAAGGAAGAAGGGAAGAAAGAAAGATCTATCATTGTACATGCCTAACCAAAAGTTTGCAGCCAAAAGTTTATAAAAACATCAGACGTCCTTTATTCCATGAATTATATCACATTCCTTTAATCTACAGTTCAAATAAAACAACAAAAGTTCTCTGAGTTTCTCCACAACCTAACACAAGAAGCAGCCAACACTCGCCATCTGTAAACAAATCCAGAAACAAGCTAGGAAATCTTATATTTTTTTAATCAGTGGGAACCAGCTAACAAATCTTCATACAAAGAAATCAAGAAAAGGAGCGGTGTAAGTCTTAATTGTAACATAACGAATCTTGCAAGACAATCCTCCCAAACAGTGCTTTAGAAAGCAATAGTTCAAGATGAGATTTTACAAGATGAGGGAACTCAAAAGCCCAAGGAATTTCATCAACATTCAAGATACGTATACGGTGTTGGGATCTAGCTAAAAAAATTCAAAAAAAATATAAAAATATCCCTAAATTATGTGAAATACTTACATATAACTTGTTAAGTGCGAATTTCTTTTATGGTGAGGAAAACAATGGGTGTCACAAGAAGTCAGAACAACATATGGTGTAAGTGTGTGGAAATCAATCAGAGAACTTTAGCCTATGAAGTATCACTCTTCCATAAGAGTGAACAATGGAAGGAACACATCATTCTAGAATGATAACTGGTTGGGACAGGGAAGTTTAAATGAAAGATATCCTTATATGTTTGGTTTAGCACAAAACCAGCATAGAACAGTAGCTGAGATGAGGTAATCAAGACAAAAGGTCGGATGTACTTGTTTATGTCAGGTCTACTTTTGGTCATTCTTCTCTCTGAAAAATAGAATATTGCTCAAAGAAGGTGACTCGTAGTCCCTTTTCGAGTATTATCTTCGCTGTGGATGAACCAAAGTCTAGCCCAAGTTCTGCCTGAAAGTCTCTCCTTAAAAAATAATACATTTTTTTAAAGGAGATCTAAGAGGTGGGTTGGTCAATCCATTTTTGCCATCAGAGAGGCAGAAGACAGTTGAATGATTGGGAGATAACAAGATTATCTGACCATTACAAAGAGTTGAAAGCATTTAAAGGATTACAAGAAGGGTTTGATCTACTTTGGTGGCAGAGACACAACAGAGGGATATATCAGGTGAAGGATGCATACAAGATTTTGAATCACAATAATCAACAGGTAGATACATGGCCTTGGAAACACATATGGAGAACAAAGATTCTATACAAGGTAGCATGCTTCACTTGGCTACTAGCAAAAAAGGCGGTTTTAACCCAAGATAATCTCATGAAAAGGGCAATTTCTTTGTGTTCAAGATGTTTTCTATGTGGGGAAAATGCTGAAACTGTCTGCCATCTATTTCTACATTGCATGATTACAGACCAACTATGAAAAACCTTTCTTACTCTTAGGGGTATTTCATGGTCAATGTCGTACAGGCTTAAAGATGTTCTTTATAGCAGGGAAGGAGCTGGAGCTGAAGCAACTAGATGGAGGACTGTCCCGGCTTGTATTTGGTGGACAGTTTGGAGAGAAAGGAACTCTAGATGTTTTGCAGACAGAAGTAATCCAGTACAGAAGAATAAACTCAATTGTATTCTTTTTTGTTTTTGGTGTGAACATATTTACACAGAAGATACATTGACAATCATAGACATACTAGGATCTTGCTAGATGTCAAACCAGAACATCGTTTATCCTTTTCATGTAAATTTGGTTTTCAGTGCAACCTATGTACTGAGATTATTAATATATACAATAGTTACCAATTCAAAAAAAAAGTGCGAATTTCTTTTTATTCTGAAGTTGTAGATAAGTAAATGATTGATTTCCTAGAAGGTATGTTATTTTCTTCAAATTTATCTAGGTTTGGTTCTGATTTTGGGAATCAAATTGTATCTCCTCTCGAAATTTTTCGTCCGTCGTGGTCAAAATACCCAAAATTATTTGACCAGATCCAGTACGGATCTCATAGCCACACCAATATTAGTTTGTGGCGACATGGGTGCGGCAGCTAAACTGCTATGTCGAAGGAACTTAGAAAATAATAGACAATGCTACATGATGTAGTACCAGCTTGCATAAAGCTAAGGTTCTAAGGAGGGTCAGGAATCACACATCACGGGGCATTTCCTCTTGAAGAGCTTTACAGGACTGAGAGTTGAATGAGGTGAAATCGCTCCTAGCAAAGCTATATGACTATACACTGTTTGACGAGGCCGACGGCATGACTTGAGAAGGTTCATTCTCAACAAACTTCCAGTCAAGTCTAATTAAAGTTGTTTGCTCCATGGTGAAGAGCCGAAAAGAAAAGCTATATGGAAATTCATGGCAATGAAGAAAGCAACATTTTCACTTGTTGCATAGTTTGCTAGCTATCTTGATGATGGCTTACAATCTAAGAATGAGAGAATTTTTTCCCCAATGCTTTAGCGCTTTGGTTCATGATAAAAGAAGCATAATGCGGCGATATGTGGCCGGCGCACATCACAAGTTCAAACCCCACCAAAAACTAAAGCCAGGTATTTAAACAAAAGGCGGTAGAAGGGCAGCCCCATACTCTTCAGAGTTTCAAACCTGTACTCCAACTAGAGTTGGACCATATAACTGACAGGGGATTTCTCAATTATCCAAAGAATGTTATGGTTCTGAGTTGGTGTTATCCGGAGACAAGGTAGGGAAAGACGTTGCACATCTTATGTTGCCAACACTAGGTAGAATAGGAATGGAAAAAATTGATATTGGGCCTAGCTCAACCACAAAATCTAGCTCATGAAATGAGAATCATCAAGAGCATATAAGCAGACAACCCATATATAACATGGGAGCTCAACATTGGATAAACCAAGAATATAAATGGGTCTAGCTTTGGTACAAAAGAGAATAGACCTTGGGCTATTGGGTCGGACCCAACTACAAAAGTTAACTCAATGGGTGAGGATTGGCCAAAACCATTTACAGAGACAACAATGCATTCCTTATACAAATGTGAGTTAACACTTTTTTAGAGAAGGAAATTCTATTATAGAGAGACAGGAATCAAGAAATGGAGTTGCGATCAATAAATAAAGCCAGAACTCTATTAACTGTTCACAAAGTTCTGATGCCATTTCATAACTTTAACTCTCTTATTTATACTATTATTGACTGATGTTGTAAACTTTTAATGCATAATGTTTTCTAATATAAATGACAATATATTGCCTAATATAGCTGGTTCATCCAAGGCAACTGGCCTCTTCTTTAGGTGCGATGCCCTCATTGCTGCGTTGATCTTGATTCCACCTTTCAAGTTCCAAATTCATCTAAGCAACTATGGTAGATTTTACAGCCTGGTTTGTAATAATGGCACAAGCCTGTAAGCCTTTTGATAAGAATGGACCTTGGACCTAACTCAACCCCAAAAGCTAGCTTTTGGGGTTGAGTTAGGCCCAAGGTCCATTTTTATCATGGTATCAGAGCCAGACCCATCCCAATTATTGTTACCGATATTGGGCCCCCATTAATGTTGTCCACGCTCCAAAGGTCTGGGCGTGTGGGGGGTATTGAGTTGTCCCACATCGGAGGGATTTGAGGTCCTTGATCTCCTTATATGGCTTGGGCAATCCTCACCTCATAAGCTAGCTTTTGGGGTTGAGTTAGGCCCAAGGTCCATGCTCATCATGGTATCAGAGCCAGGCCCATCATGTTGGGCCCCCATTTATGTTGTCCACGCTCCAGAGATCTGGGCGTGAGGGGGGTGTTGAGTTGTCCCACATCGGAGGGATTTGAGGTCCTTGGTCTCCTTATATGGCTTGGGCAATCCTCACCTCATAAGCTAGCTTTTGGGGTTGAGTTAGGCCCAAGGTCCATTCTTATCACCTTTCTCTTTCAACTCAATCTTCTTACGGGAAGTTCCTCTCAGTGTCAGCCTTTTTGCAAAATGCAGCTGTCTTTTGCACAGGTTTAAAGCTCTTTTGATCCATATCCATTGAAAATTGAGCAGAATCAATTCTTCCTTTTGCGCTATCAATTCATTCTCTATTCAGTTCATTTGCTTCTTGCTTCAAAACATCCACTTTGAAATAGAGATCATAAGTTCAATTCTTAAACTGCTTCTCTTCTGAACCAACTCCTTGAGCCCCAAAATTCTTTTTGTGCATAGCCACATTCAATAACATTCCGCTTAGCCACAAATTTTGTTTGCTTGAATGTCACTTCCTCAAGAATACCTGGAATCATCTTCTCTTTCTCATTTAATTTCTCCTCTCAATTTAAGTTGCTTGATGACCTCCTCTTGAATGACACTTATTTTATCCTCTCTCAGTTTCAAGTCTATAACAAGTCCTATAAACTTACTTTCTTTATCCCCAACCTCTATGCCTTTACAGTGCAGTGATTTTCTAATTAATTCAAGTTCCTTTAAACTTTCAGTATTGTTGAATATAACATAGATGCCTCTCCCTGAATTCAAGTTCAACAAAGCATTCCTGATAATATTTTTGGGACATATCCAAGTGTTCTTCAAAGTCTTTCCACTGTAACAACAACGGTATAAGTGCTTTCTCTCTTGGATTCAGACTCTTTCAGAGCATCAGCAATCCTCTCTAACAGAACCACCCCTATATAACCCACAGATATATGACCACAAATATTTGGGAGGCCTGAAGACATTATACAACTTGTTAAAGGGCATACCAACTAGTTGAATGGAAGAATTTTGATAGAAGACAGTGGTTGCATCCTTTTCACATGATGTAAACATTATTTATACTACTTCGTGACTTACTAATGAAAGGACGATATGTCATCTTTATGCGCATAAGACTCAATTCATCCTGGACCTAACATGTTGAACTAAAAGAACAAATGTAGTACCCGCACACTATCATCTAATACTTTAAGGACTTCTCTCTTCCACTAAGTTAAACCATAAGATTTATAATTTTTCTCAACAAACTCTACGAAATCCACAAAATCCAATTTCAGCATCTAATTTATATTACATCATAAGCTAGAGAACCAGCTTTAAATTAAGCAACCATCTTTGTTCTGTATACAAATGTCAGACAATACAAAGCATCAAGTACAAACCAGGAAAGTTCATTAAGTTACTGAACCGTGACTAAAATAGATAAATCACAAGAAACTGAAGAATATGCCAATAAAATCATGAGATTGAACATAAATACAACAGGATGCTAAATCCTTATGTGTTATTTTCAAGCACTTAACTCAATAAGCTAGAATACCTCATTCAACCAAAAGTGATTGTTGTTCTTGTTCGTGATCAAGTTCCCTGTCCAGCTATGAGCAAGCTCATGAGCCACCACCTGCGCCCCACTGGCGTCCCCCTTAATCACAGTGGGCGTCAAGAAAACCATCCTCGGATTCTCCATTCCGCCATAAGGAAAACTGGGAGGCAACACCAAAAGATCAAACCTTTCCCAATCATAAGGTCCAAAAAGCTTCTCCCCAACTTGAATCATCTCTTCCGTACCAGCAAACTCCTTAGCAGCAGCATCCAATACCTCATTAACAGCCTCAGCATACACCCTTGTCCTGGGTCCCACCTCCCTGAACCCCAACTCTCCCACAGCAAATGCAAACAAATAGGGAGGAATAGGCTGTTCCATCACGAACTCCTCCACCACCCTATCATCCCCGCACCACACTGAATCCTCACAGATCCCTTGCGCCTCGGAGGGCAGTGGGTCCCGCCTCTCCACGTGCCTAGCAGCCATAACAGCCGATAATTGGCGGGGGATGTTCAACTTTGCAGCGTACTTGACACGCGCAGCGGGTGTGTCTTGACAAGGAAAAATCGAACGGGCGTGAATAGACTGACATTGAGTGTACACAAAAGGGTGAGTCTTGTTGAATGTCTGAGGAGGGGAAAGCCACTGAAGGGCAGAACTCGAAGGACTGGTTTTGAAGAGAATCAAGATTTGGGTTTGGTTAGAAAGGGAAACGGTGAGTGACTGTCCAAGAATTGGGGAATCAGGAGAGAGGGAGAAAGGGAGAGGGGAAAGGGAAAGTGGGTCAAGCACAGAGGAGACAGAGAGAGAGCGAGTGTCGAGAGTGAGGGGTCCGGTGTAAGGGGTAGGGAGGGAGAGAAGTGTGGCAGAGGAAATGGTGGAAGATGGGAAATCGAAGAAGAGAGTGAGGGAGATATGGGTAGTGAGTGGGTGTGCTGAATCGGTGAAGGAATGTGGGTCAATGGGTGCCATGAGAAATATTGATCAGAAATGAAGGTTTTTTCTGCAACGAGGTCGGAGAGTAAGATGATGGAAGAAGAAAAAGAAGAGGAGGAGGAGGAGGAGGGTATTCAAAGCGTATATACTACGCGGGTTTAGAGGGTTTTGCAGAGGGAGATTCTGCTGGAAAAAATTTAGCGGAATATGTGCATGCAAAACTTTACTAGTTTGTTATGACCAAATAACATTTGAATTAATGTTTTTCTAAGTTATTTTTATTTTATGTCTTTTGCAGTCTGTGATATTTTACCTATTGATGTTTTGTCGGAAATACATGGCAGGGGAATTGGTGTAAAGCCCCACAAATTTTTTTATACGATTAAGATTAACACAAGTGGGACATTTGTATTTATATTTGTTTTTATGTGACGTTTTAACTTGTACCCACTTTATTAAAAAAATTATAAATGTACCCATTTTTTTCAAATAACTTCAACATACGAGCTGAAATAGCAAAGACAATCACGCAAAACTTCAGCCTTTTAGTAGTCGGGCTTGAAATTCAGGTGACGTTTTTATTTTGTAACTGTCAAACTTCAGTTTTAGAGCTGATATTTTTTTTAACTGACGAATTTTTTTGTAACGGACGAACTTGAGTTATTTAGTTCATCACTAGTCTACATTTGCTTACAGAAACACTACATTGGATACAATACAGGCATAGGTACCAAGTACACACCTTGCAAACAGCGCAACAACACATTTTGAGTCTCTTATTTCTTATTTCAAAGATAACAATATGAAATAAGAGAGCTTAGAACGTCCAGAAAACAGTGATGAGGTGATGAGGAAGGAACTTCCATAGTTGAAAGAGACTTGAAGTTCAGGTTCAGCTCATTTCTTTTTCTCTCACAGAACTAATTAAGGGTTGTTCAGTTAATCATCCAGGTGCCGCTTTAAATAATTTGTTTATAATTTATTTTTAAACAATCCGATAAACATATTTATGGTAATCATCCCATAAACTAAAGTTTTATAGCAGCACCAACAGCATCCAACCGCTTCACTAATGTGAATAGGTTATACGGAAGGGTAGGTTGGTCAACAGAAGAAGAAGAGGAGGAGGAGGAGGATGAGAAAGGGGCTTAATTTATTTAAAAAGTATGTACAAGTTATAAAATTTTTAAAAAATAAGTATAGGGTAAATGGAGGCGACCAAATAAATTGCCCCGTGCAATTTTTTCAATCCAAGCTTAAGAGAATATTTAGCGAAACCTTGAAATACGTACAGACCTATACGATCGGGATACTTAGTCATAAAGGTCATAAGGGTTGAAGGTCCCTAGGTTGCGTGGTTACATGCATGAGTTGAAAGGTTTAGCAAATAAGGGAAGAAGAGAATTTTGTAGCCAGGTTGAAACCAGGGAGAAAAGAAGATGAGAAGGAGAAACTTGCTTGCATAGCCAGAGTCCATAGCTAAGAAGCCAGGCATAGGTAGGTTGCATAGCTACGGAAGCATGCGTAGCTAAAACCAGGAAAAATGAGCGGAGCTTTATGCCGTAACCACTGTTGTCATGACTTTTTGTTAAAAATACCCGAAAGGCATATCACTAATCACCTATGAGCCCCTAACCTACAATCTTGATTCTAGACCTCCAGACTCCCCTATCAACAGTCATGTCCTCGGTAATATAGTGTAATATTTTTGAAATATTTTTACACGTTGGAGTGACAATTGTACTAAAAGATAAACTCTCATTTTGTTAAACCTTTTAACATGAATTTGAAAAAGATTTTCATGTGATTTTCATTCAAATGGTTAATCGGTTATGAACACCATAATTTGATTTAAAACGGATATTCTTTGAGGCTTTTAGGCCATTAATCTATTTTAGAAAAATCAAACGCTTTGAGAGTTACTAGTGGAGACTAGGAGTGGTAAATGGACGGGACGGGGCGGGGCGGATATGGTTTGGTCGAAAATGGATAATAAAAAAATAGATAACTTATATGACTCAACCCATATTTAATACGGATAAAAAACGGGTTAACCGGCGGATAATACGGGTAACCATATTATCCATGACTTCTTGCATATGATCACTTTTTGAAGAATTCTTAGTCTCCCTAACTTGAGAAACCCCCAATTTGAGGCATTACAAATGTAAAAGTTAGACCCATTTGTTACCCATTAGTCATCCATTTGTTAAATGGATAATAGGGTTCTTATCCATATTTGATATGTTTTTAAAAAGTTTATTATCTAACCTTTTTTTTATTGGATAAGGTGGTTAACTATTTTCTTTTAACTATTTTGCCACCCTTAATGGAGACCAATGAGTTTGGTCGAGGTTCGTGGAATAAAGGGTGTATTTGGTATGAAGGAAAATATTTTCTAATTTTCTCATGTTTGGTTGGCTTAAATATTTTGGAAAACATTTTACTTATCAATTCATTTTCCTACAATTGGAGGAAAATGTTTTCATTATCAAAAGAAGGGAAAATATTTTCCAAAGCTCCTTCTCAACCTTTCTCACCCTCACCAACCCACTCCGCCCCCTCTCCAATAATAAGTTTTTTTTTTAAAAAAAAAAATAGTTTTTCCGTTACCATCCACCCTACTACCCCTCCACCCCCCCCCCCCCACAAATTTTTTTATTACCTTAATTTTTTTTTTGCAATTTCAAATTTCTATTTTTTTATTTTTCTGCACCACCCCCCCCCCCTCCGCCGCAGAATTTTTTTTTTAAATTTATTTTGTAATTTAAATTTTTTTTCTTTTATTAACCCTCTCCCAGCCCCCCCCCCTCCCCAAAACCCCCCAACCAAAAAAAATTTTAAAATATATTTTTCAGTTTTTAATTTTATTATTTATCGATTTAAAGGCTCAAAATTTTACAAGTTCCAAAATTATGAGTTCGGATGTTTATGTGTTTGGAAGTTTACGGGTTTAAAAATTATAAAGTTTACGGATTCGGAAATACGCGATTTTTGCAATAAAAAAGTAAAGCATCACATTAGTTCCTTTAGTATGTGTCAAGTTTTAGAGACTTAGGGAAGGCGTGAGGGAGGGGGAGGGGGAGGGGTGAGGAGAGTTGCATAAAAAATATTTTCCTAAAAAAACTATTTTCTACTATCTAACCAAACAATAGAAAATATTTTTTCGGAAAATGTTTTCCAGTTACCAACCAAACAAGAGAAAATAAGTGATAAAACCACTCATTTTCCATGAAAACATTTTCTAGGAAAATATTTTCCATGGAAAACATTTTGCTTCGTACCAAACACACCCAAAGTTCCCTAATTTGTAGTCAAATGATAATTACTAAGTGTAATGAGGTTAAATCGACTCATACGGTACTACAGAAAATCTTCCGGACAAGTAGGGTCAAATACTTGTGATTAGGTTGATCACCTAATATTATTTCTATTATATCGATGTAAAACTCTGTACTTTGGTTGAACTTAAATGCTAAAGAAAATGACTTTGAAATATGTTTACATTATTATTTTATTTTCTTGTTTAACTTATGAATTTATATAATGCTTCCTTGTCATATCAATGTTTGCATATTTCTTGATGTTCTTTTCTTATCTAGTCTCAGTTCTTGAGAAAATGGTTCATGATTCTAACTAGGCATATGGAGCTTAGGCCGTTTGGCCAAATTTCCTTTTCTGTTTTCAGGTACCGCATCTCAACATATATTGACTCCACTTTTGATATCGTGGAGTAGCATTTACTTTATCCTTTTGAGTCACCGGAGCTTGTCTTAGTTGACTATTTCATTCTAGAGATTCTATAGACAATAGCAGTTTATTCTTTTGGATTGTAAGCTATAATTACTCATAGGACATGTATGAATAAACAATTACCTTTTATGTCTTTTGTTTAATGACATAAACAGCCTCTTTATTCCTTCGGGATAGGGGTAAGATTCGCGTACACATTACCCTCCCCAAACCTCACTGGTAAGATTTTACTCGATCTTTATTGTTGTTGTCTATTCTTTAATGAAAAAGATCATTTTAAAAGGTTAAGTTTCATGCATGAATTTTATTATTTAAAAGTATTATGATTCGAAAGGCTTCTTCATGCATATAAGAAAGGGTATTTATCCCCTTGATAGAGTTCCTCGGCAGGTGTGGATTGTGACAAGTATTTTCATGATAAACTTGGCACACAACCTGAAAATTGGGACAACATTATGATGGGCAGCTCGGCATGACGGACTATACAGGCTTGTCAAACGCATCTTGGACGGAAGCAAGGTGCATTTTACTTAGACGTGTGGGTTGGCAAAGCAATGACAAGGCAAAACCATGTCAAGTAGGGGCAAAGACATGGCATGGCAATGCAAGGCAACACGGGACAAGCAATGAAAATTGATGGGGGCAAATTTAATCAAGTTGGGGCGACTAAGTCAGCAGGCGGCGAGCTGTAGCAATGGCATTGGCGCGGAGCAGTGTCAAGGGAAAGGCTGGGTGCAATGGAAACTTTAAACACAGGCAGGTGGTCGAAAATGGACATGCTGTGCACAAGCAGCAATTGGAAAACATGTGCAAGGAACATGAGAAGCAGTTGGCAAGTTGCAACCTCTCCCAAGACATGCTGATCATGGGATCGATCGAGAGAAATTTTCAGTTGAGAGCCATTCTTTTGCAGCTAGGAGACATTGTTGTTATGTTTTCCAGTTATGAGCCATTGTTGTTTGGTCCCTTTCGAGCAAAAGTGTGCCCACATTTTTGTACATGTCTTAACATATTTTCCCATCAGTCGGGGCTTGTGAACTGATTGTAGTCTATAAATATGTGCCTAGGCTTGTCTAAAAACGAGAAGAATACTTAGTCTAAGGCATTGCGCAAGCCAAATTCGTCTAAGTCATGTCCTAGGGTGGGAAAATCATTTTGGGCAGGGAATTGGGGATTCTTTGTCTTGGCTATAGGGTTGGCTATTGTGTTCTTGTATTCACTTATTAATACATGTTGGGAAGAAATTCCTATATATCGTGTGTGTTTTTTTCAATTTTTGCTGCCTATTTTCATTCTAAGTGCAAATGTCCCTAAAAATAAAACTAATTGTTGGGCGAAAGTGAACCTCGGGCACAATTCGAATGATATAATTCACCCATGTGACATTATGTATAATGAGTTTGGTTCGCTGGGCCGATTAGTTCGGAAGCGGTCACATGGGTTTTGAGACGTGACAATTGGGTCGTGGCTCAAATTTTCTTTATTAGGAAGGTTAAAAAGATTAGTAATAATGTTCATTACTGAGACGAAAAGCAGATTGAACCTTTACTTGTGCTAAGCTACATAGAGATATGGTTTATTTTAAAATGGAAAGAAAATAACTTTACCAGCTTCTCATAGAGAGTCATTAATTACTATAAATTTTCATTACACTGAGGTGGTAGGAAAAGGTGAGATAGTGACAATTGAACCTGTGGAGACATTCATTTATACCACAAAAATTATAAGTCAAGGTAGTTAGGCTGTTACTTCTGAGTTTTCTTGTATAACATAACTGTCATATTTCAGGAAAACGTGGCCAGGAAAGATCTAGTACCATGAAAGACGAGTCTCCTGTCAAAATAAACTTCCATCTCTTTCAATTCCAACCTACGCTATCTTCAATTTTCAATTAATTTTTTTTTAATATTATGTAAAATGAATGTTACAACAGTACTGAGTTCAGAAGAGAGGGGGCTAGCAAGACAGCAGTTCAAATTAGCTAAAAATAATATTAGACCTGAAGACAAATTACTGCTTGAGTTACTTTTAACAAACTTCAACTTGAAAATCACAAAGGCAACATAGCAGCAATTCAGAAAACAAAATTGACAATGCTGCTAACTAGACTCTCTCTTCAAAATGAAATCCACTGCTCTTCAACAGTGTTGACCACCTGCAGAAGCAGCAAATAAAAATGAATTGGTGCTTATGCATGATATAAAATTCAGACTTCGGAAGTTTAGGATGATTCCCGTTCAAACCTCTCAAGATCTTCAAATGAAAACTCGGTTCACAGATGAAATCTCAATTTCTCTCAGGGAAGTACATAGGAGAGGCCAAAGGAAAAGGAGAGTAAATTCTATGAAACACACCTGCCTCCTACCGACAGAATGATGTTGGAGGGCTTCAAAGGTTACGTAAATCATTCACTAGAGTGGAAAACTAATGTGGTGTTTGATTGGAGCTAAAAGCTATGTTTCTTAGACTCTCCGAAAATATCACCGGGTTCGTGTCGCATCCTCCAAAAATAGTTTAGTGTTGGAGGATTCGACACGGGTTCAACAGCATTTTGGAGAGTCCGCGCAACATAGGGTAAAAGAGGAATGGTGGGTGGAGAAGAATTGAAGGTGAGGGAGTGAGGTCTAGTAAAAAGAGGGCAAGTGAAAAAGAAACACTCGGAATCATTTTTTTGTCCCTCTGAAGTCAGTTGTTTAGGGGAATTATCTACTTCACTTGTTCCGGTCTTAGCAAACGACAAAAAGTAACTTTACCTTGCCATGGAACCAAACACAGTAATAATTGCATCAAAAAGATTGATTTTAGGGGTATGGGAGTTTCGAAAATTGACACACAAGAATTGATAATGAGCAAGGGAACTTTGAAAACTGAAGCACAAGAATTGATAATGAACAAGGGAACTTTGAAAACTGAAGCACAAGAATTGATAATGAGCAAGGGAATTTTGAAAACTGAAGCACAAGAATTGATAATGAGCAAGGGAACTTTGAAAATTGAAGCACAAGAATTGATAATGAGCGAGGGAACTTATGTATCAGTACAGAATAGACACTTACTAGATCAGCAGGAAATTCTGCATGATTTCCTCTTTCCTTGAAAACACCAGTCCTCGTCAAAATTGAAAACCATGGATACCCTGCCTAAAATTGGACAGTATGCTCGTTACAAATAACTTCAAGATAGTGACGATCTCAAGCAATCTGTCTGTAGAGGGCTTGGATGAATCATGTTAGCAAGCCACTAACCTGCCGTGCACCTTTTATGTCAACAAATGGATTGTCACCAATCATGTACAGAGTTCTGAAAGCATGTATAGCATCTATATCACCAGAGAGGTCATCAGTTTGACAAGCGAGTCGAATATTTCTCAATATGGCCCCAGCAGTTTGGAACAAAAATGGATTTGGCTTCCCAAAAGATGTATACTCCAAAGGCTTCATGTGAATTTTGTGAATTGTTCATGAAACATAATTTCACATTTCTTAGCATGAACTGTGATTTTTGAATCTCATTCACATCTTTAGGGAATCAATACTTCCAATATCTATTAAATATCTCCAACAAAATGCAGAAGTGAGAATTTGGAAGAACACAAAAAATACCTGTTAAAGACACTTTCTAGAGCAATTCTGAAGGCGCCCATACCAAGACGCTCACAAGAAAATGCTGCCTGCCTAAGTTGACACCCGATTAGTACACTGAATAATCAAAGATCATGCAAGAGGCTAGAATGGAAGCTATTCCAATAAATATACTTTCATAATAAGAAAAAGGTCAGATTTGGCCCATAATGTCAGTGTCGGAGATGCATGCAGAGAAACAATGCTTGCAAATAGAAACTGTAAAAGAAAGCATCAACTATCTCCTATCTGGTACTAGATGATTAATGCATGCTGGTTTTAATGTTTTTTCCTTTGATTCCATGATAAAGTTCATTCTTGAAAAGATGCAGAATCATCTTTGACAAAAAAAACTGTCATAAAAGGTGGTGCAGCTCTACAGATGTAGAGATACTCTAACAAAAGAGAGTGGGGTATATATAGGTAACTTTATTAGTAACCTGGTATTCAAGATCATCGGCAGCAAAATATAAATATGGCTGATGCTCACTCTCCTTCCCAGGAAGACCTCCAGATGTCAAAATATCACAGAGGACCTGTATCACTCAGCTAGTAAGCAGAAGAATACATGAGAGTAAATTAGAGAAAGACCAGAAAAAGTACGTGCAAGGGATACACCATTACAGGAAGAGGGAGAGAGGGATCCCGGGGGGGGGGGGGGGGGGTAATGCAATAAAAGTTGTTTTGCTTTTCATTTACTAGTTTCCATATGTAAAAGAATTCATCTTCAGTTTCTGTTCTCGCTGCACACCTTAGTTTAGGTTTTTTTTTTTTGGGGGGGGGAGGGGGAGGGGGGGTGGATAAGGTAAATGTTTATTAAAATACTACCGGATTGGTACCAAAAGAAATACAAAACTGCTAGGAATATCCATGCAATTAGTTACAGCATTTCCTTAGCAACTCCAGAAGATCCATGTAATGATCAATACTATCAACCACACTGCTCTTGCACCAAAGAAACAAATTGTGCTAACACTTGTTCTTAATTCTAATAAAAAGACTCACTGCCCATCAAAGCAAGCTCTATTCCGCTCTAGCCAAAATACCAAATAGTCCTAGAATATACACAGAGGGATGGTTCTCCAAATCTGCTTTAATGCTTTATGAGCTCTGTTGCTGCAAACTCTCCAATAAGGCCCTAACTCTATGAGGCATGATCCAAGAAATCCCACATATACTGGAGAAAAAAAATCCCAGCACTGTCCAGCAAATCTACAATGCAAAAGAAGGTGGTTCACAATCTCAATTCTTCTTCACATAAGTAGCATCTACTACAAAGAACAAAGCCTCTCTTCTGCACACTTTAGCTCTCTAGTAGATATTCTTCCAAAGGTTTTATCACGATGAATCAAATAGGCGAAGAAAGATGCAGTCCCATTATGTTAGCTTCTTTGCTAGACTAATATGCCAAGAAAGAAGACAACCTATACCAAGAAATTCAATACATGCAAACAATTTGTCTTCAAACAATCTGTTAACCATTTCTCATTGGTCTTGCACCTCTATCATGCAGCTCTAAAGCTCCGTATTATAGGTAAAAGCATTTGGAATAACTTCTGATGATGTGGTAGCATACTTCTGGTGATAGCTAATGTTGCTGGTGCCGGGCTAGCCTGTCTAATTGAGAAAAGCATATGATGGTATAGTCCAGGTATTTCCTACCGGCTGGAAATATAAACAGCACATGGCCTGTTGTTCAAAAACTTAGCTACATTTAGAGCATGAAACACTCCTTACTTCGCTAGTGAATACGCCCAATAACCCTTTTTCCTTAATCTATAACTACGAATAATGTATAGAACGCATCAAAGAAGCTGCGAGAAGAAGGATCTTTATCCTAACAAGCAGAGACAAAATGTTAGCTATATATAAAGGCCATCTCTTCCTGTTTCCTCCATTTCCCTTCTACAAAGTGAGACACGTGTTTCATATTTTGTGAAATTTCACGCACGGGCTGAGTTACAAAAACATACACCTGTAATTTCATACTACTCTCGTACACTGTTGTGACAAATAACAATGGAATTATTACTTCAAGATCAAAGTAGAAAGGAAAACCATCCTCTTTGTCCATTTACCAAGAGTTCGGAGTAAATTTACCTGTATATCCCTCCCCCAATCAACAGGATCACTGGCAACAAATACTGCTTTAACTCTATCAGAGTAAACATCTATCTGTGGTGCCAACTCTGAAGAATGTCTTGGCCAATTAAAGGGCTTTGTTGTTCTTGTCCATCTTTTGAATTGAGCTACGGGATCAATGTCATCAAAGTATGACGCATACTCTTCCAGGGAGAGAACTTTTCTGGCCATAGTTTTGATAGCAAAAGAAGTAACTATCAATGCTTCCAGGAGAAGTTCAAAAATATGAAGGCCAAAAAAAACTAGAAACTTACTTGAAACCATATGCAGACATCACTTCAGCAGGTTCACCTTTTCCAGTGACAACAATTAGTTCATTCTCATATCTAGTAAAAGACAAAACCAATAGAATTCAGGATCTATGAGCTATATTTGGAAGACTGAAGTAGTTTCATATAGACTCTTAAAGTGCGGAGCAACACAGGAGACTAAGGCAAAAGAAACAGATCTCTATTGCTAGAGATCTGCACGATTCAAGGAAAATTTTACTATTGTCACAACAAATCTGAAACTTGTTGACACTTTTAATTTCTCCAACAATAATACTTCTATTAACACATAAAACGGCACCTTACAAAGTTCTCCATTGTGGCACCTTTCTTTTCAGAAATGACGACTAAGTGAAAGATTAAACATAGCAGGAAGATGTTTATATTTAAGAGGACCTACTCCAATACCGTTATGCAGCATTTACCTCTTTAGCAAATTTCTAAAAGGTGAGTGCCCTTGCACAACCTGCATCCATGAACATACAATTTAGATCTTTCTCCCACTGCTAAGAGTTGTTTTTCCTTTAGGAAATCCCTCTCCTGTAAGAGTTAGCACCATGTAAGCAACAGGAGAACCAGGATGGTGATTTCAACTGAAGAGTGAACCAACGTAATAAAAGGCATACTAGTATTCATCAGTTTTGCAAGATTACCTGAGCAGGTAATATCTTCACTCCAAGGAGTTCACTTAACTCAGCAGCTCTTTTAGACTCTGGGATGCCACCTCCTGCAGCAAGATCAGACCGACATAAAACTTGCTTCCCGTTATCATGTTTTATAACAGAATTTAACTGTTGAAAACTGTACGTAATGATGATATCATCTATATATGCCAACATTGTAAAACAGAGGAGGAAGTTTCTGTATACAGATTGCCATGAAATCATCCATGCAAGATGTTCAAAATTCATTTAGGGGAAACAAGGATAAAAATTCTGAACACCTGATTAAAGTCTACAACAGCTTTAGCGTGCAATAAAAGGAAGGATATAATTCGAATATTTTTGGACCTCACTAATCACCAAACAGATGGAACGAGGACATGTGACATGATATCTAGTGGAATTCTCCTAGTGTCCAGTTACTCTTTTTAGCAGGCTCTGTGAGACTGACCACTAAATTCGTTCGAGCAGATAAGCAAACTACAGTTTTAGCAAATATTTCAGCTACTGGAGATGTTAATTAAATGTACATAATGAATTCCTTGTAAATTTCAGTCAAAAATAATTGAAAAGAATCTGAAATAGCCATGGATCAATTTAATGAATGACTAACAAGATATACTAGATCAAGAGAAAAAAGGTTTATGCCTCAACTAGCTAAGCTAAAATCATGTAGTTATATTGAGAGTACCAACCATTTGTCAAGAACAAAAAGGGAAACTTCAGGTTGCCTGCATCAAGGATAAAGCATTACAATGTGACAAGTACAAACCTTGTATCATTCAGTATATGAAAAAAAAACAAAGTATGTTTATCAACATCAGACCAGACCTATCTCTTTCTCGTCAATATTGTCTATTAACAAGTGTACATGATATCACATCATAGCAACAATTAGAAGTCAAAAGATTGACCAAAAGCACAACCAGAGGCGGAGCAAAGATTTAAATTTTATGGGTTCATAATTCTAGTTTTTTTAATTTACTGGGTTCTAACTTAATAACTTGCAAGTATTCAATGGATTTCGTAGGATAAATATAAGGTTTGGACTAAAGTTAATGGGTTCGGCCGAACCCGTGGCCGAAAGACTGGCTCTGCCCCTAAGTACAACAACTACTACACCTTAGTCCTAACCAAGTTGGGATTGACTATATAAATCTTCACTGACCATGCTACTCCATTTAAACTCTTCTCACGGCAATATTATGCAAATACACCTAAAGAGTATTAGAAATTCTCTTAATGTATAAATCTCTGAAAGGCTAAACTACTCCAGTAAAACATAGAAGCAGGGGCGGATTTGGGGGGGGGGGGGGGGGATGGAAGGGGTTCACCGAAAACTTACATTGTATACTTAAGACAAAATATGTTCTTTCATCTATATAATTATGTTTTGAATCCCCTTGACATAGCCCAAAAGCATAGCTTAATGGTCAAGGGGTTCAAAATCTTTGTGAGGTCATTGGTTCAATTTCTTTTAATTTTTTAATTTTTTTCCTTTTTCAACCCCTTAAAGGAAATTCTACCTCCACCACTGCTTAGAACCTACAGAAAAAGTGCTAAAATGTCTAAAACATATTCTCAACCAAAAGAACAATGTAGAAATATCTCAGCTTTATAATTGAACCCCTCTTAGTCAAATGCAACAAAAAAAAACTTGCAAAAAACCAAGAAAACAAAATTTTCATGCAATTAGAGACTCTACAGACTGACAACAAAAGGTGCTAACTTTAAGCAGCCATACAAACTATAGCCGAGTCATCATACGGTCTCCGGAGAGCACCGGGAGAATTCCCAATTGGAGTGCGGCCACGGAGTATAACCCCGTCTATATCAAACGCTATCCCACATGAACACCTGAAACCACTCATCAAATTCAGGGAAAAAAGAAGACACATAGAAAAAAGAGCATATGTTTGTTTGAATGTAATGACACAGAACTGCAGTGGAAGCGAATGAAGCAGAGAGAAACAGCGTAGAAGAAGCAGGTCGCATTCGAAGCCGAGAGTGTGGCCATGGCTGTTTATTAAGTCGAAACCTCATTTCTTACTCTTCCATTTTGCGTTTCTATTGGAACATATTCTTTTTGAACTTCTGGACCATACAATAAACAACTCTCTTTTGTCAACTTCCATTGGGGTCACATTTCCAAAATTAACATATTTCGTTTTCTTTTCTTTTTTGGGGTTGATACAAAATCCCCAAAGTTATCACGTTTTGCAACTTTCACCCCTAAATTATGAAAGTGGAGTATCTTTATCACCCCTGATTTTCAATATTCATTTTATCACCTTCGTGCGAGAGGAGTTGTTGCGTGAGCCGTGAAGTTCGCGCCATACACGTGTCAGTTTAAGCCAAGAGGCATAACACGTTGTCTTTTTTTAAGAAAAAAGTACCTTAAATTTTATAACATTACAACTTATACATACCTAAATTATTGGATGATCCTATTACTTCCATGATCTTCATTTTTTCCTATTTAGCACTTCCTGAACGAAAACCTAAAGTTTAAACTAAACGAAACAAAATCATCGTTGTTCTTTAATTTCATCTTCCAACTTTTGATTCTAAACAAATTTCTAAGGTTAGATTGGTTGAAGGGTGATTTTTTAAGAATGAAGTTTTAAAAAATATAAATTTTTAATAAATTAGGGCTTATTAAAAGTTTAACACTTGTTAAAGAAAAGTTTGCGCTCTCTGAAATTATTGTGTTTGTATGTCTTAATAGTTTAACTTCTTGCTTTACGTCAATTTTTGTGTGTCTAAGGGAATAGATCACATGTATAACCGTATGAGGTGGTTAAGGGTGAACTCCAGCCCCTCGGTCTTGCTGGAAAAGAAGCGGAGCATGATCACTATATGCCAGAATGAGGGGTGAACCTGGCCGTGGATGACCTGATACCGCTTGCAAAAATCAATAATAATTGGGTCGATAGAACCCAGTGTAATGGGGTAAGTGTAGACACTTAGGAACCCCTCAACGTGAGTGGTAATGCTCTCTTCAGGAGCGGGGATCTGTACCACGACCTCGGCCCCCAGCCACAATCTCTCTACACAGCCTCGAGATGTTTTGCCGTTATCGAGCAAATGTATCTCGACACGTGCTCACATCGTCCAGGTATTGATTGAGGGTCTTCGACTTTGAAGTCAAATTTTAAGACACAAGGGACGGGAACATTCTCACGAGGGAGTGGTTCCACCGTTGTTTTATCACCGCTCGGCCGGGAAGAAGAGGAACAAAGGTAAGGAAGTGGAAAGAGATGAAAATTGATATTTTTAGTACTAATTAAGTTGACTCAGTGGGTGGTGAAAAAGAAGAGATGGAAAGAGTAAGGAACTTAGAAAACTTTGTGAGAGGCGAAAGTAAAATTTTATACCACCAAAGAGCCTGGATTTATAGACTCGCGGCGACAGTTCAGTGATGCTAGTAGCCGACCGTCATTGGCAAACATTAATGGTTTGGAGAACTATACCAACATGATGTTTCAATCACTTCGAACACTTACGTTATGGGGATGACATCGCTATCGGGGTCTCCAGAAAATCGAGGCTCAAGTCGTTCTTATTATTTTACTCTAAGAAACGAGGGGGATTATTTATATATGATAGAAATCAGGGATATCCGATTTTATTCTTTGGTCGAGATAGGAATATCACGTCAAAAAACAAGGACATCTAGTCATTCCGAGGTCAACCTCGATTGTCGACAGATGGAGGCATTCGAGTGATACCGGCACAACTTAATAACGGAAAGGGCGAGATATCCGCGATTGGTTGAGAATCATGACGTGAATCTCAGAACAGATCAATCTGCAGCAGTTAATTAGATGTTAATATGATTTTCTAATAGAATTAGAAGTGTCCCCTATTTAGGACTCCCCTATTTAGTAAAGAGGGTTCTCATTAATTTGTAATTATCATCGTTCACTGATAAGAATTTATACACTCATTACTTTCTTGCTATTTCATCTACTGTAAGGGCTCAAATTACCTCGAAGAGAATGTGTTAGGCACTCGTTGAGGTCCATAACTATGGGTCCCGGCCGAACTCAAATTATATGAATTAGTCAAACAAACAAAGACAAAAAAAACAAGAAGTTTGGGAAGATTCATTATCAAAAGACTTTGAATAAATACAAATAACTGATTTAAAGACAAAAGGAGGGGGGTGTCCTAAGTTTTTTAGGCTAAAGGATCACCCGTGCAACATAAATAATACTTCGTAACTCCCTCGAAATAGGGTGTTACTCGTATTATTCAGCGGGCACAGAGTATCATCTCTTGCTACCCGATTACTATCTTTAAGTTGTTACCTGAGATGCACTAATTGATTCTAAGCCGCACCTTATGCGTGCACTACCCGTCCTATGCCTATGGCCCCGGAGGCGTTTTGAGCTCTATTTTGGGTGGTTCTAAACTTAACTTAGGTTGCTCAAAATGAGAAAATTAGGCAACATAAAAAATAAGCTGGACTTCATATAAAAGCAATTAAGGGCTCACGTTAGCCTCTACACTAGACAACAAATGCACGCAAACAAATTAGGCGTTTGACAGTTTCAAAATTGAGACGAGTTAAAGTCATTAAGTCATATAGACATGGTTTCTATATGACATTGGAATTCAAACATGCAGGAAGTTTCATTATGCAAGGTGCCATTTTAGATACAACTTCTGAGTGACTACACAATTGCCTACTGATTACATGTTACAAGTGATTAAACCTACAGACATTTGAACTAATTTTGGTTCAATTAGAAGAGGTCTGTAAGCCCTAGTTTTAGGGTAAGTAAGAATCAACAAAAATGCACAAATATTCGTACTCATAAGAGAACAAAGGATGAAAACATAGATAGAATAGCAAAAGATCAGTGATTTGAACCTATTTTGGTTCGATTTTGATGAGATTTGCTTGCCGTCTTTAAGCAAGAAACTAGATAACACTACAGACGAACTACCAGTAGTGAGAGTAGATCAATAAGGTAAGTAAATCAATGATTGATTCTATTTTAGAGTCCGATTTGGAGAGGTCAAGAGTGAGGCGGCTAGGGTTAGAGAAGATGAGAGTAGAGAGGATCCTGAGGCAGCGGGTTTAGGAGGAATTGTTAGGGTTTGGGGGTTAATGGGTTAATTAAAAGGAGGAAAATAATGAGAGTCGTTGATCTTGAGAGATCAACGACCATGATTTAAAAAGTGAGCGGGGTGGGGTCGTACAGATGGGGCACAGACCGGGTCTTGGGCTGGGGTGGACAGGGCTATGGTTTGGGTAGTTTTAGGTCCGAATTTGGTTTTAAAAAATGGGCTACTATTTAAATACAAAATATTTAACAAAATAATTTATAAAACAATGCTTTAATAAATAAATAAAAATGTTATTTATGCAATAAAATGATTACAAATAATAATTTACCATTATAAAAATATAGAAGGCTATTTTGACACAAATAGTATAGATACAAAGCAAATATATATGAATATAGACGTAAAATTAGGTGAATAGCTTTAAAAATGCAAACATAATTATACGAAATAAAGTATACATATTATGAAACATATATACAGATATAAAATAGTAATTAGGATGATTAAGTCATCACGAAATAATTTGAAGGAATAGTTCATAATTATTTAAGTAATTTAAAAGTAGAAAAAATCAATTTAAAGCTCTAAAAATTATTGAAAATTATAGAAAATGCATGTGTAGATTTGAAAACTAAATAGTGATGCAAAAATGATGTTTTGAGAGTATACATATATTTTTAATAATATGTGGGCAAAATTGGTTTTCAACAATTGCCCATCTTTACTCGAAAATGATGAAAGAATTATCGGGTAAATAAATGATGACCAATTTTGGCTGAATTAAATGAGGGATGATGTGATTTTGAAAAAATGGGGGCTGAACCATGCTTCTTGAGTTTCCTACATATCCCCGGTGTTACAGAAATCAGGTCGTGTGTAGTTCTGGATCTAATGGTGAACGAAATCGATGGAGTTGTTATAGGAATAGTCGTATGTTTCGGAAAAAAAGATTATTTTGGGAAGGATAGTATCAGATGAATTTATGCGGAGTTATGAATGTGAATCTAAAATATAAGAGATGTGTTATAGAGCAAGTATTTGAATAGCCATAGAGTAAGAAGTAAGAATTGATTATGGTCGATTACGTTTAAAACATTTGCAGAGTGTGAATGTTATGAACGAAAACCGGAGCGAAGATTGCTCCCATTTGAAGAATGGTTACTTTCTGGATTATCCCCAAAACTTAAAACACGTTACATGAAAATATATATGCATTATTGCGAGATTTTAGAGATAATGCAAATTCCCTTTGGACCATGGAGATTATCTTTGGACAGTGAGGATGATGTCCTTAGACCATAACGTTACATGCCATGAATCGTGAGATAAGGGATTCGCAGGCCATGAAATGATGTTCTCAGGCTATGAGAATGGTGCCTCTAAACCATGAAGTCTTTGAATAATGATGTGCAATATTGAGAGATCCTAGGCCATAGCATTGTGTCTTTCGGCTATGATGCCTTCGAACTATGACGCCTTCGGACTATGATGCCTTTAGACAAAATGGAGATGTTTCAACCCATGAAATGCAAAGGCATGATGCTAGGTTTTATAAGAGGCGAGACAAGATCGAGCTTAGTCTTGCATAAGATTGGAACATAGCTTAGCCCCGGGAAGGCAAAATAATGCTAGATTTCAAGTAGCATAGCATTTGGTATTAGGTCGGGAAAGCAGAGCTTAGCCTTATGTAGTTGAGGAGTCAGGGCTTAGTTTCATACAAGAAAGGGAGGCAGTGCTTAGTCTTATAGAATTAGGAGACATTGTTTAGTCTCATGTAAGGAAATAGAGATAGTGCTCAGTCTCATGTAATGAGGAGACAATGCTTAATCTAATAATTATGAGAAAATACTTAGCCTCATGCAAAGAAAGGGAGACAGTGCTTAGTATCATGCAATTAGGAGACAGTGCTTAGTCTCATCCAAATAAAGGGTGACAATGCTTAGTCTCATGCAATTAGGAGACAGTGCTTAGTCTCATGCAAGGAAAGGCAGAGCTTAGCCTTATGTAGTTGATGAGGCGGGACTTAGCCTCATGCAAGATAAGAGACAATGCTTAGTCTCATGAAAGGAAAGGGAGATAGTTCTTAGTCTCATGAAACTAGGAGACAATGCTTAGTATCATGAAATTAAAGGCAATGCTTAGCCTCATGCAAAGAAAGACAATGAGTGATAGCATAGTATTCCTTATCTGGAGACATGTTTGTATTTGGCGACTTGCCGTTATGATTTTTTTATGTCTGTATGTATTTCCGAATATTCTTTGTTCTTGCATCCAAAGAAAAATCATGTGTTTTGCGGGAAAGGTTGGTTCGTGCCTTCGTCTTCTGCTTTCCCATGCTCTTGTCTTGAGATTCTATTTGAGTTACCCTAGGTAATATATGGGTATCATAGAAATATAGTTTTCAAAAAATATGAGTGCATTTTGATGAATGTAGTTATTAAAAACATAGTAGTATGCAATATCAAGTAAATTAGATGAACCAATGGTTGTGATACTTTATAGACATTGCGACTTCTTTACATTAGAACTTTTACGGTCCTTCTCAAAATTTTGCCCTAGTTTAATAAGCGATTCTTTGAATGTTCTTCGCATATGATGATATTGGGTGGATTTTCTTCGGAATTTTGAGGGTCCTCCTCAACGTTCTGCCCCATTTTCTGACAATGGGAAAAATGAAGATTCTATCCCTTCTTATATGGGAATCAGGTCAAGCATAGTTCAGTTACATCAGATAAAGAAATGTAAACAATCCTAAGCATAGTATCTTTTGACTACGTTTGAGTTGATAGGATTTTGCCAAATTTCTCCTTCCAATTCTACAGGTACGAGTTCTCCTCCCCTCCTGTTAGTACCATGTAGGGCCCTTGCCAATTGGGTGAAATTTTTTCTTTAACTTCATCTTGATACGGGAAGATCGCTTCAGCACTAGCTGCCCCAGTGTGAACTTTCTAGGTCTAACCCTTTTGTTGAAAGCTCTGGACATTCTATTTCGATAAAGTTGATAGTGGAATACACCTTCATTCTTTTCCCGTCAATAAGAGCTAACTGTTCGTAGCGACTTTTTATTGATTCTGCATAAATGAGTTCAATTTCTTGTATAATTCTTAAGGAAGGAATTTTGACCTCGGGGGGAATGACAGCTTCAGTACTGCATAACAATACGTAGAGAGTTGCTTCGATTGGTGTGCTTGCATTGGTATGATACCCCAATAAGACAAATGGTAATTTCTCGTGCCATTGCTTGTGGTTGTCTAATATCTTTCTCAATATTTTCTTGATATTATTATTTGCAGCCTCCACGACTCCATTCATTTGAGGCATGTATGCTGTGGAATTCTTATGCTTGAATTTGAAGGTTTCACACATAGCTTTCATTAAGTCGCTATTAAGGTTGGTGGCGTTATCGGTGATGATGGATTATGTCACCCCGAATCGGCAAAAAATACGATCTCTGATAAAATTTGTGACGACCTTCTTATTTATAGCCTAGTAATATGCAAATTCAACCCATTTTGTGAAGTAGTCTATGGCCACTAGAATGAACCTGTGCCTGTTTGAAACATCGAACTCGATCGAACCGATGACATCCCTTCTCCGAGCGGCAAAAGGCCAAGGTGCACTTGTTGCATTGAGTTCATTTGGTGGTACCCATATTATATCTGCATGTATTTGATACTGCTGACACTTTTAGACATACATGATGTAGTCCGTTTCCATAGTCATCCAAAAATATCCCACTCTTAATATCTTCTTGGCTAAAACAAAATCGTTCATGTGTGGTCTGTAGGTTCCCGCCTGTATCTCTTCGAGCTTTTTGGAAGCTTCCTTGGCATCAACGCACCGTAATAATCCTAGATCTGGAGTCCTTCTGTACAGAATTCCTCCACCTTGGAAGAAATGGTTGGATAATCTTCGGAGTGTGCGTTCTGAGTATGATTTGCTTGCTCCAGGTACTTTCCTTTTTCCAAGTACTCCTTGATATCATGGAACAAAAAATTTCCATGTGTCTCTTCTTCTACATGAGCGCAATAAGCTGCCGGATTATGAATCATTACCAGAATAGGGTCGATATAATTCTTGTTCGGGTGTTGTATAATGGAAGACAAAGTGTCCAATGCGTCTACGAACTCATTCTAGATTTTCGGAACATGTTTGAACTCTATCTTTGTGAACCTCTTCATTAGCTCTTGCACATGATATAGATATGGTAATAGTTTGGTATTCTTTGTAGCCCACTCTCCTAGAACCTGATGCACCAGAAGGTCTGAATCACCAATGACCAGCAATTCCTGGATATTCGTGTTAATGGCCAAATTGATCCCAAGATGCAAGCCTTGTATTTTTCCATATTGTTGGTGCACAGAAATATGAGTTTTGTAGATACCAGATAATGCTGACCTTTTTCTAATACTAAGAATTGCATCTCCATAAAAAACATTCACCGACCATCATTTGTTTCGGTGATATCCTCTCCTATGAACAATACCACATTATAAGGAAAATACGTTTTCAGTGGTTCGTATTCTCCACCTACAGGATTCTCTGCAAGATGATCTTCTAACTTCTGTCCCTTGACCGCTTTCTGAGTCATGCAGACAATATCAGATTCCCTCAACTATATCTGCCATTTTGCTAGTTTCCCTGTAGTCATGGGTTTCTGGAAAATGTATTTTAGAGGATCCTTCCTTGATATGAGATATGTAACATAGGCACAGAAGTAGTGCCTCAATTTCTGAGCTTTCCACGTCAGAGCGCATCAGGTGCATTCCTGCAAAGAATACCGTGCTTCATAGGGTGTGAACTTCTTACTTAGATTATATATGGTCTACTCTTTTCTTCACATCTCGTCGTGTTTCCCCATCACACAACCAAAAGCCTAATCGGATCTGGACAAATAGAGTAGCAAAGGTCTCCCAGGTTCTTGCGAGACCACGACTGGTGGTGTGGAGAAATATTCCATAATTTTGTCAAAATCTTTCTAGTAGTCTTTAGTCCAACTTGTTGCGGCATCCTTCTTTAACACTTTGAAAATCGGCTCACAAATCATGGTTGATTGTGCTATGAAGCGGCTGATACAATTGAGTTTCCCCTGGAAGATCATCACATCTTTCTTGTTCTTTGCCGGTGGCAAATCCTGGATAGCCTTGACCTTTGACAGGTGTAGCTCAATCCTCGGAGGCTGACAATGAATTTAAACAACTTTCCAGTAGGGACTCTAAAGGCAAATTTTGCGGGATTCAGTTTCATATTATACCTTCGAAGCTGATTAAAGAACTATCTCAAATCTGCTATATGATCTGTGCCCTTCTTGGATTTGATTATGATGTCATCCACATAAAATTCTATCTCCTTGTGTATCATGTCGTGGAAAATAGTTGTCTTGGCTCTCATATAAGTAGCCCCAACCTTTTTCAGACCAAACGACATCATTTATAGCAATACACTTCCCATGGTGTAATAAAGGCTATTTCTCGGCATCTTCTTTATCCATCCAGATCTGATGATATCCTGCGAAGCAAGTCACAACTGATTGGAGTTCATGCTTGGCACAATTGTCAATTAGTATGTGTATGTTGGGTAATGGGAATTCATCTTTGGGACTTGCTCTGTATAAATCCCGATAGTCGACACACACGCTGACCTTATCATCCTTCTATGGAACTGGCACGATTTTTGTCATGACCTGAATTTACCAACATCGGTAGTTGTGATGGCGCCTATTATCGGAGCTAGGCAACCCAACAATTAAACATTCCTTGAGAACATTCACAACAATAGAACTAAAACCAAAATGATTAAATAACTGGAAGTCTTTAAACTTAGATAAGAGTAAATAAACGCGGAAGTCTCGAAATACATCTCTACCCATAGTCTGGTGTCACTAACTCACGAACTATAGAGTACTAAAAATAAAATTTTGAATGAAATACATCAGTGTTTGTCTCGATACAAAAAAGAACAAACTAATAACAGAAGGGACTCCGGCCTGCGGACTTCATCTGGGCTTTCTCGAAAGTCCTTGGACTGAAAATAACTCCCGATCAATACTGCTGTTGTGGTCCAAAAGCTGCTCTTGGATCTGTGCAAAAAGATGCACAAAGTGTAGCATCAGAACAATCGACCCCATGTGCTGGTAAGTGCCTGGCCTAACCCCGGCGAAGTAGTGACGAGGCTAGACAGAACCTATCAATAATAACCTGTGCAGATATATATGCAATAGCGGGAAAAATATACAAAATTTCAACAGCTAAGAGGGAGTGGAGCATGCTATGGGATGTAACAATTCAGATATAGGATCAACGAACAAAGAGATGGAATCGTACAATAACATTAATTAAAGAGAACAGGTAAATCACAACTACATGGCACCAACCTTTGTGCTTTTACTCTCATTCTCACCAAAACAGTCAAATAAAGTGCACTGCATTACCCTTCGTGCTTTCCTCACATAACTCTCATATCAAGGCACGGAATGACCCTTCGTGCTCAAATATTTAAAACATGGCACGGAATGACCCTTCGTGCATAGTTATCAAAACATGGCACAAAATGACCCTTCGTGCAAAATTATCAAAACATGGCATGAAAATTATCAAAACATGGCACGGAATGACCATTTGTGCACAATTTCTCTTCCTCACCCAATCAACAGTCACAAACAATCGGGGTGAGGGGATAAACAACAATATTAGACATCCCGACAAGGGAGAACAAATCAACAAATAATTCCTGGCAAGGGAGAATACATATAATACTTAAATTCCATCAAGGGAGCAACATCAATTATAAACTACGCATCCCGGGAAGGGAATAATTACGACACTTTCTCTTTTGTTCAGTTCTTTCTCAAAGCTTTCACATTATATAAAACTTATTAATTAAGCAAGGAAGAGGTATCACAAAATCTGAATAAAACACCATTAAGACTCACAGTCATGCTGGACTCCGGTGTATAGATACTCGTCACCATGCCTATACACTGTACTCAATAATTAGCTAATAGCAAACAACATCCTAATCCTATTCCCTCAAGCCAAAGCTAGAACAAACACTTACCTCGGAAGCTCCAATTCAACTCAAGCCTCCAATATAGCTTTACCCCTCAAGTTCACCACAAAACCGCCCGAATCTAGTCACAAATTACTCAAATGTATCAAGAAATTTTAGTTAAATTAATTTGAATGCATAAGAATGAATTTCCAAAGTTTTGCCCAATTATTACCAAAATTATCCCATACCCTCATGGTCAAAACCCAAGGTTCGAACCAAAATCCTGTTACCCATTCCCCCACGAGTTCATACCTATAATTTATTTTGAAATCGGACCTCAAATTGAGGTCCAAATCCCCAATTTAGTGAAAACCTAAGTTCTACGCCAAATCCCGATTTTTACCCATGGAAAACCTTTATTTAAGATGAAATCATGATAAATGATGTTAAAGATTGAAGAAATTGAGTAAAAGTTGACTTACAATTGATTTGGAGAAGAGGGAGTTCGTGAGAATCGCCAATGGGTGTTTGGGTTTTGAAAATATGAAAAATGAGCTTTAAAATTGTCTAAGTATGAAATATGCAGATGCAGGTATCGCAATTGTGAAGCTGGGTTCGCAATTGCGAACACAACAAGCTTGAGATTTGCGAGAAATCAGTTCGCATTTGCGAACTATAGCCAGCCCAGGGGTTTTCACATTTGCGACCTAGAACTTCGCATTTGTGAACAACCCCAGTTCTGCTTTTGCGAGGAAAAGATCGCATTTGCGATCCAAGCGCAGGTTGCCACACTTTACATTTGCGGCCCATGTCTCGCATTTGCGAGCTACCTCTTCACAACTGCAAAGATCACATAAGCAACACCAGATTTTTCCTAAGTCTAAAATGCAACCCAATGCCTATCCAAAGCTCATCCGAGCCCCCGGGGCTCCAAACCAAATGCGCACCTCAAAAACATCCTACGGACTTACTCGTGCGATCAAATGTCCAAAATAACATCAAGATCTATGAATTAAGCCTTAATAAATATAATTATTTATTCAACTTTCATAAACTTCAAATTTTCTCATTTTAGTCCGAAACACGTCAAACGACGTCCATTTTCAACCAAACATTACAGGTAGTGCTTAACACATATTTAAGACTTGTACCGGGCGTCAGAACCAAAATACGAGCCCGATACCACAGGTTTCTATTTTATTTTCCTTTCGAATTTCCTTAATTAATTACAGAAAACAATATCTTTCAAAAATGCTTTACTCGGGCTTAGGACCTCGAATTTCGATTCCGGTGACATGCCCGAGTCCCATATTTTTCTACGGACCCTCCGAGATTGTCGCATCACGGGTCTGGGTCCGCTTACCCAAAATATTGACCAAAGTCATCTTTAACAATATTAATATCAAACTTCTTCAAAATTTTCACAAAATTCACATATTTTAACATAAAAATTTTTGGATTCGCGCCCGAACTGCGCATGCAAATTGAGGAAAGTAAATGCAAGGTTTCAAGGCCTCAAAAGCTTGGGAAAAGGAAGGATTACGGCGATGACCCTTTGGGTCATCACAATTTTAGCCAGCCAAGTAGGATATTCGACCACTCTAAGAACCATAGGTTCGATTTTCTTGGTGACTTTCTCTTTGATTTTCAGACTCATATCCGGCTGGAACTTTCTGAGCTTTTGCTTTACAGTCAGGAACATCGGATTGGTAGTATTTATAAGCCGCTATAGAAGTGCTCAGACTAGTCATATCATCATAAGACCATACAAAAATATGTTCGTACTCATTCAGGAAATGTATGTACTCTTCTTTCTCTGATGGTGATAGGTGAATGCTTATGCGAGTTTCTTTGATCGTTTCAGAATCTACCAAATTGAGTATCTCGGTTTCCTCCAAATTGGACATAGGATAGTTCTCAAAATTTTGTACTTCTCTTATAATTTCCTCAGGTATTATATCTTCTTCTTCTATTTCCTCTAAATCACTATCCTTATGTTACGTTGTTCCATTACATGTCACAGTTGTTGCTTCATCAGGATAAGTAATAATAATGCTGTAGAGAAATGTAAAGGATAATAATGAATACTAAAATAGTCAATACATTAGGTAAATCTTGAAACATTAAAACAAGTACGGCTCGATGACTCGGGAAATTATTTCAAAAAAAAAAATATGTTCAAAACAAAATATTGAAGGTGTCTTAGATGCTTAAAATTCCTTTTAAAAATAGATCATGCTAATTTCCAGGCTACATAGGAATTCGATGGGCTCGGGATAGTGCAACAGTTTAGTTCTTGAGAACAACTCATTCCCATGGTCTGAATTGTAAGGTCTTCCTCCTCCTCCTCAACTATTGCATTGTAATCCATGTCTCATCATCCAGAAATAGATTTCTCACGCCAGCTAAAGGCTTATCTTCTTCAGATCCTCATATCACGTCAGTCTATTGAAATGCCTGGTGTAGATGTGCTATTGGCTGTTCAAGAGAGTAATAAGGACCACGCCATGGTGACGACCAATTCTGATACTCATGCCAGGTGTATTCATACCCAAGCCCAAAAGTTGTGCTGTGACGCTTCGGCTGTATCGGTTTGGTGATCCCTTGGAGATTCTTGCCAAGACCCTTACCGAGTTCATACCCTATCTATAACAATATGCTTTCATTCTTATTACTCCACAATTTATCTTTCTTAATTGCATTGATGGGCTCGATGCGATGGTACATTTCTCCATCCAACTTCCTTATATACTCGACAATCGGAACAATTTTGTTAGTGTAGATGGGATTACTTCTGTCCCCGTGGATGACTACTTCCTGATGATTCCATCCAAACTTCATAGTCAGGTGTTTTGTAGAGGCTAAAACCCCAACAAAATGTATCCACGGTCATCCTAGCATCAGATTGTATGTGGAGGATATGTCCAATACTTGAAATTCAACATCAAACCAAGTCAGGCCCATCAGCAAACATAGATCGATTTCCCCAATCGTGGCTCGATGGGGCCTATCAAATGCTTCAAATTCATAGTTCTTGCTCATATCTCATGCAAACCTTTACCTAACCTCTTCAAAGTAGTCAATGGACAAATGTTAAAACTCGAACCCCCATCTATCCGGACCCTAGCAGTGAATTGGTCCTCGAACTGCATTGTGATATGTAGTGCCTTGTTGTGACTCAGTCCTTCTGGTGGTAGTTCGTCTTCATGAAAAATGGTCTTGTGGCTCTCCAATACTTTCCTTACCATATTAGCCATTTTCCCACTAGTTATATTACTGGGTACATAATATTTGTTCAATACTTTCATCAACGCATTCTTATGCACTTCAAAATTCTGTAGTAGTGATAGAATGGATATCTGAGTAGGGGTTTTGTTTAGATGATCAACCACATAATACTATCTTGCTTGCACCTTTCTCCAAATATCATCCAGGCTAGTTTCTCTGATAGATGGCTTGGGAGCGGCTTCTTTGCTTGTTCCTCTTAAATGCTCGGGCGTGTAAAACCTACCAGCTCTGGTCATGCCTAGTGCTATACCGGTTTCTTCTATTTTCACTTTTCCTTTCCTTCTTGCTTATGTAGAATAGTCCCAAGGTATGGCGTTGGACTTAAAGGGCGATATAGGTGCTACCATCATGGTGAAGGGTGTGGTCACTTCCACCTCAAACGAAGTTGGCGTGACTGAGGGTGTTGTTACTTCAACCTCAAACGAATTTGGTGCAGCTACCTCAATTTCAATCGCTGACTATATGTATACCACAATAGGTCTGACAATTACTAGAGGTATTATAGGTTCATCCCCTTTACGAATGAGCTCGATCGATCCTTATAGATCCAATTCTTTATAAGTTTTGATCACATTTACCCCCTCACTGCTGTGATATGAGAAGGGATTATTGACGATATTAGCTGTAGCCTCTTTTGCTTATATAACCTTGATGTCAATCAGTTTCTGGATCTTATCCTTTAAAGTGCGACATTCATCGATATTATGACCCGCTATGCCCAAGTGGTAGGCACATGTCTTGTTTGGATTGACCAACTGAGAGGAATTTTCCATGGTAACGACGGGAATGGGAGTGACATAACCAGCAACCTTCTGTCTTTCATACAAATGATCAATGGGTTTAGCAATATGAGTGTATTTTTTGGGCGATTTACGGTCAAAATTGTTTTTGGGATTTTGGTAGATTTGACACGCTGGTATTGGTGAGTGGTAATATGCAGGTTGGGATGTTATAAGTATGGTAAGTGGTGGCAAATTGATGGTATCTGGAAGGTGAAGGCTGATATGTGAGTGGTGTTTGGTATGTGAGGGGAGATTTCAGACCTTAGGCTACCATCACTACCCCTACCTCTAGATCTGGTAGGATATGATGATGATGATGCTAGTATGCACGAATCAACCTCAAAGGATGTGATTAAAAAAATAAAGAAAAAAATTAAAAAAAAGGTAAACAAGTCAGTAAGGAGTATTAAAAGGATGTTTGCGGTATTTAAACACATATTGTGGATAAATTCACGTCCTAATTTGGGGAACTCATTGTGCTCGAGATAGGCTTAAGCGACATATAGATTTGGAGAAAATTGATGCTAATAACCGCATCATTTTATAAATATGATAAATGAACCATATCTCTATTAAAACGACAATAATGATAAAGAGTCACTAATGACATTTGCCTTATTACAACCAAAGTCTAATACGAGTCTAGAAAGAAAATAAAACATCACTCTTAATCTATTTGGTCCCAGAGGGACCTTCTACATGCTTGGCCTTCTTTGTTCCATCGATCACATTCCCCAGGTTGCATATGTCCAACAACAGATATGCCTAGCTAGGAGCCCTCCTTCATTGCCATCCATGTTTTGACAACCTGCAACCCTTTTTCGCAGTTTCCCTTCAAGCCCTATCAACCCCTACACTAAAAATTCCAACTTCTCTATTGATTTAGTAGCGATTTCTATTCACTCGTTGATTGCTTCCATGTCTACTTTATGTTGTTTTAAACATTTAGCTTTAGACTCGAAAACCCTTTTGCGCAACCTCTTGTATTTGACATGTACTTCAGCAGTGTCGTCTACAACCCTATTCTTCAGAGTAATTCCTGGATTGACATCCCCTTATTTATCATCCACTGACCATGATGGATAAAAATACATATGGCTGGCGTGATACCGATGTGGCTCGATGGTATCTTTCTCCACAATGATCTTTTGATGCCACATGAGTTGTGCCTCGAACTTGAAAGGAATGGCGTTCCCCTGGGAGTCTTCTTTGTACTGAACCATTTTTGAAACTTGTGGTATAACCTGCTTCGTTCCATCTTGCCTCATAACTGTGATAGGAGCATAATGATAGATCCCCCTTAATCCGATTAACACTAGATGCAGATTATCTCTCAACTTGATGATGAATTCACTGCTAAGGAACCACTCGAACATCCAATGTACCTTGTCATCAGTCAGATTGCTGAAGAAATGTGCCCAGATCACAACATTTTCTGGTTGCGCAAACTTGTTTGGGATAAAGGTCATTCTCTTCGGATGGTGATAGGCTATGTGGTCATTTCATGTTCGTCTTGGAAGATCTTGACGATATTCTCCTCTTTGAAGGTGTTCCAACAACCATTCTTACAGCAACATATTGCAACCCTCGAAATGCCTATGCTCTTTTTTGCAACGATCTAAATCCCGGTACATATCAGCCAGAATCATAGGGACAATAATGTAAGTTTGCCTCTCAATCCCCTCCATTAAAGTCTTAGTGACCATAGCTAGGATAGTGTGGATCCTTTCTCCTTGTATTGGGAATACCAGTATCCCCAGAGAACAGACAATGAATACAAAAACTCGGCAGTGAGTCCAACCCAAAGAAGTGATAGAAAACTCATCATGGTAAAGGCGGTATGACTTGTTGTGCCTAAATCTAATGGTATGCAAGACTTCTCCAGACATACTAAGTCATCAATTTTCCTGAAACCCATCATCCTCGAGAAGTGCGGTTTTCCGTTACCAACAAACCAAGGCTATCCCATGGGAGCCCAGTAAAATCTCCTATTTCTTCTATAAGGGGAGTCATTTTCATGTCACCAAAATGGAAAACGACTCTCTTCTCATCCCTAAACATGGCTGCGGCCTCAACTAATGCATTATTTTGCTAAATGTCTAACATAGAGGGTAAATTCCCGAGGACTCTCATGGTTTTATCACATGGTTTTATCACTTGGAGCGAGATTATCCCACCAATCCAGCAACAAAGGTGGGATATTTTGAACCATGCTGAACCCGGGGACTTCCTACCCCATTTCTACAAAATAAATAGAGTTAGCCATTTCCCCTACAAATTTGGCTATTTACATTTTAATGATCAATATATTGGCATGTTTTCTCAAAATAATGCCCAGATCGTGATTGTGCCATTGAGATTATGGAAATCCTAGCAGACTTTGGACAAGGCTTGTCTTAGCGAGTTATTATGCTGACATCATTGCAACCTATACTAGGTTTGGACATGATGCATGCACAATTAATATTAGAGTGGGGGTTTCTAGAAGAGTCTAGACCAGCACCCTCAAGCGGACAAGTTGAGAGGGAAAGGCACGAAACCGTTGACTCCACCACTGATCGACTAGTTTTACCATAAATTAGACTTTCCGAATTTAAATGGTGATTTAGGAAGAGCGCAGAAACTCATCGAGTGCCGCTATGGTATTAATTACACACGAGTGGAATATGATGTGGAGCATGTTTTATACAAAGAAAAAATAACACGTTGTCAAATATTTTGCATGATGAAAATAGTAAATGCAGTATTGAATGAGACGTAAAGACATAAAAAGAAAGAAAAACAAGAAAGAAGTTAGTTTGTGTGATGTGGAAATTGTAATAAAGCAGACAAGAGAGTGAGGGTGGAGAGAGAATGGATGTAGAAATTCGTAAAAATTGTCGCATGTTATGACCAAATAGAGCAGAGATTTGCATGCGAATTCAAATAAAGAAAACTCGAAATAGGGTGTATAGGTAGCAATAAAAGGGAAGCGTGAGATGGATATTCATGTAAAAAAATAATAATACAGACACATTTATCAGAGAAGACTAATTCATATAGACCAAACTCGCTTACGGTAAGAGACTAAAAATATCCCCAGCAGAGTCGCCATGCTGTTACGCCCCTTTTTCTTGTGAAATCGGGTTACGACACATGATAACTCTTTTGACGAAGGTGTTAAAAGAGTGAATCGCCACCTAACGGGTTTGAGGTTGTCACAACCCCAACTCTCCCTTCATGAGCTGTCGTGATAGCACCTTGTCTCTACGACTAGTAAGCCTAATAAGTACATAAAATAAATGGAAATTGCGGAATATAAATTAAAAGCCAAGAATAACCGAAAAGGGAAACAATATATAACGCTCGGCATATACAACACAACATCTCAAAATCCTACAACACTATCCCAAAATCCTGAAACTCACGGCAATACAAGCTGAGAGAAACACTACATAGTTCTAATCTCCGGAATGTCTGACAAGAACAAAAAGTACGAAAGGCTAAATATTAAATGCAGGAATAGAGAGACTCCTCGGTCAGTGGACGTGGCAGATATACCTCGAAGTCCCGTAGAATTGCCTCGCCTCAAGAATGGTAATCTTGAGTAGAGGTACATGGATATACACATGAAAAACATGCGTAGAAAGGGCTTAAGTACACTACAACGGTACTCAGTAAGTCCTAAGTCTAACCTCGGTTGGGTAGTGACGAGGAAGGTCAAGTCCCTACTGAGGTTAGATAAAAATATAAGGGTTAAGTATATGAAATAAAGCTGTATAATTAAGTGCAACAGTAAGAAAATAATATAAAATGGAAAGAACAACAACAACTAGCACGGAGACAAACAAACCATGGAGGAAATACAGCTCAAGTGAGTAAATAACAACCGGGGCAGCTTCTAGGATACCGTCCTGTAGTCCCAATTACAACTATCTAGTGGATCTCTCGGGATACCATCCCGTAGTCCATCATATATATATGTCCGAAGGATCTCCCGCGATCCCGTCTTGTAGTCCAAAATGTAAATACCCAGTACTAGGGAAAGTTACCAGTGCATGCCCGTAGTTCCATATAACTATGCAGGGGGATCTACCGGAAATGTAACCCGTAGTCCCAAAGTAAACAGACAAGGGGGAGCTACCGGAATCCCACATCCATTGTCCCATTGTAAATAAACGAACAACAACAAGAAGATATTTAGAATGGAAATTTCATATCAAGGCATCAAGTAATTCTAGCCTAGCATGCTGCATGGAGTTTAGGTAAAGCAGGTTGAACAAAATAAGTCAATGGAATCAATTAGACATACTTTCCTACACTAACAATAGGTTTTATAACACAAGTAATGGAAGCAGGAAAAAGGAACATACTAGTTAATACTTAATGAAAAATGGATTTCTCAACAATTTTCACAAGTTCACACTCGTCACCTCACGTATAAAGAATTTTAACTACCAAATATACCAATCCTAAGGGGAAGGTCCCTCACACAAGGTTAGACAAGACACTTACCTCGAACAAGCTCAAATCAACACGAAACCACGCTTTTTCCATGAGTATCTGACTCCAAATGGTCCAAATCTATTCAATTCAATTGCATATTGTAAATAACAATTCGAGTAACTGATTCTACAATTAAATTCTAATCTAATACGCGAAATTAGGTAAAATGACCAAAATTCCCCCTGGCCCATGTCTCTGAATCGGGTGAAATTTACATTTTCATAAACCTCATACTCTCTTGAGTCTATACATAACAAGAACACTGAAATCAGAGTCCAAATGACCCCTCAAATCCTTATTTAAAGGTATCTTAAACTCAAGCCCTAATTACCCATTTTTCCCAAATTTCAAACTACTAATCAGGTCCTTAATCACATAAAAGTGAGTTATAAAGTAAAGGATGTTACCTCAAAGTGATTCACCTTTTTTTCCCTAAAAACTCTCTCTTACAAGCTTCAAACATGAATGAAAATAGTGAAATAATCCCTAAAATTCGCGAAGGCAACTATTTATATGTTCTGCCCAGCGCATTTGCGGCCCTAGGATCGTATCTGCGGTGCCGCTTCTGCGAAACTACATTGCATCTGCCACTTTCTTTTAAATGATCAGAAACCACATCAGCGATTACCCTTTCGTTGATGCGCCAATGCTTCTGCGGTATTCCTTCCGCATCTGCGGAACCTGAAGAAAAGGCAAAAGCCCCGCTTTTGTGTCTCCTTAGCCTCTTCTACGGCGCCGCATCTACGGTCCCCAACACGGAGATACGACAAATACCAGAAGTAGCAAAAATATAGCAGCTGGAATATTTCCTCAACTCCCCGTTAACCATCCGAAGTCTCCCTGAGGCCCTCGAGACCTCAACCAAAGGCATCAACATATCCTAAAACCTTATTCAAACTTGTACCAATCTTCGAAACATTACAAACAACATCAAAACAACCGAAACATATCGGATTCAAGCCTAAGATTCTAAAATCTTCCGAGTTCCGCTTTTGATAAAAAACCCAACCAAACCAAATCTGAATGACCTAAAATTTTGCACACATATCCCAGATCACATAAAAAACTACTGCAATTCTCGGAATTCCATTCCGACCCTCGGATCAAAATATCACTATCGAATCAGAAACTTCAAATATTCAACTTTCGGCATTTCAAGCCTAATTTAGCTACAGAACTCCAAAACACAATCCAGACACGCTCCTAACCCCGAAATCACCCAACGAAGCTAAAAGAACCATCAAATCTCCATTCTGAGGTCGTCTTCACAATGTTCTTACTACGATCAACTTTTCAACACGTAACCTCTTATTTAGAGACTAAGTTTCCCAAAACTCTGTGAAATTCAAAATCGAACATCCCGGAAAATCACATTATCATAAATATACTTGGGGAAAGCAGTTAATAGGGGATTTAGGAGTAAATTCATAAGACAAAAGGCCGGGTCATCACATTATCCTACACTTAAATATTTATTCGTCCTCAAATGAGCATAGAGACATACCTGAAGTAGTGAAAATATGAGGGTAACGACTGCGCATATCCTGCTCGGTCTCCCAAGTCGCCTCCCGAATTGGCTGACCCCGCCACTGAACCTTTACTAATGCAATGTTCTTTGACCTCAACTTTCTGACCTGCCTATCCAATATCGCCACTAGCTCCTCAACATTGGACAGATCCTTGTCCAACTGGACTGAATTTGAAATCCTACACATGTTACAGATCACCGCGCTACCTCTAGAGCATCGAAACATGAAATACCAGATGAACTCCTGCCAAGGAAAGCTCATAAGCAACCTCCCAACCCTCCTCAATATCTCCAAAAGGGCCAATAAACCTCAGACTCAGCTTCCCTTTCTTCCCAAATCTCATAACGCCTTTCATAGGAAAAACCCGAAACAGAACCCGCTCTCCAATCATATAGGAAACATCACGAACCTTCCAATCCGCGTAAATATTCTGTCTAGACTAGGTTGTATGGAGTCTATCCTAAATCACCTTAACCTTCTCCAAAGCCTGCTGAACCAAGTCTGTGCCCAATAGTATGGCCTCACCTGGCTCAAACCAGCCCAATGGAGATCTACACCGCTTACCATATAAAGGCTCATACAGTGCCATCTGAATACTGGACTGATAGCTGTTGTTGTAAGAAAACTTCGCCAATGGCAAGAATTGATCCCAAGATCCTCCAAAATCAATCACACAAGCACGGAGCATATCTTAAAGAATGTGAATAGTGTGCTCGGACTCTCCGTTTGTCTGAGGGTGAAATGCTGTACTCTACTCTACCCGAGTTCCCAACTCACATTGGACGGCCCTCCAAAATCATTTTTTAAACTGAGTACCTCTATCTGAAATAATGGAAACTGGAATACCACACAGACGAACAATCTCCCGGATATAAATCTCCGCCAACCGCTCCAAAGAATAAGTCGTACACATAGGAATGAAATGAGCGGACTTGGTCAGCCAGTCCACAATCACCCAAATAGCATCAAACTTGTTCAAAGTCCGTGGGAGTCCAAATACAGAGTCAATGGTAATCCGCTCCCACTTCCACTTCAGAATCTTTATCTGCTAAATCAACCAGCCCGGCCTCTAGTGCTCATACTTCACGTGGTGACAGTTTAGGCACCGAGCTATAACAAATCCAGCTATATCTTTCCTCATCTGCCTCCACCAATAGTGATGTCTAAAATCTTGATATATATATTTGTGATACAGGATGGATGGAATACCGCAAACTATGGGCCTCTTCCAGAATTAACTCTCGAAGCGTATCAACATTGGGTACACAAATCCGACCCTGAATCCTCAATACCCCATCATAACCAATAGTCACATCTCTGGCATCATCATGCTGAACCTTGTCATTGAGGACAAGCAAATGAGTGTCATCATACTGGCTCTCCCTGATCCGATTAAATAAGGAAAACCGAGAGACCACGCAAGCTAGAACCCGACTGGGATCTGAAAGATTCAGTCTTACAATCTAGCTGGCTGAGGCTTGAACATCCATCGCCATAGGCCTCTCCGAGGCTGGTAATAAGCTAAACTCCCCAAACTCTTTCCCTGGAAACTCAAGGCATCATCCACTACATTGGCCTTATCCGAGTGATACAAAATAGAAATGTCATAATACTTCAGCAACTCCAACCACCTCCTCTGGCGCAATTTAGATCCTTTTGCTTGAACAAATGCTGCAAGCTTCGATGGTTAGTATAAATCTCACAGGGAACCCCATATAAATAATGGCGCCACATCTTCAGGGCATGAACAATGGAAACTAACTTAAGGTCATGAACATGGTAGTTATTCATATGAATCTTCAACTATCTAGACGCGTATGCAATGACCCTGCCGTCTTGCATCAACACCGCTCCGAGGACAATCCTCAAGGCATCATAATAGACTGTGTAAGATCCTGAACCTGAAGGTAATACTAAAATTTGTGCTGTGGTCAAAACTACTCTATATTTACAATGAAAAGGAATTAGTTTTCTACTAAGCAAAAATAGGTTCTTTGTCAGCAGCAGCGTCCTTGGCATCAGTGTCGGTGCGCGCAGCGTTGTTTGTGCGTGTAGTGCTGTTGGCATTTTCCTGTGGCTGGGCACTGGCGAGGAATAGAGGTGGGGAGACAGAGGCACCTGCACGTTTGTCACTTGATGCGGCCAAGACCACGGGGTTGTCTGTTGCGTTAGACATTGGGAGGCTTTCTAGGATGCCACGGGGCGCGCCTAAGGGGTCATGGGGCATGGCTAGAAAGTCACCCATGACATTCTCCCCCACCTGTGTTGGCGAAGTCCTCGATGCGTTACTTGCAAAATAAACTTCAATGAGGCTCTTGTAGGCTTTGAGGTTGTTCCCCTCTCCCAAGTGTTCTCTTCTGCATCACAGCCCTGTCATTTTACCAAGAACTCTTGGTGATCTTTCCTTGAGGCATGAATCACTCATTCATCAAGGATAGCTTCAGCATGCCTTTTCCCGGTTGAATTGGGACCTCGAATACTGGGTAATGTTAGCTGGATCCTTGAAGGATCCTCCGTGTCTTCCTGAAAAGGTTTCAGAAGGCTGACATGGAAAATAAAATGAATTTTCCACCAGGCTGGGGTATCCACCCGGTATGCAACATTCCCAATGCTCATTTCAATGGACAAGGGTCCAATGTATTTTTGCAATAGGTGAGGGTCATGGACCCTCGAAAATAATTAGCGCTTTGGGATTTTGACCATCACTTTGTCTCCTACTTGATATTAAACAATGTTATGATTTTGATCAGCATGCCTCTTCATCCGCTTTTGAGCTTTGACAAGATAGCTCCGCACTATCTCCAGATTCCGCTTCCACTCTTTTGAGAAGCTAGGAGCCCGAGGAGACTTAGCCATGTTTTGTGTATTTACAGTGCGTGGGAGTAGCGGTTGCTATACGGTAACAATTTCAAAAGCACCTTTATTTGTACAAGAGCACTTTTGTGAATTGAAACACAGTTGGGTAGCATCTAGAAGCTTCTCCCAATTCTTCTGCAATCCGGTTACAAAGTGGCGGAGATATTCCTCCAACATACCATTAAATAGCTCCATATGGCCATCAGACTGCGGATGAAAACTTGAGTTGTGACTCAATTTTGACACAAGGCACTTAAAAAGTTTCTAGTGAAACGTGAGTCGCGATCACTAACAATGTCTTTGAGCAGACCCCAATATTTGACGACATGGGTGAAGAAGAGTAGAACTGTATCTTTTGCTGATATATATTATGGGGCTGCAATAAAGGTGGCATACTTGGAAAATTGGTCCACCACAACCAAGATAGTTCTGAGATCTACGACCTTGGGTAATGCGATGATGAAATCCAGGGAAACGCTTTCCCAAGGTCTCTTTTGGACAACTAGTGGTTCCAATAGTCCCACTTGTGTCAAGTGGTCTGACGTGTCCTGGTGGCATACTAGACAAGTCCTCACATACTGAGCAATATCATCAGCCACTTGAGGCCAATTATATGCACGACGAAGTAATGCCATTGTTAGTTCTTCACCGGGATGACAAACCCACAACGTATCTTGACATTCTGCTAGGAGAGTCCTCCACAGATCTCCTCCTTTTGAAACATAAAGTTGGTTCCCTTTGACTTTCAGAAAACCATCTTCCATGTAGAACTGGCGAGTTTTTCCCTGTCCTACCAAATCGACCAAATACTGAGCAGTAGGATCCTTGGCGAGTAGATCCTGTATCTGGTCCTTGATGGAGGTGGCTACTTCACCCCCCCTTAGGGTAGCGAGTAGCCATACCGATGATAGGCCAACTCTTCGATTGAGTGCATCAGCAACATGATTGGTCTTTCCATTGCGGTACTCCAAGTTGAAGTGGAATTCAGCTAGGAGTTCATGCCACATGGCTTATCGACCATTCAGCTTCGGCTGGGTCATGAAATGGCTGATTGCGGTTTTGTATGTCTTGATCACGAATGGGGTCCCCAGCATATAGTGCTTCTAATGGCGCAATTAGTGGAAGACAGCCAATAATTATTTCTCATGGACGACATAAAACCGCTATATACTTTTCAGCTTCTGGCTCTCATACGCCACATGATGCCCTTCTTATAGTAAGCCTCCACCGAGGACATAGTCAGATGCATCCGTTTGTACCTCGAATGTCTTGGTCAAATCAGGAAGGGCCAAGATGGGCTTCTAGACATAGCTATTTTTAATGCGTTGAAGGTATCTGCTCTCCTCGATCCCCAGTCCCGTGGTGTGACCTTTTTGAGGGGTTCTGTCAAGGGCACTGCGATAAGGGAGTAGTTCTTCATAAACCACCAGTAGAAATTGCACAGGCCAAGAAACACCCTCAAGGTGTGTATGTCCTTAGGAGGTGACCAATCTATGATGGCCTAAATCTTCTGTTTGTCCATTTTGATATGTCCTTCCTCGATGACATGTCCGAGGAAGTCAATTTGTTTCTAAGCAAAGGAGCAGTTGGATATCTTAGCATAAAGTTCATGCTCCCGCAACGGGCTAGGACCTTCCGTAGGTGCACTAGGTGTTCTTACAAGGTTTGAATATAAACTACAATGTCATCCAAATAAACAACCATGAATATATCAATGTACTCTCGGAAGACTTGTTTTATCAGAGTGCAAAACGTAGTTGGGGCATTAGTCAAGCCAAACGATATGACCAATATCTTGTCACACAGGTCATCTTGTGTTCATCACCCTCTGCGATCCGAACTTGGCAGTAACCTGTCTTGATGTCTATCTTGGTTAACACCGTCGTACCACCCAGTTTCAAAGTTTAAGTGTGTTAATGATGCATTCGTATTGAGGGCAATTGTTAGTAATAATTGATGCTTGTTGAGGTTACATTAGGATAGCTGGAATTACTTGGATGTTTCCTTTAAGGGGTGGGTCTTCTTTTGTTTTCTTGAGGACAAGACAAGGTTTAAGTTTGGGGGAGTTGATAAGTAGAATTTTAACGTATTTTATGCCCCTTGTTGCCTATGCCTTGAGTATAATTTACTACAAAATAGTCCCAAAAAGCTTATAGGTTGTGCTTGATTGCAGGTTTGAGCGACAAAGTGGCAAAATGTCAAAGATCATCTCAAAACGTAGTGAAACCTTCTCAAGTATCAAAGGCCAAGTGAAGTGGTAAAAAATGAGCCTAGTGTGGACCGCACAATTGTGCGTGAGGCCGCACTAGGGGTTTCAGAGAAGAGGATAATCAAGCCTTTAACCGCGCGTCCGTGGTTGGAAATATGCAGCCCGCATTCAGCTCATGCGGCTGCACCATTATGTCATGCGGTCCTCACCAGTAGAGTTAGAGAGGTGGAGATTTGGGGAATTGCAAGCCACGTGGCCGCACTCATTCTAACGCGCTCCGCGTCAGAAATCTTCGCGGCTGTGCCACATCTTCGCACGGTCCGCGCCAGATACTTCAGAGAGCATGACAATGAAAGTCAAAGAGCCGGTGTGGCCGCGACCATAATTGTATGGCGCGCACTGACCCCGCAGGGGCAATTTTGTGCAATTTTTTAGCCCATTATAAATAGAATATTTTGCCATTTTTAGGTTAAGTTGTATATACTAAATACAGCTGCACTCGGGAGGGCAAAAATTTTAGCCTATGTTGGCATTAATTTCTCCATAGATACTTGTAATTTCTCTTTAGTAATTAATTAATATGTCTATTTCTTCTGTTTCTTCTTTAATTATGTTTAGCTATACCCGTTAGCTAGGGTTGTGGCTCAACTAGTGTGGGTAATTGATGGGTGTTGCTTTCTAATGGTAGATTGATATTGGGTAGTTGTTATTTGGGTTAATTTTATGCTTTAATTAAGGATTTGTGGTTGAAAACATTAATTGTAGCTTAGTGGGTTTTGACTTTTCTTGAGAAAGAGAGTCTATGACCCCAAAATTGACCCAACAAGGAATTGGGATGGACCCATGAGAAATGGTAGTCCAAATTAACGGGTTATATCTCGAGTGAGTAATCACCCTAATTGAACCCTAGTTTCTTGGTCTAATTGGCCTACCTAATTAGTCTCAAGAGAGTCAATTGGGCAAAATCTTTCTCTATACCAAGAGGTGTGAGAGTGGGTACAATCGCGCAACGGTTATAGCATAAATCCCAAATATGTCAATCTATTATTAGTAGCCTCTACACGTTAGTTAACCACCTAGGTGATGCCACAACCCTGGTTCCTTTCTCCCTATTAGTTACAACCTAGAAATATTTCCTTGGCATAATTTAGTCTTAATCTTTAGTTAATAATAGTAGTTGTTAATTCAAAGAAAACCCAAAAACGTTAGAAGTGCAATTAGAAGTACAAATGCAATTCTAAGCTAAATAGACAATACAACTCCACTCCAAGCTCCCTGTGGAAATTAGATCCCGAACCACTATTCGTGTAAAAGCTATAGCGACCCGCTCTTCCTATATTCGTGTAGCGTTGAGTTGGCAGCGATCACTTTTTGGCGTCGTTGCCGGGGAGCTTACGGTGTTGACTATCTGTGTAGCTAGTTTTGTGTTTTGCTTCTCTTTCCTTCTTTTTACTAATTATATTGGTGTCAATAACTCAGGTACACATGGCTTTATATACAAATGACCCTCTTGGCAACGTGATCGCAGGGGAGGAGGTAGGGAATCTAGAACAAGAACATGTATTACCTAAAGCTCCGAGGAGAGGTTGAAATACCAATGCAAATGAGAACATACCAGACCCTCCTCCGCCTCCACCAAGAGTGGCCCCATGAGTTCTCCCTAATCAAGGGTACGCGAGTGCAATAGTCTCTCCCCGAATTCGGGAAGGGAACTTCCAGATTACAAATGTTATGCTAACCTTGCTCGAACAACGAGGTTATTTCATGGGCGCCTCTGATCAGAATGCTTACAAACATTTGAAGGGGTTCATGGATACTTGTTGGGGTAGCAAGAAGACAAACATCTCGGAGGATGCATTAAGATTGAGTCTTTTCCCGTTCTCTCTTCGGGGAAAGGCGTTGGATTGGTTGGAGAGGCGCCCCAATCATTCTATCACAATATGGGATGAATTGGCGGACAAGTTCATCACTAAGTTTTTCTATCTAAGTCATATGGCAGCTCTACGGAACGAGAATCTTGCTTTTAAGCAAGAGCCAATAGAACCGTTGCACGAGATATTGGAGAGACTTAGAGCTATGGTGAAAGAGTGCCCTAACAATGACATGAATGATGTGATGATTCAACAAACGTTCTATAGGGGCATCAACACAACCAACAAATTTATTGTGAACCAATTGGAGGGAGGAAATTTTATGAAGCTTCGTTACAATGAAGCTTGTGATGTGTTAGATGAAATGGACGATACTTCTTCAACATGGAAAAGCTGGGAAAACGTTCCTCAAGGTGACCCTAATGTCACACATTTGCATAAGGAGTTGAACGATCACGGCCAAGCCATTGCCAAACTCACAACAACAATGAATCAATTGGGAAGGCGCAATTGCAACAAGTCCAAAATCTGTTCCAAGTCAATGCCATGGAAGGAGTGAGTATGATGAAAAGGAGGCAAAGAGGGCAACAACCTCAAGAAAATTATGATAACTATGATGGTGGTGGTTATTCAAATGAATTCTATGATGATCAAGTGAGGAAGTTCAATACGTCAATAAATACCAAGGGAATAGAGGAAATCAAGGGAACCAACAATGGCGACTGCAAGGAAATTGGGACAATCAATAAGGTGGTAATTGGAACAATAACAACAACCAAGGTGGAAATTGGGGGAACAACAAATCAGGTAATCAAGGAATTGGAATGGTAACAACAACAATTGGAAAAACAACAATAGTCAAGGTGGGTGGAATAACAATGGTGGCCAAGGTAATCGAGGGCAAGGCTTTCAAAGGCCTCAGATGTATCAACAACCGAACAATCCGCCGTTGTTTCAATATCAAGGGTCTAGTTCTTTGGGAAATGATTTTGGTAGAATTGAAGTTATTGAGAAAATGATGAAGAAGAACCAAGATTCTGATGCTCAATTGGCTTCCCATAACACTTCAATCCGTAACTAGGAGGTGCAACTTGGCCAAATTGCTTAATCATTAAATACTCGCCCAAAGGGTGCTTTACCAAGTGATACGGTAGTAAGCCCTAAGGGTAGGCACAACAATCATGTGATGGCATTGACAAAGAGAAGTGGAAGAGGCGGTGATGTACATGCCTCAAGAGGAAATCAAGTTATGGTTGATGAAGACGAGTTGCGAGATGATGATACTTCTTTGGTGGTTGAAGATATAGTTGAACCCAATGTGAACAATGATGTGCATATTGATATTAATGAGGTTTAGAAGGAGACACAAGAAGTCGTGAACCCGTCTAGGAAACACGTGATTGATATGACCGAGCTAATGGTGCCCAAATCCAAGGCACCCTTGCCTAAGCCTCCTCCGCCCTATCCTCCATGGTTAGCCAAGCAAAAGGGTGACAGCCAATTCAAGAAATTTATTGAAATGTTGAAGAGTCTTATGATCAACGTGCCATTAGTGGAGGCACTCGAGCAAATGTCGGCGTACACAAAGTTCATAAAGGATTTGGTAACGAAAAAGAGGTCAATGGAGTGTTAGACAATCAAGATAACACATTAAGTGAGTTCTATTGCACATTCCATGGCTCCAAAACTTGAGGATCCTAGAGCATTCATTATACCTTGTACCATTGGAAGTGCCGACTCTGCAAAAGCACTTTGTGATTTGGGGGCGAGTATAAACTTAATGTCATATTCGTTCTTCATGACCTTAGGAATCGAAAAACCTCACCCAACTTCAATGAGACTTCAAATGGAGGATCGGTCAATGAAGCTGCCTTTGGGTATAATCGATGATGTCCTTGTTCGTGTTGATAAATTTATCTTGCCGACCGATTTCTTCATATTAGATTGTGAGGTGGACTTTGAAGTCGCCATTATTCTTGGAAGACCTTTCCTAGCTACGGGGAAGTCTTTGGTTGATGTTGAGGCAGGAGAGTTGACGTTTCATGTTGGTGATGAAAATGTGGTGTTCCATGTGTGCAAGTCTATGAGGCAACAAAATAGCACCGAGGTGTGCTCGTTTGTTGACATTGTCACGGTAGTGATAGTGGATTACACAAGCACAATGATTAATGTTGAAGATCTACTTGAGGCCGTGCTTTTGAACATGGATGTTAATGATGATGTCGGGAGAGTGGAGTGCGTAAACGAATTACATGGTATGGGCTCGTATTCTTATGAGCCTAGGAAGTTATCCTTGAATCTTGAGAATCCCAAAACTCCACCAACCAAGCCATCTATTGAGGAGCCGTCGGTGTTGATGTTGAAACCACTTCCTCCTCACCTCAAGTATGAATACTTGGGCTCTAATTTCACTTTGCCTATTATTCTTTCATCTTGCTTAACTAACGTGTAGGTTGACACCGCCTTGGCAGTTCTACAAAAGTGCAAGAGGGCGATTGTATGGACATTGGACGATATTCGGGGTATAAACCCCGCCTTTTGCATGCATAAGATCATTTTGGAGGAGGATGTGAGGCCTTCACTTGAACATCAAAGAAGATTCAACGAAGCTATACAAGAAGTGGTTAAGAAATAAGTTATCAAGTGGCTTGACGCCGCTGTGGTATATCCTATCTTTGACAGTTCCTTGACTTCTCCGGTGCAATGCGTAAAGAAGAAGGGTGGGATGACTGTGGTGACCAATGCCAAAAATGAGCTTATTCCTAATCGGACGCTGATGTGATGGAGAGTTTGTATGGACTACATAAATATTAACAAGGTGACTAGAAAGTGTCATTTCCCATTGCCATTCCTTGACCAAATGCTTGATCGTCTTTCGGGCCGGTCATTCTTTTGCTTTTTAGATGGGTACTCGGGGTATAATCCAATTCTCATTGCCCCGTAAGACCAAGAGAAGACGACCTTTACATGTCCTTATGGAAAATTCACATTCTCGAGGATGTCGTTTGGATTATGTAATGTTCCGGCGACCTTCCAACGATGTATGATGGCTATTTTCACCGACATGGTGAAGATATATTGGAGGTCTTTATTGATTATTTTAGCATGGTTGGGGATTTCTTCGATGAATGTTTGGTAAATATGGATCGAGTGTTGGCCCGATGTGAAGACATGAACCTAGTTCTCAATTGGGAAAAATGCCATTTTATGGTAGAAGAGGGTATTGTGTTGGGTCACAAGATTTCAAGTCCGGGAATTGAAGTTAACAAAGCCAAGATCGAAGTTATTTCAAGGCTACTTCCCCCTACCTCTGTCAAAGGGGTGAAGAGTTTTCTTGGGCACGCGGGTTTCTACCAAAGGTTCATCAAAGATTTTTCTATGGTAGTTAACCCATTGTGCAAGTTGCTCGAGAAGGAGGCCAAGTTTCTTTTGATGAGAAATGCATGGAGTCTTTCGAGCTTCTAAAACATAAGTTGACAACAACCCCTATCATTACCTCACCCATGGAGCTTGCATTTTGAGCTCATGTGCGACGCAAGTGATGTTGCGGTAGGGGCGGTTTTGTGCCAAAAAATCAACAAGATGTTCCATCCGGTGTAATACTCAAGCAAGACCATGAATGAAGCTCAAAGAAATTATTCAGTCACCGAGAAGGAATTGCTAGCTATCATTTTTGCCATGGAAAAGTTCTGACCATACCTTATGGGGGCCAAAGTGATTATCCATACCGATCATGCCGCCCTTAGGTATTTGATGACAAAGAAATATTCCAGGGCAAGATTGATGAGATGGGTGTTACTTCTTCAAGACTTTGATCTAGAAATTATGGACCGGAAAGGGAGTTAAAATCAAGCGGCAGACCACTTGTCGCGCTTGGAGGAGGAGGGGAGGCCTTGTGATGGCCTTGAGATCAATGATGCATTTCTGTATGAACAACTCCTCATGGTGTCAATGCATGATATGCCGTGGTTTGATGATGTCTCCAACTATCTTATGACCGGTATAATCTCGTATGAGCTCAATTCTAGCCAAAGGAAGAAGCTCAAGCGGGATAGTTTGGATTTTTATTGGGATGAGCCATATTAGTTCAAGATTTGCACCGATGGTGTGATTCGTCGATGTGTCCCGGAAGAAGAACAATTGATTATTTTGGAGGCTTTTCATTCCTCTCCCTATGGTGGTCATCATGGCGGGGTGAGGACGGCCTCTAAGGTGCTTTGTTGCGGATTCTATTGGCCCTCCTTGTTCAAAGATTCCGGTGACTTTGCTTAGAGATGTGATGAATGCCAATGAACCGGTGGGATTTCTAAAAAGGTTGAGATGCCTCTCAACACAATTCTAGAGTGGATATTTTTTATGTTTGGGGTATTGATTTTATGGGTCTTTTCGTGAGCTTTTGTATGAAGACTTATATCTTGGTGGCAGTGGATTATGTTTCAAAGTGGGGTAAAGTCATGGATTTTCCCAACAATGGGGCCCGAAGTGTGGTGGTGGTGGCATTTATGAAAAAGTGCATCTTCACAAGGTTTGGCACCCCCATGCTATCATTAGTGATGGGGGATCACACTTTTTCAACAATGCTTTTGATTCATTACTTACCAAGTATGACCACCCCCTATCATCCTCAAGCTAGTAGTCAGGTGGAAGTTTTCAACCCGAAATTAGGAGTATCTTGTCCAAAACTGTCAATGCCAATAGGACCGACTGGTAGAAGAAATAAGATGATGCTTTTTGGGCCTATCGGACGGCTTACAAGACCGCTATTGTTATGTCACCGTAGCCGTTGGTGTTTGGGAAAGCTTGTCATCTTCCGGTGGAATTGGAGCATAAAGCTATGTGGGCCTTGAGGAAGTTGAACTTAGAATGGGATGTTGCAGCGAATATACGGGTTGAGCAACTCAATGAGATTGACGAGTTTAGATTTCATGCCTACTCCAGCTCGTCCTTGTATAAGGACTAGATGAAGTATCTTCACGACAAGTATGCCCGGGGAAAGGAATTTAAGGTTGGTGATATGGTTCTTCTTTTCAACTCCCAGTTGAGGTTATTCCTGGGAAAACTCAAGTCTAAGTGGAATGGTCCATTTGAATTTGGTGTTACCCCATTTGGTTCTATTGATCTCAAGAACAAAAATGGTGAAGTTTCCCGAGTCAATGGGCATCGTGTCAAGCATTAATTGGGAAAGTTTGATGATAACCACGTGGTGACACCCATACATTTGAAGTGTTATTGATGGTAACATGCATCATGCCGCGACGTTAAATAAGGGAATTCTTGGGAGGTAACCCTTGACTTTTTCTTTCTCTTTGATTTTCTTTGTAGATTAGTATTTTTGGGCTAATTGTTTGTGAGATGTTGCAGGACTTGTGTTGAAGTTGTGCAAAACAAAGTGTATAAATGCACAGTCTTTGAAGATTGCCAGTGCCGTCGCGGTAAGCTTTGTGTGGTCCGAACCGGCATAAGCTGAAGGTGATTCGTCCCTGAAGCTTACCACGCAGCCGCGGTCATGATTGAGCAGTCTGCGGTTGTCTCACGTGGCCGCGTCCATCTTTGTGCAGCCGTCCTGGGCTTCTTTCTGCAAAGGTACATGGTAAGACCCAGCGCGGTCCGCGGTTAGTTTTACACGACAGTGTTGGTGGGTAAGTACAAGGTCCTACAAGTTTTCTATATATAGGGACTTAGGGCCTCATTTTAAACTTTTTGCATTTTGTATACCTGAACCCTGAATTTCTATTGTTCACCTCTGAGACTGTATTATGTGCTTGCCTCAAGAGTTGATTCTTCATATTCCCGGTTACAACTCACAATGATCATTAATTAGTTGTTAATTTCAATTTTTGTTATTTTCCAGTAGTTGTAGCTTCTTTGTTTTTTCCGTTTTTGCTTACGTTTAATGTTTAGCTTAGTTTATTTGTTGCTTCTAGATGCTGCGCATGATTTTTTATGGTGGGTAATCGAGTAGGGATAAATTAGGATTCAACACTTGAACAAAATGGGAAAATGTGTAAAACCCTAGTTCGTTCCTAACTCTTGACCCAGCACGGACCGCACTCATGCTTATGCAGTCCGCATGGCCTCCCACGTGGCGGCGCCCCTGATGGTCCGGTCCGCGGTGGCCTTGGTCCTGAAAGTTAAGAAGTCTCTAGCGTGTCCGCGTCCCTATTTATGCAGTTCGCGCTGGCCTAATGCGGCTGCGCCCCCTTTTCACGTGGCCCGCATTGGTGAGATTTAGAGAGGGTGAGTTTTTATTGGTTGTTCAGTGCAGCCCGCAGTTGTGATCATGCGGCCACGCCCTATAACGTACGGTCCGCGGTGGCCTGTTCTGGGATGTGTTCTACAATTTTTCCTGCTTTTATTCTTCACTTTTTTTCAACACTTGATACACTTCTTGTGCTTCCACTAATAAAGTTAGACGTGTTATCTTGCAGAAAATGGTAAAACAAAGAGGACAAGGTGCTACACAACCCGGCCGAGGGGGCTCCCCCCGGGGAGGAACTCACTCCCCGACCAAAACAAATAACAAGAAAGCAAGTAGTGAGTGATGACACCAAGTCAGGGAGTGAGTACCTACCCTCTCAGGACATCTCAGCTAACTCGGGGCAAGCCCCCTCGGTCCTAGCCCCACCTTCAGCCCAAGCTCGACTAGTTGTACAGTCTGAGTAGTCTGATGGCTCAGCAGAGGTAGCTGCGAATACCCCACCCCCATAGCTTTAGTATCTGGGGAGAGTGCAACACGTGGTAACAACAGTGATGATGAGGTTTCGGGTAGTGGGGTGCCCGAGGTTGGTGGTGTAAAAAGAATAAGAAAATCAAAAGTGTGGGAGGACCGCTTTGTTAGTTAAGTCGCATTCCACAAATTCAAAGAGATATGGCCAAAACTAAAACTGATTCCGGTGAGGAGCATAATCACCCTAGACCTATTGCCCATACTCCGCAATGTGCCCGAGCAATTTCACACCAGAATCGGTTGGGAGCATTTTAGAGATGATCTGATTAAGGCAAACAAGCACATGGTGAAGGAGTTCTATTGCAACGTAGCCTACATAAAAAAGGACTCCACTATGACCAAAGTGCGAGACAAGAATGTAATGTTTTCGGGGAAGGCACTCAATGAATATTTGGGTTTCGATGATGAAGAAAAGACCCAATACAATGAGAAGTTTGAGATGAAGGAGGAGGTTCGCCCATGGTTGGTGAAGTATTTGGCTCATGCGGGTATTGTCCCGGATTGGATACAAGCGGGGGTAAAGATTTTGAGAAAGAATTTTAATTTTGAGGCTAGAGGGTGGCTCATTTTTGTATATAATAGGCTTGACCCCACTTCCCATGACCAGACTATTCCACTATCCCGGGCTGTGCTGATTGCATGTATCATGGTTAGCTTCCCTTTCAATGTGGGGAATGTAATGTACAGGGCGATCACTTCACTAGGGGTTGACAAAATGTGGAACTACCCATACCCCAACACTCTTACTATGTATTTCTGAGATTTGAAGGTGAAGAAGAAGTCCTATGATGTGACAGTCGGCCTAGTGGCCCCGTTCTCATGGTTTAGCATCCAGGGGACAGACAACCCAAAGGACAAAAAGCACAAGGCATCCACCTCTGCCCCGACTGTCCAGTCTGAGGAGCCAGTTGCGGTAGAGTCTACAATCGAGCCTTCTACTAAGCTCCCCTTCATTCACTTGTCTATGTTCCTGATGATGTTCCCTCTTCCTCTACGGGTCCTAGTTCTTCAGCTGGCCCAATAGTCCCATCTTCCTGAACCAACCCTCTCACAGCCCAGCAGTTAGCAAAGACCTTGGCCAGTTTAAACAACTACATGTCAGCTGCGACATCCAAGTTGTCCACTTTGTCCACTTCAGTTAAGGCCCATTATGCACCAGCCACTGTCCAGATTCCTTAGTCTATTGAGGAAACATTGAAGAAGCTCTTGGACAACCAGGAGAAGATTATGGAGATTCAGGGCACCTTGACTAATGCGGTAGATGCACATGGCATAGTCTAAAAGATCTTGCCCGGGAGCACAAAAAGATAAGAAAGTCGAGGGAATCCAAGGAGTCAGTGAAGGTGCTTCAAGCGGATGTGAACAAGCTATTGGTGAATCAGCTGCCTTTAGACTTGTTATTTGGGGAGTTAGCCCCTCTAGTAGCAACACTAGTGCCATAGCCATAGCAGGAGCAGAAACCGACGCCCCTAAGGAAGAAGAGGAAGCTACCCAGTACTGAGGGTGTAGTGATTGAGCTTGCTAAGATTATGGAGACTCCCTCCAGTGATGCACCCGATATTCAGCCAGTCTAGGGGTAGGATCCTGTCCCAGCAGCAGAGCAGCAGCAGGACAGAATCCAGTTTGAGGTTTCTGTCCACACAGAGGATTCATGGGACCACTGAGGATCCCATGCATCTAGACCAGGCCTAGAAATCCCTCTATATCCCTTTCTTTGATATTTTGTGCTTATTTTGGTAGTTGGAATTGGGGACAATGCCAGCTCTTATTCGTGGGGGTGCGCCCTACTGTTTATCTATTTGGATGATTGAATATATTAGATACTCATTTTATGTTTTTGATTTGATTATCTAGTTGGTATGTATATAAATTTACATTTTAGCTAATTTTCTCGTAATTTTTATTATCTCATGGTCTGTATATATAGTTACGTTGTATATTCTACTCCCCCATTGCACATATTCATTCAATTTTTCTATTTTTGCAAATATGTTTTGTTTTTAGCTTCGTAGATAGGCTCCTAGCCTTTTGTTTTGTTTTTGAATTTTCAATAAGCACTTGGTTTTCTTAATGCCACGGTTCTTTCCAAGGGTGGAGTGTTGTGTGAACCGGGTGGGTCTTACCAATGATAGATGGCATGGCAACCTTCTTAAGGGTTTGATTCCGTTTTTGATTTTTTTCTTTTGATTTTGATTCTTTGTAGTTAAGGTTACCTCGGACAAAGCTTCACTTGGGCCTTACATATTTTCATTTTATCCCATGATCAAAGACATAATGTTGTGTTTAGGATGGTGAAAGTCATCGCCTTGAGACTTTTATGTTGATCGAACAATCATGATGTGGACGTTTTTTACCATTGTGTGCTTGAATTGTAACTAAGGTCGTTGTGGGCCCTCGACTCCATGTCTTTAACAATCCTTGAGTGTGTGTGGTGAGAATTCTAATTGTGTGTCCAAGTCCCGAGTCGATGGTCTAGAACTTGCCCTGAATGTTTGTTGAGGAGAAATCCTAGGTGAAAATTGACTTGAGAAGTGATTATAGACTCTCTTTGATTCCAAGTTCTAAGTTGAACAAGTCCATAACCTACCAATGAAATGATCCCTATTTAACCCTTTTGAGCCTTGAACCATTTTATTTCAAGAACCAAAGCTACAAGCCTATACCCGTTCTCAACGATACCCTCTCTTGGATCCCAAATCTTCCCTTGAGTAATGGCAAATGTCTAAGTTTGGGGGGGGGGGGGGAGAGACAAGAAAGGAAACAATTTGGTAAAAGGTACAAAAGCAAATGACAAGGAAGGCAATAAAAAAGAAAGAAAAGAAAAAGACAAAAAGAAAGACCAATATGAATAAGAAGGGGATTCAAAGAAAACAAAAGTAAAAAAGGTGTGGAAAAAGTAGACGAAGGAGAAATATTTTTTATTGCATAAGAAAGAGTGACAATGTGTCTCTCTAACCCCTTGAAAAGAAGTGAATACTCAAATGAGTCAAGAAAGTTTGCCAAAATTAATCAAAAGAAGTGCTTAAGGGAAGATTGAACCTACTTGAACAAAAAAATGTCCTACCCTTACCCTAAAGCCTTTACAATGACTCCACAAAAGCTCTATATGATCTTGAGTTGAAGGGAACCTACACTAGTGGATACTTACATAAGGGGTAAGCATATGGTACTTAGAGTTGGACTTGTGACCTTCTTCTTGAGAGAGATGAGTAAAAATCCATCAACCTCGGTTTGTGTGTCAATACTCTAAAAGGTGAGGTTCGCTTAGGGAGAGTTGAGGATGTGTGAGTTTGGGTTCCACAATGACTTATGTAATTGAGAGAAGTTCCTTGATGAAATGTGTCAACTCTTGAGTTCTTGTGTCACACTTGATTCACAGTTTCAAAGTTTAAATGTGTTAAGGATGCATTCGTATTGAGGGCAATTGTTAGTCCCAATTGATGCTTTTTGAGGTTACTTTAGGATAGTTGGAATTACTTGGATGTTTCTTTTAAGGGATGGGTCTTATTTTCTTTGCTTGAAGACAAGCAACGGTTTAAGTTTGGGGGAGTTGATAAGTAGGATTTTAACATGTTTTATGCCCATACTTGCATATGTTTTGAGTATAATTTGCTACAAAATAGTACCAAAATGCTTACAGGTTGTGCTTGATTGCAGGTTTGAGCGGCAAAGTGATGAAATGTCAAAGATTGGCTCAAAATGTAGTGAAACCTGCTCAAGTATCAAAGGCCAATTGAAGTGGTGAAAAGGAACCTAGTGCGGACAACACAATTGTGCATGTGGCCGCACTAGGGGTTTCAGAGAAGAGAATAATCAAGCCTTTAACCATGTGGTTGCAGTTGGAAATATGCAGAGCGCGTTCAGCTCACGCGACCGCACCATTGTGTCATGCGGTCTGCGCCAAGAGAGTCAGAGAGCTGGAGATTTGGGGAATTGCAAGCCACACGACTGCAGTCATTCTAACACGGCCCACATCAGATCTCTTCGCGGCCGTGCCACATATTCGCGCGGTCCGGGCCAGATACTTTTGAGAGCCTTATAGTGAAAGTCAAAGAGCCAGTGCAGCCGCGATCATAATTTTGCTTCCCACACTGACTCCGTAGGGGCAATTTTGTCCAGTTGTTTCAGCCCACTATAAATAGAATATTTTACCATTTTTAGGTTAAGTTGTATGTACTGAACATAGATGCACTCGGGAGGACGAAAGTTTTAGCCTATTTTGGCATTTTAGCATTAATTTCTCCATAAATTCGTGTAGTTTCTCTTTAGTAATTAATTAATATGTCTATTTCTTGTTCTTCTATTTCTTCTATTTCTTCTTTAATTATGTCTATCACCCATTAGCTAGGGTTATGGCTAACCCTAGTGTGGGTAATTGATGGGTGTTGCTTTCTAATGGTAGATTGATACTGGGTAGTTGTTATTTGGGTTAATTTTATGCTTTAATTAAGGATTGGTGGTTGCATTCTAGATTTGTGGGTTTTGACTCTTTTTGAGAAAGAGAGTTTACGACCCCAAATTGACCCAGCAAGGAATTGGGATGGACCCATGAGAAATGGTAGTCCAAATTAACAGGTTAAATCTCGAGAGAGTAATCACCCTACTTGAACCTTCTTTGCTTGGTCTAATTGGCCTACCCAATTGGTCTCTAGAGAGTCAATTGGGTAAAATCGCTCTCTCTACCGAGAGGTTTGAGAGTGGTACAATTGCGCAACGATTATATCATAAATCCCAAATATGTCAATCTATTCTTAGTAGTCTCTCCCCGTTAATGAACCACCTAGGTGATGCCACGACTCTAGTGCCTTTCTCCCTATTAGTTACAACCTAGCAATATTTCCCTAGCGTAATTTAGTTTTAATCTTTAGTTCATAATAGTAGTTCTTAATACAAAGAAAACCCAAAAATTTTATGAGTGCAATTAGAAGTACAAACGGGATTCTAAGCTAAACAGAAAATACAACTCCACTCCAAGCTCCCTATGGAAATTCGATGCCGAACCACTATTTGGGTAAAAGTTGTAGGGACCCGCTCTCCCTACATTTGTGTAGCGTTGGGTTGGAAGCGATTAGAAGGTGTATTTCTCCCTCGATCATTGTGGTTTGATGCAACACTGTTGCAGCATGAGGAGGGAGTCTTAGATTTGGTTGAGCTCTGACCTCCCCCACTTCTGCTAGGGCCACCATTACTAGGCTGGCCCTTTTTGAATCCCGCTCGGGCAGGCTGCTGGGGCCTATCCTTCCGAGCTTCCATTTGATAGTCCCCAAGGCATTCAATTGCTTGGATTTCCTTGGGCAGTGTATCTACCCTTTGTATTTGCAGCTCCATACGGGCATAAGGTTTCAACCCTTCCAGGAAGATGAAGAGCTTGTCTTTGTCCCCCATGTTGCGGATGCTTAGCATGAGCGCGGAGAATTCCCGCATTTAGTCCCACATTGATTTGGTCGGGTGGAGTTTCTGGAGTTTTCTCCTTGCATTGTATTCAATATTTTTGGGGAAGAACTGGAGGCGTATGGCTGCCTTCAGTTCTGCCCATGTCTCGAGAGCATCTTCACAAGCCTTGATGGCTTCGTACTTCACCTGCCACTAGAGTTTAGCATCACCCTGAAGATACATGGGAGCAGTTTCCACCTTCTTAGATTCTTCTAGTCCCCAACAACACCGAAATACAGTTTGACGTCAAAGATGAAGTTTTCCACTTCCTTGGCATTCCTTGATCCACTATATGGCTTTGGCTAAGGAATTTTCACTTTTGTGTCACGGAAGCGGGGTTCACAGCGCCCCCGATTTTGTTTCCTCTGCCTCGAAGAAGGCCTTGTAAAGTATCATTGATAACATTAAGCTTGTCTGTCAAGTCGTCAATAGTTTGTTGGATGGAAGTCACCTTATCTGCCTCTTGCACCCTGTAAGCTAAATCATCAGCACACTCCTGTTGGAGTCCTTGAAATTTGCCAAAAGTTTTGGCTGCCTCTATGGCTGCCATTCGCTGGTCTACCTCGGAGTCATGACTGATGTTTTCTATGTCAGCTTCGGCCTGGATCACCCTGTGGTCCAGGTCATCAAATCTTTTCCCTAGGCTGGCTCTTAGCTCAGGCACCATATCCATATTGGGCCGTACTCCATCAACCGTCTGTTCAAGGGACGCAATGCTGTCTCCGTGATTTACCATTGTCAAAAAAGGTGGTAATGGCAATGTTTTCCCTCATCAGATGTCAAGCCTAGGCTCTGATACCAACTATTACGCGGCGTCTTCCTGAGATTCTTTGTAAGGGCGACGTAAGGCTAAGCAACTGATGTAAGTGCAGTTGTTGTCCGCCAACCGAGGTCCCCTCCATACGCTAGACTAAATCGTTAGTGCCGCAGGGGAAAACAATTGTCAAGAGCAATTGAGAGAATATAAATGAGAATTGAGAATGAAAAAAAGCTTGATTCCATTGATGAAAGCTATTACAGAAAAGAAATGCGGTGTTGAGGGGGAGAGACACCAGTAAAGAGAATTATTGCTTGTTAGAACGTTTTGAATGCTTGATACCCCCTAATAATGCGTAAAAAAAATATACCAAAGCTACATGACTAGACTTCAGAATATCAGAGAAACATAATGGAAGTACATGAAATAAAACCAGTCTATATTTACAATGAAAAGGACTTAGTTTTCTTCAATGAAGAAATACGTCCTTTGTCAACAGCAGCCTCTTAGGAATCAAAGTCGGCACAGGCTATTGTTTGTGTGTGCACCACCATTGGAATCTGCCTGTGGATGGGTGCTGGCGAGGGATAAGGTGGGGTGACAGAGGCACCTGCGCTCTTGTCACTTGGTGTGGCCAACACCACGGGGCCTTCTGTGGCGCTAGGCATTGGGAGGCTTTCTAGGACGCCACAGGGCGTGCCTAAGGGGTCATGGGGCATGGCTAGAAAGCCGCCCATGATAACTGAAATGGAGCACCCTTCTGGGTCGATCTGGTCATAGGGGTTGCAATCGATGAAAACTCCTCCACAAAATGATGGTAATAGTCCGCCAAGCCAAGAAAATTGCAGATCTCTATAGCTGAGGATGGTCTGGGCCAACTATGCATGACCTCTATCTTCTTCGGATCCACCTTAATGCCCTCACTCGATACCTGTAACTAATCTTTCAACTCCTTCAACTCAGAAGGAGCAATACGATACAGAGGGATAGAAATGGACTGAGTGCCTGAAAATAGATCAATGCCAAAATCAATATCTCTATCAGGCAGCATGCCTGGAAGATCGGCTGGAAACACATCGGGTAAATCCCGCACTACTGGGACTCAATAAACTGAATTTGTATCAATAATGACATCTCTCACATAAGCAAAATACGCATTGCGCCCCTTCTTATACACTAAGCCTTATGGAAATCACATAACTTTCAAGCCCCAACTGCTCATCCTCAGAAGCAGTTGCCCTACACTCGGGCTAAACTGGCACTACATGCAGCACATGATTAATCTAAGGGACCTGCTCAACATGCACTCGCTGCTCAGGAGTGCGGGCGGCGGGAGTCTGTGCTCTTCCCTCGGCCTGGGATGTGGTTGCAGCAAGGGGAAGTAGCCCTGCCTGAGCCAAAGTGGTGTACATGCTCATGAACTGTGCAAAAGTCTCCTAAGAGCAGGGGTAGTAGTAGTAGTAGGCACGTCTGGTGCATGGACTCTAGCTGGATCGACTGGTGGTACCTCGGTGGCAGCTCACGCAGGTGCTCCAGTTGCACCACGAGAGCGTCCTCAACCTGTACCCTGGCCCCAGCCTCTGACGGCTGCAGTAGGATCCGTGGGTGCTTGATCATCTCGAGTAGCACGTGTCCTGACCATCTGTGAGAGAATGATGACATAAGTTTGGAATTGTGAACAGACATCTCCGTACCGATCAGCATGACTATGATAAACCGGCTTGTTCTCCGTGACTCCTATGAACCTAGATCCCCGATACCAACTTGCCCCGACCCCAGTTTTCCCTCCGTGAACTGTCGTGATGGCACCTAGTCTCTACGGCTAGGTAAGCCTAACAAGTGTGAAAAATAAATGGAAACTTAAAGAAATATAAATAAAACGCCAAGAATAACAAAAAAGGGAAAAAATATATAAAATGTCGGTCAGCATATACATCACAACATCTCAAAATCCTACAACACTATCCCAAAACCCAGAAACTCACGGGAACACAAGACGAGACCCAGAAATTCACAAGAGCACAAGCTGAGAGAAACACGACATAGTTTTAATCTCCAAAATGTCTAACAAGAACAAAAGGTACGGATGGCTAAATACTAAATGTAGGAATAGAGAGAGACTCATCGATCTGTGAATGTGTTGATTAAACCTCAAAGTCCCGTAGAATCACCTCACCTCAAGAATGGTAAGCCTGAGTAGAGGTACTTGGATCTGCACATAAAAAACATGCACATAAAAGGCATGAGTACACCATAACGGTAATTAGTAAGTACCAAGCCTAACATCGGGCGGGTAGTGACGAGGAAGGTCAGGGCCCTATTGAGGTTGAATAAAAATATAAGGATTAACAGTATGAAATAAAGCAGTATAATTATGTGTAGCAGTGAGAAAATAACATAAAATGGAAAGCACAACAAAAACTAGCACAGAGGCAAACAAAACACGGAGGAAATGTCAGTAAATAACAACCGGGGAACCTTTCAGGATACCATCTTGTTGTCCTAATTACAACTATCTAGTGGATCTCCAGGTATACCTTCCCGTAGTCATATATATATATATATATATATATGTCCGAAGAATCTCTCGAGATCCCATTCTACAGTCCAAAATTTAATTACCCAGTACTGGGGGAATCCACCGGGTGCATTCTCGTAGTTCCATATAACTGTTCAGGGGGATCTACCAGGAATCTAACCCGTAGTCCCAATGTAAACACACAAGGGGGAGCTGCCAGAATCCCACATCCGTAGTCCCCAATAAAAATAAACAAACAACAACAAGAAGATATTCAGAATGGAAACTTCATATCAAGGAATCAAGTAATTCTAGCCTAGCATGTTGTACGGAGTCAAGGTAAAGTAGGTTGAACAAATAAAGGACTGGAATCAATTAGACGTGCTTTCCTAAACTAACAACATGTTTAATAGCACAAGTAATGAAAGCAGGAAAAAGGAACATACTAGTAAATAGTTAATGAAAAACGGATTTCTCAATAATTTGCATAAGTACGCACTCGTCACCTTACGTACAAGGCATTTCAATTATCAAAAATACCAATTCCAAGGAAAAGGTCTTCCACACAAGGTTAGACAAGCCACTTACCTCGAACAAGCTCAAATCAACCTGAAACCACGCTTTTTCCAAGATTATCCGACTCCAAATGGCCCAAATCTATTCAATTCAAATGCATATTGTAAATAATATTTTGAGTAACTGATTTTACAATTGAATTCTAAGCTAATACACGAAATTAGGTAAAATGACCAAAACGCCCCTCGGGCCTACGTCTCAAAATCTTGTACAATTATATTTTCAGAAACCTCATACTCTCACGAGTCTATATGTAACAAGAACCCTGAAATAAGAGTCCAAATAACCCTTCAAATACTCATTTAAAGTCCTCTTAAACTCAAGCCTTAATTACCCATTTTCCCAAATTTCACACCACTATTTAGGTCCTTAATTACATAAAAATGAGTTATAAAGTAAAAGATGTTACCTTCAAGTGATTCTCCTTTGTTTTCCTAAAAAGTAACTCTTAAAAGCTTCAAATCCGGATAGAAATGTTGACAGAATTCCTCAAATTCTCAAAGGTAACTATTTATATGTTCTGCCCAGTGATATCCGCATTTGCGGCCCAGGGACCGCATATGTGGAACTACGTCGCATCTGCGACTTTCTTTTAAATGACCAGAAATTGCATATGCGATTACCCCTTCACAGATGCGCAACCGGTTCTGCGGAACCTGAAGAAAAGGCAAAAAACCGCTTCTGTGACGCCGCATTGCCGGTCCCCAAATAGTAGATGAGAAAATACCAGAAGTAGCGAAAATACAGCAGCTGCAACATTTCCTCAACTACCCGTTAACCATCTGAAATCACCCCGAGGCCTCCGGGATCTCAACAAAAGGCATAAACATATCCTATAACCTTATTCAAATTTTTACCAATCTTCAAAACACTCCAAACAACATCAAAACAACCAAAACACATCGGATTCAATCCTAAGTTTCTAAAATCTTTCGAATTCCACTTTTGATTAAAAAACCCAACCAAACCATATCTGAATGACGTGAAATTTTGCACACACATCCCAAATGATATAATAAAAGTATTGCAACTCACAAAATTCCATTCCAGCCGTCGGATCAAAATCTCACTATCGAACCGGAAACTTCAAAAAATTCAACTTTCGGCATTTCAAGCCTAAATTAGCTACGGACCTCCAAAGCACAATCCATACATGCTCCTAACCTTGAAATCACCCAATGAAGCTAATAAAACCATCAGATCTCTATTCCGAGATCATCTTCACACTGCTATGACTACAATCAACTTTCTAATACATAAGCTCTCATTTAGGCACTAAGTGTACCAAAACTCTCCGAAATTCAAAACCGAATATCTCGACAAATCACATTTGCAGAAATAAGCTTGGGGAAAGAAGTTTATTGGGGATCAGAGTGTAAATTCTTAAGATGACCGGTCGGAATGTCACAGAGGTGCACTAGGTCACCTATTTGCAAATAACTCAAGTTTAACCAGTTTGCGTCACCAGAGACCAAGTAGGGGATCAAATTACTTGAAGAGAAGGTGTTAGGAACTCTTCGAGGTCCACGTTTATTGGTACCAGCCGAACTCAAATTATATAAATTAGTCAGACAAACAAAGACAAAGAAAGCAAGAAGTTTAGGGAAATTCATTATCAAAAGAGTTTGAATAAATACAAATAACTGATTTAAAGACAAGAGGGGGGGGGGGGGTCCTATCAGAACCCTATGGTCATGATATCTAGTGAATATGGTGTACTACAAATTGAGACGTTGGTCACTTTATTTTCTATAGGCATGATATCTAGCAAACATGAGAAGCATAATATGTTAAACGAATTAAGCACCTATAGGCAAGTTATCTAACACATAGTAGTAGAACATGTTTGAACAAATTAAACACCTATATGTGTGATTTCTACCTATTTCATGCAAATAAAAAAAATAAACCCATTTTTCCAATTTTACTAACACCCCAATTGTTATTACAATATTATTATAGACCCAATGAGTGAAAATAATTATAGAATTACAACATCGGTATAGTGGGCCTAAAGCAGGCCCAAACTATACCTAGCCTGGCCAGCCCTTCAATCTCAAGTCCACATAGTTTCATAACAACCAAGAAAATAATCTTCATAGCCAAAACCCAGTAGCCATAACTAACCAACAACAATTTACACAAACCAACTGAAGAGGGCAAAGTTGAGCAATTAGGAAAAATGACAAAGAACTTTGGACCCTAGTGTGTCAGAGTTTCCAAGGGCTTCAAGAACCCAGTACAATGGTCACACTAGGGAGGTTGATAGAGGAAACTTAGGGGGAAGGGCTTTAGCTTTTAGCCAGCCCTTGAATTAGACTCATAACCCGAAACAACCAGTGAAAATAGTAGTAGAGTAATAGTTTTGGAAAGCATTTGCAAACTTATAAGATAATCACATAATGAGCTCCAAAATCAAATTAACACACTAGGCAGAGTGGCATATGATAAGGAACAAGGAACCTGGGATTGCAAGTAAAAAGGCAATGGTATTATACTATTAAAAACTAAGTAATGCAACCAATTTAGGACTTAAAGGATCATATTATATCAAGCACAGAAGTTGAACATTATAATACAAATATGATCAGGTAACATAGAGTGTATCAGTCAAGACATACTGGTTTTAAAGGATCACAAGTCATTAGGGCTACAGATTGGTCATGGCAAGAACACATATAGTGGAAACAATAGTCATATGAGCATACAACATTCAGAGTAGGGTCTTAAAAAAGTTATGGCATGCTAATAACATCAATTGGTCATTAGATGTTTAGGAGTAGACAGAGAAACATGGATTGAACCATATAGTCAAAGCAGAACATTTGAATTATAAGGAACACTAAACTAAGCATGCTTTATTATTTCCAAATTAACTAAGCTAGGTGCATAGACATTATTAGGCTAACAATCATAGGCAGAATTAGGAAGAAAAGAGTTCAAGAAATACATTAAATTATGTAGTTTCAATGAACATGCTTAACATAATAGAGTAAATAGTGCAACGAATTAGAAACTGACCAGTAATTATTCGATAAACAAGGAAAAGGATTGCAGTAAGGAACCAGAGCCCTGAATGTGTCAAGTTCCAAGAACCCAGGCAGTTCCCATATCCAAGAGAGGTCAGGAAAAGAAAAAGCCCGGTGGCCTTGGCTTTCAGCCGGCCAAGAGCCAAACAGAATAGAATGGTAAACAAGCACAGAGTAGAAAACTTCAGTTTTTAGTGAGAGAATAGTGATTGAAATTCTTTTCTAAAAAGGGATAGGGAAGGGTTTATATAATAGTAAAAATCGAGCAACAAACAAGGAAACCCAGTAATTTAAGTAACTATCAAAGTAAATAATCATTCAAATTGATGAAAATCAATTTTAAGAGAGAGATAAGGAAACCCTAACTTTTAAAGAAAGTGAAAAATCAATAGAATCTAAACAAAAAATAAAACTTACACAGAATAGGACGAATATAGACAAAATAGCACTCAAAATCAGAGATTTGAACCAATTTTTGTTCGAGTTGAAGAGGTCTGTAAAACCTAGTTTTAAGGGTGAGTAAAAACCAATAAAAATACACAAATATTCGTACTCACAAGAGAACAAAGGTTGAACATAGACAGAATAGCAGAATAATTAGTGATTTGAACCTATTTTGGTTCGATTTTGATGAGATTTGCTTGCCATGTTTAGGCAAGCAACTAGGTAACACTACAAACGAACAACCAGTAGTGAGAGAAGATCAATAAGGTAAGTGAATCAACAATTAATTCTATTTTAGAGCCGGATTTGGAGAGGTTGAGGGTGATGCGCTAGGGTTAGAGAAGATGAGAGTAAAGAGGATCATGAGGCGGCAGATTTAGGAGGAATGGTAAGGGTTTGTAAGGTAATGGGTAATTAAAGGGAGGGAAATAACGAGGGTTAGTGATCTTGAGATATCAACAACCAGGACATAAAAAGTGAGTGGGGCAGGTGGTGGAGACGGTGCACCGACCGGGTCTTGGGCTTGGGTGGACTGGGCTATGGTTTGGATAATTATATGTGAATTTGAGTTTAATAAATGAGTTTTTATTTAAATACAAAAATAACAAAATAATTTATAAAAATACTTTAATAAATAAATAAAAATATTAGTTATGCAATAAAATGTCTAAAAATAATAAATTAGCATTATTAAAATATAAAAGGCTATTTTGACACAAATAATAGGCTAGTATTGCAAAATTAGGTAAATAGCTTAAGAAATGCAAGCATAATTATACAAAATAAAGTAAAAAAATTTTGAAACATATATGAGGATGAAAAATAGTTATTTGGATTATTAAGTCATCGAAACATAATTTGAAGGGATAATTAATAGTTATATAAGTAATTTAAGTGCAGAAATCATCAATTTAATGCTCTAAAAATTATGGAAAATTACAGAAAATACATGTATCGATTTGAAAACTAAATACTGATGCGGAAATTATGTTTTGAGAGTGTGTGTGTATACATATATATTGAAAAATATGTGGGAAAAATTAGGTATCGACAACGGCCACCATGGGGCTAAGGATAATAATTCGGTGCTGATTCTGATAACATACATTATTTCACGCTTGTTCTTGTCATGTATTTTTTATTTCAGATTAAACACATGTGAAACTCACAAAATGCACCCACACATGGTGATAATGGTCTCGGGTTTCATGGCGAGAATGATAATATAATTGCTTCAGGAGCCGTGGGTCCACCGGTTAATCTCAAGGAAGCACTGGTTGCCTATCCAGTCGATGTCACTTCACACATTTTTTCAAATGCGGACTTGGGAACGGACACACGCAGGGAAGGTCGATCTGGTGGCCAACGTACACAGGGCAGAGGAGATGGAGGAGTTAGTCTCCAGGTGATATTCGAGATGCTACAGGATTTGCAGGGCGCTATCGGTCAGCTCAAAAATCAACATAGAGATCCGAGTAGGTTGAGCCGTACATCACTCCCCGTACCGCGCCAGTTCCAGAGAAGTCGAATGGTAATGAATGAGGGACCTATCCTGCATTAATGAAAATGATCAAGGAGCTCGCCAAGAGAATCGAGTCACGAGAGAGGAAAATCGAAGCTAATGATAAAAAAATGGAGACATATAACTCTCGAGTTATCAGATACCAGAGGCACCGCCAATCTTGAAAGGGATGGATTTGAAAAAGTTCGTACAAAATCAGTTTCCTCAAACTACGGATCCGAAGCCTATTCCAAAAAGGTTTTGTATGCCAGACATACCCAAGTATGATGGGACAACCGATCCCAACAACCATGTTACTTCATATACAAGCGCAATCAAGGGTAACAATTTAGAAGATGTGAGATCAAATATGCGCTATTGAAAAAGTTCAGAGAAACCCTTTCGAAGGGAGCAATGATTTGGTATCACAACTTGCCGCCGAATTACATCGACTCATTTTCCATGTTAGCAGATTCTTTCATAAAGGTGCACATCAGGGCCATAAAGGTCGCAACAAGAAATTTGAACCATTTCAAGGTAAGACAAAGGGATAAAAAAATGCTGAGGGAGTTCGTATCCCGATTTCAAATGGAACGCGTGGAGGTTCCATCGGTCACAGATGATTGGCCGTTCAAGATTTCACCCAAGGGTTGAATGATCAGAGTTCGAGCATCATGTCAGTTGAAACAAAATTTTATCGAGTATCCAACTGTAACTTGGGAAGATGTGCACAGTTGATATTAATCGAAAATCAGGGTCGAGGATGACTAATTAGGAGTGCCTTCCGGTTAAGTATTTACATAAAGGTCATCATTTAAGACCTAGAGGGATGTCGATAAGGAGCCAAGGTCAAACAGAGAACGATCAACCATATACCGCATATGGAAGGAACAATTGGTTCAGGACGCAATTCCACCCAGAATGATTGAAGAAGTGATCGAGGACAGAATTCTCGGATACTTATGAGCAAAGGTGGTTTTGATAAGCATTCCGATCTCAAAGAGGCACCCCGGTTATCGGAATATAACTTGAGCATTGACGCATCAGACATTGTATCGGCAATCAGAAGAATCAAAGATACTAGGTAGCCCAGAACCATACAGGCCGATCCTTCCCAAAGAAACCCAAAATTGATGTGCAAGTATCATGGAACGAATGGTTACATGATCAAGGATTGCAGACAATTAATGGAGGAGGTAGCCAATCTATTCAATAAAGGCCACCTTCAGAGTTCCTCATCGATCGAGCCAAGAATCATTTCAGAGAAAGGGACACCTGCAGGAAAAATGAACAGGAGGAACACCAACATGTCATTCATATGATCGTAGGAGAAGTTTACATACTATAGGGACCAATATTTAAATGCACTATCAATCATTATAGAAAACAAACCCGAGTTTATGTGCCAGAAGGCTCCTTATTATTCAACGACAAAGAAGCAGAAGGCATTTCTCAGCCCCACGTTGACGCTCTGTTAATTTCTATCTTATTAAATAAATTTCAAATTAAGTGTGTTTTAGTGGATCTAGGTAGCTCGGCGAATATCATCTGATCGAGGGTCCTGGAGCAGATCAGCCTACAAGATCAATTCATGCCCGTAGCTCTTGTCTTAAACGGCTTCAATATGGGTAGTGAAACAATTAAATAGGAGATTATTTTACTGGTCAATGTGGTTGGCACCATTCAAGATACCAAGTTCCACATGATCGAGGGCGACATGAGGTAAAAATCCCTAGTAAGAAGGCCTTGGATCAACAACATGAGCGCAGTCCTTTGACTCTCCACCAAATGATGAAATTCTCGATATCAGACGGTGTAAAAATAGTATCCAAGGAGCGGCATGCTGTAAAGGAAATGTTTGCGGTCGACGAGGTAACAATGGTATCAACCTCGAAAAGATCACACCTCAAAGTAAACTAGAAGCCACATAGAAATCACAACTACCAGCCTCGACCAAATTAGGGAAGCAGGTGATAGAAGAAGAAGAGAAGGATTTTATAACCCCTTAAACCTTTATTGCTACCGAAGATTCCGACGCCACCAAATCAACGGTTGAAGAGCTGGAACAAGTTATACTGATCAAGTACCTACCCCAGCAAAAGGTATACTTGGAAACGGAATTAAATCCCAAACTCAGGGAAAAGCTTATTCAAATTTTATTAATAAAATATATTGTTTGCCTTGGTACAATTTAGACATGACAGGGATCCTATTGGAAATAATGACACATCTAATCTTGGACACTAGGTTCAAACCAGTGAAGCAAAAGAGAAGACCCCACTTCCAGGTAAAGCACGTACTCATAAAAGGATGAAGTAACTAAACTTCTCAAGATAGGGTCCATTCGGAGGTGAAATGTCCCGAAAGGTAAGCCAATGTAGTCGTAGTCCCTAAAAAAGGGAACAAACTTAGAATGTGTGTAGATTACAAAGAATTTAACTAGGCATAATTCTTTTCTACTGCCTATCATTGATCGCATGATAGACGCCATGATTTGACACGAGATTCTTACTTTTCTCGATGCCTATCGGATATAGTCAATTTCAAATAAACTGAGAAGATCAAGAAAAAAAATCATTTATAACCAAGTGTGGGACATATTGTTATAATGTAATGCCCTTCGGGCTAAATAATGCACGAGCTAATTACCAGCACCTAGTAAGTAAAATGTTCGAAGAACAAATAGGTTAGTCAAGGGAAGTTTATATCGATGACATGCTAGTTAAGTCCCTATGCGTAGAGGACTATTTGGCACATTTGCAGAAAACGTTTGAGATTTTGAGGAAATATAACATGAAGATCAACCCCGAGAATGGTGCTTTCAGGGCCGATTCGGGCAAATTCTTGGGCTTCATGTTGTTCAATCGGGGGATCGAGATCAACCTCGATAAAATCAAGGCCATCGAAGACATCGCCGACGTAGACAATTTAAAAGTCGTGCAGAGGCTGACTGGACGGATAGTTGCTTTACGACGATTCATCTCGAGGTTATCAGATCGAAGCCATAGATTTTTCTCTTTAATCAATAAGAAGAACGAGTTCACCTGTACGCGGAAATGCCAGCAGCTATTAGAGGAATTAAAGAGATACCTATAGAGCCCACCACTGCTTCACACTCTTACGGCAGATGAGAAACATTACTTGTACTTGGAAGTATAAGAAATCGTGGTAAGTGGTGTCCTCGTTCGAGAAGAGCATGGTACACATTTTCCAGTTTATTATGTAAGTCGGACCATAGGAGAAGCAGAAACTAGATACCCACACTTAGAGAAATTGGCACTTGCAATAATAAAGTTAAAATTGTACTTTCAATGTCACCCTATATGCGTGTTAACCACTTACCGACTTCGTAATATATTGCACAAGCCCAATATATCGGGCCGATTGACCAAATAGACCGTTGAACTCAGTGGGTACGATATCGAGTATCAACCCCGTACAACCATCAAGTCTCAAAGTTTGGCACACTTTATGGCCGATTTCACACCAACCCCCGTACCCGAAGTTGAGAAAGAACGCTTGTTAAAATTAGGCACATCATTGGGGGTACGGACCCTATTCATAGATGGTACTTCAAATGTGAAGGGGTCTGGGCTAGGCATCATTTTGAAGCTGTCCACGGGTAGCACTATTAGGCAGTCTATCAATACTTCTAGGTTGAGTAACAATGAGGCAGAGTATAATGCTATGAATGCAGGTCTCGAGCTAGCTAAAAGCTTGGGAGAAGAATTCATTGAAGCCAAGTGTGACTCTTTACTGGTGGTAAACCATGTAAAAAAAACCTTCGAAGTTCGAGATGATAGAATGCAAAGGTATTTGGACAAGCTCCAGGTAACTTTGCACCGTTTCAATGAATTTACTTTACAACATGTACGTCGAGAACAAAATAGTGAGGCCGATGCATTTGAAATTTTTTGGTCATCGGTCGAGGAAGACGAGATCATCTCGGGGACTGTCGTTCAACTCTTGAGATCCGTAATCGAGGAAGTTCATGCCGATATAAACTCTACAAGCTTAACCTAGGATTGTAAGAATAAATATATTGAATACTTGAGAAATGGAAAGCTCCCATCAGATCCTAAAGAGTCCGATTGGTATTGAATTGAGTCGCCTATCCTTTAAACCACAATGTACGTTTAATAGTTACTAACATTTTAGGGTAAACATGGAGGCCCACAGCATCTGATTTACCTCGAACATTAACTTCATTTTTGTGAATTCTCCTCTTTTTTTTTTAATTAATTTTTCATTGCTCGTGTTGCTCCGAATTTGGCATTTGTTGTGTAGCCAATTTGGAGAACTTTTTTAACCCTCTTGTTGTTATAGTGGAGCCTTCTAGATCTTTGTGATCTCGTAAGTTTACCTTTGATTTGAAGAATTTTCCACGTCAAAATTTAGTGTTATTTATCTTCTTAAGCAGTTCTCACCTTCACACCCATAAAAATATGCTTCTTGGTCTCAATAAAATGGTTTCTGTAAAACAGATTCAAGGTATTGTAAACAGATTCTTGATGCCATTCAAAGCTTGAAGTATAAAGGTGGATTGCTTTGATACAACTAGTCAAGTGTACATTTTCTTTTTCCATTCCTTAAACAACCTTGGATTAGATAAAGCAGAGCTTTGGGTTCCTTTGCCAGTAGTATTAGAAAGAGGAACCTACTTCAAATGGTTCAATTTCAATTGTCATGACATATAGGAGTACCACAATAGAGAAAAGGTAAAAGATTAGCCGTCTGAACAAAAACATCCATAAACATGTATCTTTATCTAAATAGACTAGCTTTAAAAAACATATTCAAATTCCTAGGTAAGGCATAATATGCCATTCAAATTGTTACATAACCATGAATGTTAGAGCTTCTTCGATTTACTGGTCTTTAACTTGTGTTGTGGACACCATATGATATTCCTTGTTTGAGGGTAGCTTTCCTCTCTAGTTTATAATTCCACAACTCTGTTATTCTGCCTCATCTACTTGAACTTTCATTCATCTCCAATAACACAGTAGTCATGCTTTAGCCTATTCAACCTTTCATCTTTGTCATCAATTTCCTACCAATACAGCAAAAATAATAAGGTTATGTTTTCTTTAAAGGGAATAAAAGAGTTAGTAGAAAACAAATTTATAAGTAAGAAACCATAAAGTCGAAATGGAGGCTTGCATCGGGAGTCTTGTGTGACAAGAAAGTGCCACCGATATTCAAAGGTAAGTTTTATAGAGCTGTGGTTAGACCGATCATACTGTATGGGGCAAAGTGTTGGCTGGTTAAGAAATCCCGTATCCAGAGGATGAAAGTAGCAGAGATGCGGATCCTGAGGTGGATGTGCAAGCATACTAGGATAGACAAGATAAGGAATGAAGATATTTGAAAGAAGGTGAGTGTCGCCCCTGTGGAGGACAAGATGTGGGAAGCAAGACTCAGATGGTTCGGGCACGTGTAAAGGAGAAGCCTTGATGCACCAGTGAGGAGGTGTGAGCGGTTGGCTGTGGTGGGTACGAGAAGAGGTAAAGGGAGACCTAAGAAGTATTGGGAAGAGGTGATCAGGAAGGCCGTGGTACGATTGTGGATTTTCGAAGACATGACTCTTGATAGCAAGGTCTGAAGGTCAAGCATAGTTGTAGGATAGGGGTAGTAAAGCTTTCCTTACTTCATACCGGGGGGGGGGGGGGATAGGGGGGAGGCATGGTTGGATTAGGGTTGATCTTAGATGTATTGCACTTTATGTTGAACCCATACAATTCTTGTTGTTTATCTAAGCCCTGGGACTTAGATTAGGGTTACTGTTATTGCATGTCATTCATCTTTTGGTTTTTATGCTTCTGTAACTATTACAGTTTCTACTGGAGTTACTGATTAATTCTTTTATCTTGTTTCTTGTTTTATTTTATTTTCGTCTCTCTGAGCCGAGAGTCTATCGGAAACAGCCTATCTTCCCCTATTGGGGCAGGGATAAGGTTTGCGTACACAATACCCTTCCCAGAACCCAATATGTTGAATTTTACTGGGTAGTTATTATTGTTGTAAGTAAGAAACAATGATACTATTACCTTGTCACCATTTTCAGTTGTTACAACTTTAAAGGGATGCCAATTGGGATCCCTAAGATGAGCCTCCCAGATCAAGCATAACTCAGCAGCTTTGTCATCTGCATCTTTAACAAACATTCTCTTGGTTTAATATCAAGTTCTCTCATTCTCTTGATACCGATTACAACCCGAGAAGAGTATTGATTCATTCCCTAAAAGCCATGAAAAATTTGTCAATAATTCACCATTTAAGTAAACTGACTTTAAAAGATGGAACCTCAGGATTATATAGTTTACGAGGTTCTTTTATGGACTGTTACAGCCACATAAATCTTCAAGATTAGAAGCCTATTTGATATAGACATGAATGTTCAACAACATCGAAAATGGTAGAAGCTGATCTCATGATGCAGATTGTAGGAAGTTTGTAATACACTGAGAATGGGAAGTGAACATGTACATACAACTCTCGCAGGTAAAAATGAATTGGACATGCGTTATTCTATGCAGAGTTGTACTTACATCAATCAACTCCTTCCTGGCATCTTGTAATTCAACTTTGGCTCGACATGCTTTGACAACTAACGGTTGATTCAAAGCTTCAAGATTTTCTAGCTCTTCTTCTTTCTCTTTTAGGCTCTCCTAGATCTCATCTAATTTCTTCTTCACATCTTGGCCATACCCATGAGTCTCATTACTTGTGTAGCCCCTATGAGATGTTCTATCTCCAACTCTAGCTAGCGCCTGCTTTGAGTCGAGTTTCATTTGCATCTCCGTGATCTTCTCACGGAGATTTTCTTTCTCCTTCTGCAAATAAAATTCTCTTGTTGTTAGTGATAAGGCAACATAATCTTTTTCTATATTTGATTCACTGTGATCTTTTTAATTATTTTGTAATTTGTTTTTTCTGATTACAATCCTTATTTTCTTATGTTTATATTTGATTGACGATCCTTCAGGATCTTTCTTTCCTTTTGTACCGGAGCAACCTTGCTCCTCCATCTTGTACTTAAAGAATCTCAATGTAATTGATGAAGAAGTTCTCTCTAAACTCACTCTTGAATCTCTTAATGGTATCAAGAGCCTTTATGATCTAACGAGTTACTCTTGAATCTCTTAATGGTATCAAGAGCCTTTATGATCTAACGAGTTTTTTTTTCGATCCTTTCCTTTGCTGGTGTTATTGAACTACCCTTCGCTACTATGACTATCAATTCAAGTTCACTAACCACCCCAATTGTTCCAACTTCATCTACTGATTCCAGTTCATCTATTCTTCCTTCTCATAGTGCTATTAATCCAATTGCTGAGGCTAGCCAGTTTGTCACAATCAACCCAATCTCTCAACTTCCAATAAAGTTGATTGGTAGCAGCAATTTCCTAACATGGAAAGCACAACATGAGATGCCTTTTCTTGGATATGATCTGGTTTCCTACATTGATGGAATACTTCCATGCCTGCCATCCACAGAACCAAATTACAAAAATTGGCTCACACAACATAGCCTTATCCGACATGCCATCATGACTTTAATTGATTCCATTATTGCGCCCCTTGTTGCCACGGCGCCCAATGCCTATGTTTCTTGGACAAAAGTCACTCAACAGTACCCAAAAAAGTCGCAAACAAGAGTCTATGGTCTCCAAGACTCTCTCAATCTCCATGTTAAAGGTACCAAGCTCGCCGCTCAATATCTCAATTAGATACGTGCCCTTGCTAATGAAATTGCCATTGCTAGATCCCCTATTGATAGTGCTGCCCTAGTGATCAAAGTTCTTAGTGGCCTTGATCCTGAATACAATGAGATGAGTGTTGCATTCGCGCCAGAGACACACCCATCATTCTTGAAGAGCTTTTTGACAAGCTAAGAAGTCATGAAGGTTTCCTTCATCAACGGCAAGAATATGCTGCCATCACAGCCCAATAAAGCCAAATATGCAACAAGCAAAATCGTCATTCACAACGACAGAACAACTATAATAGTAGTAACAACTACAATTGCAATAACAACCGAAGGAACTACCAATAATCTTCCAATGAAAACAACAATTGGCCCCGGAATCAATCTACTGGCAACTCCAATCGCCAGCAGAATTGGAGCTTATCCACTTCTAACAGCAACAAACCTCGAGTACAATGCCAGTTATGTGAGAAATTTGGACATATTGCCAAGGTTTGTCGGTCACGCTCTCATAATGCAAATGAGCCCAAGCCAACTTTTCAGTTAAGGTATCATCAGGAAATTCTAATTGGGTCATGGATATTGGGGCGTCACACCACATTACTTCTGACACACAGAACCTGCAGGCCTACTCAGACTCTACTAGTACCGATGATGTAATCGTTGGTGATGGTAATGATATTAAAATTATCCATATAGGACATACTACTCTTCCCTCTACATCTCGAAACTTTATTTGGAAAAATGTTTTATGTGCTCCTTCCATTCATCACAATTTAATATTTGTTCCTCAATTTTGCAAGCAAAATAAAACATCTGTTGAGTTCTTTCCTACTTTCTTTGTTGTGAAGGATTTAACCACGGGGGAACCTTTGGCTCAGGCGCTAATAGAGCTTGGACTTACAAATAGACCGGATCCTTGACACCACCAGCAGCCTATCTTGCTTCTTCTGCCAATAATTCCTCATTCCCGTTTGGTATCGTCGTCTCGGTCAGCCCCATTTAAAAATTCTAAAGTCAATTGTCTCTCAGTTTAATTAGACCATTTTCAATTCTTGCAAGGATCATTGTAATTCTTGTCTTTGTAATTAAAGTCATCGTTTACCATTTAAACAATCGACTTTGAAAAGTTCAAGACCACTAGAACTACTATTTACTGATGTATGAGGACCTTCTCCAATCACATCATCTCTTGGATTTCGCTTCAATGTTATCTTTGTGGATCATTTCACCAAATACATATGGTTTTCCCTTTAAAAAGGAAATGTGGTGTTGTTTCAACTTTATCAACTTCAGATTGCTTGTTAAAAATATTATAGTGTTTCAATTCTTACTGCTTATTCTGATGGTGGTGGAGAATATGAGGGTCTCACAAAAACACTTTCAGATATGGGAATTCAACACCTTTTCTCACCCCCCTACACTCTTCCAAGAGCTAGTAGTGCTGAACGGCTCGTCGTCATATTATGGAAATCAACTTTGACTCTTTTACATCAAGCCTCCACACCACTTGCATATTGGCCTTACGCGTTCTCAACAATTGTATATCTTTTAAATAGAATGACCACGCAGATACTACAAGGCAAATCTCCATATGAATCTCTGTTTGATACCCCCCCCCCCAAATTATAAATCACTTCGCACATTTGGTTGCTTGTGCTATCCTTGGCTACGTCCCTATACTAACCATAAACTTGATTAAAAATCCAAACCATGTGTCTTTTTTGGCTATTCCACCAAATATTATTGTTACCAATGTTTTGATCCTTCTACCTCTAAGCTTTTCCTTTCTCGCCGTATTGTTTTCCTAGAAAATAACTTCCCTTTTGCTACCATGTTATCCTCTTTACCAAGGCTAACTGAATCTAATCTCCACATCTAGTTTGATGTTGTACCTACTGATCATTCACCCCTACCTCTCATGATCAGCACAATACTACAATCACTTTACGTGACCTTTCTCTACCCCCGGTCATGTCAGCTCCTCTGTTGTAGCCATCAAACACCATCACTTCACCACCTACTATTTCTAGTTTGTCTTCAACCACCAGTTCTCATGGGTCTCCAGTCCAATCACAGTTCACCTCTACTCCGGCATTGAGTGAAAATGCTTCCAGCTATCCTTTGCAGCAGGTAAGTAGCCCTACTCCTGCCTGCTCGTATTGTTACTCGTTCTCAGCATAACATCTTTAAACCAAAGAAGCCTCTTGATTACCCAGCTTTAGTTATATCCAGAGGTTCCATGATCACTCCTCACACATTTAAGCAGGCAACCAAATCTAAATAATGGCGAGATGCAATGCAGGAAGAGGTTGATGCGCTTGTGAGGAACAAAACTAGGAGTCTATTACCTCCCTCCTCCACACAAAATGTTATTGGGTGCAAGTGGTTATTTCGGGTAAAACAAAAAGCATTTGGCAACATTGATCGTTTAAAGGCTCGGTTAGTTACAAAAGGTTTCCATCGGCACCCTGGCATTGACTTCAACTCCACATTTAGTCCCGTAGTCAAGCCTACTACCATTCATCTCATTCTCACATTTGCCACTTATTTCAAGTGGCCTCTCTATCAGCTTGATGTCAATAATGCCTTCTTGCAAGGCACTTTAGAAGAGGAATTTTACATGGAACAACCCCCTTGTTTCATGAACCATCAATACCACTCTCGTGTTTGCAAACTTCACAAGGCAATCTATGGACTTTGTCAAGCACCTCGAGCTTGGTATATTGAGCTTAAGAATTTCATATGTTCCATTGGGTTTGTTGGCTCCAAATCAGATACCTCTGTGTTTACAGTGCATGTTCCAGGTTTTGTTGTTTTCCTACTCTTCTACGTAGATGATATTATTTTAATGTGTTCATCCAGAACCAAGATACTTCAAGTCAACAAAGCTATTGCTTCCTGCTTCTCGCTTAAAGACTTGACTGCACTCATTTACTTTCTTGGTGTTGAAGTTTGTCGAACTACCGCAGGTCTTACCTCACCCAGAAGAAGTATATTACTGATCTTCTTAAACAGTTCAATATGCTTGATGCCAAAGGTGTTACTACACCTCTTGCAACCTCTGTTATACCTAAGATTGCAGATGGATCTGCCCCTACAGATCAAAAGTAATATCGTCACCTTGTAGGTTCTCTTCAATACCTCTCTATCACTCAACCTGACATTGCATTTGCTGTCAACCGGCTTTCACAGTTCATGCACCAGCCGACTCACCTCCACTGGCAAGCTGTCAAACATGTTCTGCGCTATCTCATGGCTATGTATACCCTTTCTCTTCACCTTGCTCCTCGTGCCCCGTTTGATCTCATTACTTACTCGGACTCTGATTGGGGTGGAAATCCATATGACAGGTGCTCTACTGGTGCTTACATTGTGTTCCTCGAAGAATCACCTATCAGTTGGTCTTCTAAGAAGCAACGGACAATAGCTCGCTCCTCCATTGAAGCTGAATATAAGGCCATTGCCAATGCAGATGCAGAAACTAATTGGATTGTCATCCTTTTGAGTGAATTTCATTTCTCTACCTCCAACACTCCAACAATCTATTGTGATAATCAAGGAGCCACTTTTCTCATTCAAAACCCAATCTTTCACAGCCGAGTGAAGCGTTTAGCTCTTGACTATCATTTTGTACGAGAGTAGGTCCGAGACAAAACACTGGTTGTTCATCATGTTACTTCTGAATCTAAGCTTGCTGATTCTCTTACTAAGGTGGTATCAACTAAAATGTTTCTTCGTCATCGATCCAATATTGGCATTTTCGAGTCACCGCCTATCTTGCGGGGGCATAATAAGGCAACATAATCATTTTCTATATTTGATTCACTGTGATCTTTTTAATAATTCTGTAATTTATTTTTTCTGATTACAATCCTTATTTTCTTTATGTATATCGTTGATTGACCATCCTTCATGATCTTTCATTCCTTTTGTACTTGAGCAGCCTTGCTCCTCCATCTTGTATTTAAAGAATCTCAATGTAATAGATGAAGAAGTTCTCTGTAAACTCACTCTTGAATATCTTTAATTAGAGGCTATTTATTGTAAAAGTTGAGAGTGGAAACACATAATAATGGACATAAAAACCTTATATTCTTCTGCCAATGTTAGGACTCTTTTATCCATCCTCTTTTGCTCCATTTCTGCTCTCTCATTCTAAAACACATAAAAGAAGAATTTTTACAGTTAAATCATTCCTAGAAAAAGAGTAGGCCAAACAAATATCCGATATATTTCTTAATATCAACAAAGCTTAACTGAGAACAAAGTTAAACTTGGAAGTGCATAAAATCAAGATTCTTGTTGCTTCATTTTAGATTAAGATAAGAAGAATAAGATGCATGTAACTTATATAAGGAAAAGGAGAGTGATGAAAGTTGTTTTAGTTGACAGTAAAATCTAGATGAAGTTTCTCAGTTCTATACACAGTCTTAGTTCTACAGATACAACAGTCTAATTCAACAATACCCTATTTTTATACCACATGGTATGGAGGACATGACACATCCTTGGCTTACCACATATATGACACATGATACAAAGGTATGGAAGTCTAGGGTTATATGTTAGTAAGGACTCGAGTTTATTTCTTTTCCACCCATGTATTCCTTTTCCGTACATATAGTATTAGTGTAGTCTAGTATTCATATTTTTAGATTTTTATAATTACTTGTTGTTTCTTTGGATTCAGTTATCTTATATTTATGGCTATGATTATTGCTTCTCTTTTTTAAATCTGCTCTGACTATTCTTTTCAAGAGCTGAGGGTCTATCAGAAACAACCCTTTTATTTTTAAAAGGTAGGAATAAGGTATGTGTACACACTACCCTCCCTATATCCCACTTATAGGATTGCATTGTGTATATTGTTGCTTTATCAAAGGATGCTACACCAATCCAAACCTCCACATAAGCCTAGCTAATTCATAAGGAATTCAAGGGATAGATGAACATACAAAAGACAAGGCACGACAAATTGGTTTTGCGATAATTTTCAACGTTACCATGTGGAGCCAAGGAGGTTTCTGTTTAACCAAAAATAGATTTATCGATTAACGTCTAAATTTAGAAGAAAACAGATCACTAATAACCACGTTTTACTTTAATTCCCAATGTTAATTAGGAAAAAAATAACAAGAATGGTAAAAAAAAAATATTGAAAGAAATAAAGAATAAATTGATGGACAATTTATAATCATGGCTGAGAACTTCAATACAGTAGAGAATAATGAGTATATTTCTAGTATTTTGAATCTGTCTTTATAACTGAAATTACGTGTCCTTATATTGGAGTTTACAATCATAACCGTTTCTCATATAATTTGGGTTTATTATGCGCATTAATTGTATTGATTGCCAGTACCTCAAGTGTAACGACCTGATCGATCTTTTTAAGAAAATTAAGCTTCATTTAGTGGCATAAGGTCTGGAACAACTTCGGAATATGATTATCGACTTGCATGCATAGTAGAATTTGGCTTCCGGATGGCATAGAGTCAAATATGAAAGAAGAAATCTAGTTTTGGAAGTTTGAACAGTGAACAGTTGACCCGAATTGGACTTTCAGGTAAACAACCCTGGAATGGGTAGTGGATGATCTCAACGTCTTTGTATGGTGATTTTGGACGTAGGCATGCGTCGAGATTCAGATTTGGAGGTCCGTAGAGTGAATTGAGGCATTTCGGCGAAAGTTGAAGTTGGATAATGAAGAAGTTTGACCCATAGTTGAATTTTGGGATATCGGGGTTGGGATGTCATTCCGAGAGATGGAGCAGCTCCGTTATGTTATTTTGGACTTGTCTGCAAAATTTGGCATCATTCTGAGTTGCATTGATAGGTTCCGGCATGAGATTTGATGTTTGAATATTTGGAAGTTCATAAGCGTGATATTAGATTTAATCCATCATTTCGATATTGTTTTATGTGATTTGAAACTTCGAACGAGTCCATATTAGGTTATATGACTTGTTGATTAGACGGGGTCGTGGGGGCCTCTGGTGTGTTTCGGATGGGCTACAAGTCATTTTCCCTTGTTTTTGAACTGCTGTCTTCTATTTCTGATATCCTCTTTCCCGTTCGCGGGCATCCTCTATCATTCGCGAAGCTCTATGGCTTGCCAACTAAAATTCCTTCTTCACATTTGCGTTTAGAGCCCCATGTTCACGAAGCGCTTTATTCTCCCTTCATCGTGTTCGTGTTACCCCACTCGCGTTCGCGCACCAGTCCATGCATTCGCGAAGGGTAACATTGGGCCATCAGATTTCTCTTTTTTGCTTTCGCGAATGCGTTGTCGCGTTCGGGATGAGTAACCAGAGCACCTCACCTTTTCTTCTTCGAGAACACGATGCTTCTTCCGCGTTCGGGATGCACAATTCACTTGGAAGGCATATTAAATCCCAAATTCGAGGGTTTTACAATTTTTATCACATTTGGACTTCTAGAGCTCGATTCTTTGCAATTTTTGAAGGGATTTTCACTTGAGTGACTTGGTTAAGTGCTTCTCACTCAATTTAGACCAATTTCCATGAACATCCTCTTAATTTCATCCTTTAATTTCAGATTTTAAATAAAAAATGGATAGAACTTCATAAACCAAATTATTGAGTTTTGAGGGGGTCTTTGACCTCCAATTTGAGATATTTTTATATGGTTAGACTCGTGAGAGTACGAGAGTTCTGAAAATGTTAAATTCACCCGGTTCCGAGATTTTGGAGTGGGGGGTGTTTTGGTTATTTTACCTAATTTCACGCTTTAGCTTTGAATTAAATAGTAGAATCAGTTGCTTGAGATATTATTTACAATGTGTGATTGAATTGAATAGATTTAGGCCATTTAGAGTTGAGTACTCGTGGCAACAACAAGGTTCCTAGTTGATTTTAGCCGGTTCGAGGTAATATCTTTCCTAACCTTGTGGTTGGGGGGGGGGGGACATCCCTTAGGATTTGAGTCTTCTTTGTTTCTTGTATTGTTTGTACGCAGGGTGACGAGTGTGTGCTCGGATTTATTTGTGAAAAATTGTTCCTTTTAGGTTCTTAGATCCTGGAAATCACCGAATATGAGGTTGTTCTTAATACGATTGAGTTCCCTATTATTAGTTTCACCACTATATGTCTTACTTGGAATTTATTTGCCCTTTTTGGTGTATTCTTGTTGCCTATTTGATTTTTACTTGTTTAATCATGGACATTTACCCTTCTATAGTCTCATTATCTTTCCTAACTTCTTGTCTTTATTTAGAAAACATTATTTCTATCTATCGTGCAATCAATTGGTCTTAATTGGAAAGAAGTTAGATATCCTGTAATTAGGTAATATATTCTTATTATAAGTTTCATGTTAATTTCCTTGTTGTTGAATTAAGTATTATGGAATCGTTGTTTTGTATTATTTCTTCCTTGTTGTGTTGATCTTATTATGCTTATTATTTCTCCGTTACGGTTATTCCTTGTGAGTTAGTTGTACCGTCTTTTGCTGAACGAAAATACCTGAGTTGATTCCCTTGCTTTCTTCTTGTATATATTGTCATTTATTTTGTCGTACTTGAGATTGTGATACACAAGGTTTCTGTCATTCGGTTGTTGATACTGTAATGCACGAGGTTTCTGCCGTGTGGTTGTTGATATTGTGATGCATGAGGTCTCTGTCGTGCGATTGTTGTTGACGGGTTGCACGAGATCTTTGCCGTGTGTAACGACCTGACACGTCATCTCGTAAGTTACCGCCCCGTTTCTCCTGTTTTATATTTCTATATCTTCCATTATAGGTGTTTGGAGAGTTTGAAGTAATTCGGATGGAGTTTGGGTAGAAATGAGACAATTAGTCTCTTTATGAGAAGGTTAGTTCAGAAACATCAACCGAACGTTGACTTATGAGTTAGAAGGCTCGGAATGGATTTATGATGATTTGACTAGTTTCAAATGGTGATTTGTCACTTAGGAGCGAAATCGGAACTGAATTTAGAGGTCTGGTGTAGAATTAAGCTTGAATTGGCTAAGTTAGAATTTTGGCAAAGTCCGGCTGATAGGTGAGATTTTGATCTGAGGGTCGGAATGGAATTCCGACAGTTGCAACAGCTTCGTTAGGTGATTTATGATATGTGTGCAAATTTTAAGATCATTCGAAGGTGTTTAGGTCGGGTTTTGGATCAAATGCAAGTTTCAGAAGTTTTAGTTTAAATTAGGCTTGAATCCATGGTAATTTGATGACTTTGATATTTATGATAGTGGTTTTATGCTACGAGAAAGTTTGAATGAAGTAATAGAACATATATGTGCTTTTGGTTGAGGTCCCAAGGGCCTCGGGGAAATTTCATATGGCTAAAGGGGATTTCTGAAATGAAAAGTGTAGCAGGAATTGCTCTCTGCGTGCGCGAGCCTGGGGCTGCGATTGCATAGAAGGTTTTGAGGGGGGGGGGGTGCTAATTTGGTCTCTGCGATCGCGTAGCTTGGTCTGCGATCACGTAGGCTAGAGTGGTTTGTCAGTGCGATCGAGTAAGAGTGCGTGCGATCGCGTAGGGTCAATGGTTAGTGTTCTGCGATCGCGTGGTCTCACCTGCAATCGCGTAAGAGGAAATCAGAGGGTCCGAAATTTGTTCATCGCGATTGCAGGGCTAAGGCCGCGATCGCATAGAAGGAAATTGCTAGGCAGAGAAGGGTTTCTAGTAACATTTCATCCGCGAACCAAACATAATTTCCTCCATTGATATGCAACCAAGAGAGCTTTTTGAGCGATTTGAAGTGTGTTTTCAACGGGTATTGATTGGAGGTAAGTCTATTGACTTAAAAACACAATTTTTAGGAAGAATCAACCCTTTATTCCATGAAATTGTGAACTAGGGCTTAGTTTTTAGAAACAACTTTTGGGGATTTGAAAGGTTTCGAGCTCCGCTTTCGGCAAATTTTAAATGTACGGACTCGTGGCGAGACGAGGAATCCAAAGTGTGATTTTTAGAATTTTTTTGAGAAGTGGGCCCGGGGCTCAGGTTTTACCAACTTCGTGATTTTTAGCGTTTTTTGAATAATTTAAATTTGGTTATGTTTATTTAGCATATAATAACGTATTCGTTGTGGTTTTGACTAGATTCGACGCTCGTAGAGGGAGATTGGAAGGGAAAAGGCATTGTAGACTAGTCTACAACCGGTTAGAGGTGAGTAGTTTGTATAGATGATGGCCTGAGGGTTTGATCTCAGTCCTGTGCTTAATCACTGTATTAAGTGCTAAGTCACCTTATTTCTTAAATTGACTAATTAAAATTATATTCACCTTAATAATTGGAAACTGGAAAAGAATTAGATTGAATCTGTTATGTTATTTACATGCATACTGTGGACTGATAATTGGGTCAGACTGCACACCACAACGGTGATATGATTATATTGCGCTTGGGCTGAAGGAGCCCCTCCAGAGTCTGTATACACCCCCAGTGAGCGCCGTCGACGTTAAACAGATCGGGTTGCACGTCACTGCGTATTCATGTGCATTGCATTGCATCTTTATCTGATAATTGATTGCTATTTTGATATTGTTTTGCTGTTAGTTCATAGCTAAGTTGTAGGATTGTTAGTTTTAGCTTTGCTCTGTGGCATTTAGTTGATTTCTTATCTTAAGACATTATATATGCTTATTATTCACTGAGTTGGTAGTACTCACCCCTACTCCCTGCACCTTGCGTGCGGATACTCGTAGTCTCCAGATATTTTTTCAGAGTCATTGAGGTAGCTGCTTGACGTTCGCATGACCTGGCTGCTCTTCATATTCCAGTTTATCATTATTATATACATTTTCCAGATTCTATTATATGTTCATTCAGATATTGTTATCCAAATTTGTTTAGAGGCTTTAGACTCGTGACCCCAGGTCTTATGGGTGTTTATCAGTTTTCGTATTTATCCTTATTACTTTATTAATATTTTTGGATTCTTATTCTAAATTACTATTATATTCTTAAATTGTCGGTTTTGAGACTTAGTGTTAAATTGAAAGAAATTGATGGTCAGGCTTGCCTAGCTTTCGGGTTGGCGCCATCACGATCGGGTTTGGGTCGTGACAAGTTGGTATCAGAGCCTAGGTTACTAGGCCTCACGTGTCAAGAGCCAGATTAGTAGAGTCTTGTTTATGGGTGTGTCGTGCACCACACTTATAAGCAGGAGTCTACAGAACTTTTAGGAAACACCTCACTTTCTTGAAATTCATATCGTGTGGTTTGTTAACGATAAACTAAATTTCTGTATTATATTCTCTCGTAGATGGGGAGAACCCGTGCTATTAGACATGGCAAACGACCCCCAGTACCACCTGCTAGAGGCCGTGGACGCGGTCGTGGTGCTGGACGAGGTAGACCAGCAGGGGCAGCACCTGCAGACCCACCAGCTGCCCAGGGCAAGGATCAGCCTCCAGCTGTAGATGCTCCAGCAGCACCTATTTAGGCACCGATACTGCCCATCGTGATTCCTGGTCTCCAGGAGATTTTGGCTCAGATTTTGTCCGTCTGCACTGGCCTGGCTTAGGCGGTTTCAGGCACTACAACAGCGGCTACTTCTCAGAGCTTGGTTGGTCATTAGACCCCCGATGCTCACCCTCGTGAGCAGGTTGTTCAGGGCTTACAGACACCTGAGGTAGGTCTAGTTCAGCCAGTTCATCCAGTTCCGCCAGTTTATCCAGTTCAGCCAGTTGCTCCAGTTGCACCAGTTGCGCCGGTCACACATGCTCCAGCTCATGTGGTTCTAGCTATACCGGATGACAAGAAGCATAGTTTGGAGAGGTTCAGTAGGCTCCAACCTCCGATATTCGGTGGTGCTGAGGGCAAGGATGCCTAGGGTTTTCTGGATAAATGCTTGTGTATGCTTCGTATTGCGGGTATTCTGGAGTCTAATGGAGTGGCTTTTACCACCTTCCAGTTCATAGGAGCTGCATTTACTTGGTGGGAAGAGTTCGAGAGGCGTAGGCCTATTAGGGCAGCGCCCCTCACTTGGCAGCAGTTCTCCATGGTATTTTTGGAGAAGTATGTGCCCCAGTCTCACAGGGAGGAGCTGTGTCGTCAGTTTGAGTGGTTGACTCAAGGAGATATATTAGTGACTCAGTATGAGTTGTGGTTTACACAGCTGGATAGGCATGCTATGTGGATGATCCCGACAGATAGAGAGAGGGTCGGAGGTTTATAGATGGCCTCAACTATCTGATCCGTTTATTGATGACTAGAGAGAGGGCTACAGCAGCTACATTTGAGGAGGTTGTTGATGTGGCTCGACTGATTGAGACAGATTGCCGTCGGGAGCGTATGTAGAGGAAGGCCAAGAGGCATCGAGGTTCAGGTAATTTCAGTGGTGCTCCATTTAGGGGTCAGTTTCAGCATGGTAGAGGTCGTTCTTTCAGGCCTCCTCAGTCTGGTCGCACGCAGTCCAGTGGAGCCTCTTTAGGTCGGGGCCATCAGGGTCATCCGCAGAGTTAGCTTGCACTGAGTGCTCCTTCAGCTCAGGGTTTATCTGCAGTGAGAGGTTCTCATCGTTCCTGTTCTCCAGCTTTATTTCGTTGCTATGATTGTAGTGAGTTGGGTCACATGAGCAGACAGTGTCCTCGACCCCGCAGTAGGCAGTCTTAGTAGAGGGATCAGCCCTCGTCTTCCGCTCAGCTTTCTTCGGATCAAACTCAGACAGCTAGGGGTGGAGGCCAGGTTTCCAGAGGTCTCCCAGAGGTGAGGATCGTACTGGCAGCGGCCAGGCTCATTTCTATGCACTTCCAGATAGGAGGGACGCTATTGCCTTGGATGCAGTTATCACAAGTATTATCCCTCTCTGCCATAAGAATGCTTCTATTTTGTTTGATCCCGGATCTACCTATTCATATGTGTCTTCCAATTTTGCTCATTATTTGGGTACGACCCGTGGTTGTCTTGCCTTGCCCGTGCATGTATCTATGCTGGTGGGTGATACTATTATTGTGGATCATGTATATCCATCCTATCTGGTGACTATTGGGGGTTTTGAGACCCAAGTTGACCTATTATTATTGGGCATGGTAGATTTTGACGTGATTCTGGGAATCGATTGGCTATATCCGTACCATGCTATTCTGGACTGTCATGGAAAGACAGTAACACTAGCTATTCCGGGTATTTCGAGGATCGAGTAGCGAGGTGTGACTGATTATGTTTCTAGCAGGGTGATTTCGTTCCTAAAAGACCAACGGATGGTTGGAAAGGGGTGTTTATCATATTTTGCTTTCATGAGAGATGTGGAAGCCGAGGCTCCTAGTCTAGATTCGGTTCCCGTTGTAAGGGATTTCCCTGATGTATTTCCAGCAAACTTGACATGCATGCCGCCGGACATGGACATTGATTTCGGTATTGATTTGGTGTCGGGCACTCAGCCCATCTATATACCTCCATATCATATGGCACCAGCAGAGCTAAAGGAGTTGAAATAACAGCTTCAGGAACTCCTAGATAAGGGGTTCATTCGCCCGAGTGTGTCATCTTGGGGTGCACCGGTGTTATTTGTAAAGAAGAAGTATGGCACAATGAGAATGTGCATTGACTATAGGCATTTGAATAAGGTGAAAGTGAAGAACAAGTACCCACTACCCCGTATTAAGGATTTATTTGATCAGCTCCATGGAGCAAGGGTATTCTCTAAGATTGACCTTCGATCAGGCTATCACCAATTGAAGATTAGGGATTCAGACATTATGAAGACGGCATTCAAGATGACATATGGGCACTACGAGTTTCTAGTGATGTCTTTCGGGCTGACCAATTTTCCAGCCATGTTCATGCACTTGATGAACAGTGTATTTCGGCCTTACGTGGATTCTTTTGTAATCGTGTTTATTGATGGTATTATGGTGTATTCGCATAGTCAAGAGGAGCACGCACATCACTTGAGGGTGGTCTTGCAGAGATTGAGAGAGGAGAAGCTATATGCAAAGTTCTCCAAATGTGATTTCTGGTTTAGTACGGTAGCTTTTTTGGGACACGTGGTGTCCAGCGATGGCATTCAGGTTTACCCAAAGAAGGTTGAGGTGGTGCAGAGTTGGCCCAGATTGTTCTCAGCTACTGAGATTCGGAGTTTCCTCGATTTGGCAGGTTATTACCACAGGTTCGTTCAAGGCTTTTCATCTATTGCTTCGCCTTTGACGAAGTTGACTTAGAAGAATGCTCCATTTGTGCGGTCAGATGAATGCGAGAAGAGCTTTCAGAAGCTCAAGTCGGCTTTGACCACAACTCTGGTACTAATATTACCATCAGTTTTGGGTTCATACACAGTGTATTGTGATGCTTCGAGATTTGGGATCGGTTGTGTATTGATGCAGGAGGGTAGAGTTGTTGCTTATGCTTCTCATCAGCTAAAGCCACATGAGAAGAACTACCGTGTTCATGACTTAGTGTTGGCCGCAATTTTTCATGCCTTGAAGATTTGGAGGCATTATCTTTATGGTGTATCTTGTGAGGTATATACGGATCATCGCAACCTTCAACACCTGTTTAAGCAGAAGGATCTTAATCTCAGACAATGGAGATGGCTTGAGTTACTCAAACATTATGATATTACCATTCTGTATCATCCCGGAAAGGCGAATGTAGTGGCCGATGCTTTGAGCCGGAATGCTATCAGCATGGGTAGTCTAGTGTACATTCCAGTTGGGGAGAGGCCCTTGCGGGTTATGCTCAGGCCTTGGCCAATCAGATGGTAAGGTTAGATATTTCCGAGCCCAGTCAGGTGTTTGCTAGTGTGGTTTCCCGATCTTTTTTGTACGACCGCATTAGAGAGCGTCAATATGATGACCCGCATTTGCTTTTCCTAAAGGACAGGGTCCAGTATGATGATGCCAGATATTTGACCACTGGTGATGATGGTGTGCTGCGGATGCAGGGCCGGATTTACGTGCCCAATGTGGATGGTCTCCGGGAGTTGATATTAGAGGAGGCTCACATCTCGTGGTATTCAATTCATCTGGGTGCCGCGAAGATGTACCGGGATTTGAGACAACATTACCGATGGAGGAGAATGAAAGAGGATATGAGTGAATTATGTGGCTCTATGTCTCAACTGTCAGCAAGTCAAATACGAGCACTAGAGACCCGATGGTGTACTCCAACGGATGGATATTCCGGAGTGGAAATGGGAGAATATTACTATTGATTTTGTGAGTGCTCTTCCTCGTACCTCAAAGAAGTTTGATTCGGTTTAGGTGATTTTGGATAGGCTGACCAAGTCTGCGCACTTCATCCAGTATGTACTACCTATTATGCGGAGAAGTTAGCAAAATTTTCATACGGGAGATTGTACGGTTGCATGGGGTCCCGGTTTCCATTGTATCAGATAGGGGCCGTGTTTACTTCACAATTCTAAAGGACTTTTCATCGGGAGTTGGGAACACAGGTGTAGTTGAGCTCAACATTTCATCCTCAGACGGACGGGCAGTCTGAGAGTACTATCCAGATATTGGAGGACATGTTACGTGCTTGTGCTATTGATTTTGGAGGTTCTTGGGATGAATTCTTGCCACTTGCGGAGTTTGCATATAATAACAACTATCAATCCAGCATCCAGATGGCGCCGTATGAGGCCTTATATGGGAGACATTGTAGATCTCCGATTGGGTGGTTTGAGCCCGGCGAGGCTAGATTATTGGGGACAGAGATAGTTCAAGATGCCTTAGAGAAGGTAAAAGAGATCCAGGAGAGACTTCGTACAGCTCAGTCGCGTAAGAAGATTTATGTGGACCGGAAGGTTCGAGATGTATCTTATGCAGTGGGCGAGAATGTCTTGTTGAAGGTTTCGCCTATAAAAGGCGTCATGAGGTTTTGAAAGAAAGGGAAGCTGAGTCCCAGGTTCATTGGACCTTTTGAAATACTTAGGAGGATTAGGGAGGTGGCATATATGCTTGCTTTGCCACCTAGCATGTCGGGAGTTCATCCGGTGTTCCATGTTTCTATGCTTCGAAAGTATGTTGGGGATCTATCTCATGTGTTTGACTTCAGCACAATCCATTTTGATGACGACTTGACCTATGATGTGGAGCCGGTGGCTATTTTGGGTCGTCAGGTTCGAATGTTGAGATCAAAGGACATAGATTCGGTGAAAGTACAGTGGAGAGGTCGGCCCATGGAGGAAGCCACTTTGGGGACCCAGCAGGAGATGCGCAGCAAATATCCTCACTTGTTTGATACTCCAGGTATGTTTCTTGACCCGCTCGAGGACGAACATTTGTTTAAGTTGGGGAGGATGTAACGACCTGACCCGTCGTCCCGTGAGTTACCGCCCCATTTCCCCCATTTTATTTTTCCATATGTTCCATTATAGGTGTTTGGAGAGTTTGAAGTAATTCGGATGGAGTTTGGGTAGAAATGAGACAATTAGTCTCTTTATGAGAAGGTTAGTGTGGAAATATCAACCAAACATTGACTTATTAGTTAGAAGGCTCGAAATGGAATTCCGATGATTCGACTAGTTTCGGATGGTGATTTGTGACTTAGGAGCGAAATCGGAACTGAATTTGGAGGTCCGGTGTAGAATTAGGCTTGAATTGGCTAAGTTAGAATTTTGGCGAAGTCCAGTTGATAGGTGAGATTTTGATCTGAGGGTCGGAATGGAATTCCGACAGTTGCAGTAGCTCCGTTAGGTGATTTATGATATGTGTACAAATATTCAGATCATTTGAAGGTGTTTAGGTCGGGTTTTGGATCAATGCAAGTTTCGAAAGGTTTAGTTTAACTTAGGCTTGAATCCATGGTAATTTGATTATTTTGATGTTTATGTTAGTGTTTTTATGTAATGAGCAAGTTAGAATGAAGTAATATAACATATATGTGCTTTTGGTTGAGGTCCCGAGGGCCTCGGGGTAATTTCGGATGGCTAATGGGGATTTATAAAGTGAAAAGTGCAGCAGAAATTGCTCTCTGCGATCGCGAGCCTGAGTCTGCGATCGCATAGAAGGTTCTGAGGGGGGGGGATGCTAATTTGGTCTCTACGATCGCGTAGCTTGGTCTGCGATCGCGTAGCCTAGAGTGGTTGGTTAGTGCGATCACGTAGGAGTGCGTACGATCGCATAGGGTCATTGATCAGTGTTTCGCGATCGCATAAGAGGAAATTGGAGGGTCCGGAATTTGTTCATCATGATCTCAGGGCTAAGGCCGCGATCGCATAGAAGGAAAGTGCTGGGGAGAGAAGGATTTTTAATAACGTTTCATCCGCGAACCAAACATAATTTCCTCCATTGTTAAGAACCAATAGAGCTTTTTGAGCAATTTGAAGCGTTTTTTCAACGGGTATTGATTGGAGGTAACTCTATTGACTTGAAAACACCATTTTTAGGAAGAATCACCCCTTAATTCCATGAAATTGTGAAAAATTAGGGCTTAGTTTTAGGAAAAGAATTTTGGGGATTTGAAAGGTCATTCGAGCTCTGTTTTAGACAAACTTTATATGCACGGACTTGTGGCGAGACTAGGAATCCAAAGATATGATTTTCAGAATTTTTTCGAGAAGTGGGCCCGGGGCTCGGGTTCTACCAACTTTGTGATTTTTAGCGTTTTTAGAATAATTTCAATTGGGTTATATTTATTTAGCCTATAATAACATATTCGTTGTGGTTTTCACTAGATTTGACACTCGTAGAGGGAGATTCGAAGGGAAAAGGCATAGTAGACCAGTCTATGACCGGTTAGAGGTGAGTAGTTTGTATCGATGATGGCCTGAGGGTTTGAAACCCAGTTTATCACATCGTGACGCTATGTTAGGGCATGAATCACACCCCATGGCAGGTGCAGGATTGTATATGATTGGGGATTGTGACTTGGTCCATCCCGAGAGCTAAATAATATTATTGGCAGCTGATACGCACCCTCTAATGAATATATCTGGGCTTATTGCCATGTTTAGGGCCTTGTGCCGACCTGTAGCATCCGTCTAGGATGAATATCTATGTGATAATATGATTTGCATAATCAATGATCTCAGTCCAGTGCTTAATCACTGTATTAAATGGTAAGTCACCTTATTTCTGAAATTGACTAATTAAAATTATATTCACCTTAATAATTGGAAACTGGAAAGGAATTAGATTGAATCTGTTATGTGACTTACATGCATACCGTAGACTGAGTATTGGGTCGGGCTGCACGCCACAACGGTGATATGATTATATTGCGCTTGGGCTGAAGGAGCCCCTCCGGAGTGTGTACACACCCCCAGTGAGCACCGTCAACGTTAAACGGATCGGGTTGCACGCCGTAGTGTATTCATATGCATTGCATTGCATCTATATCTGGTACTTGATTGATATTTTGATACTGTTTTGCTATTAGTTCGTAGCTAAGTTATAGTACTGTTAGTTTTAGGTTTGCTTTGTGGAATTTCATGGATTTCCCATCTTCAGACATTATATATGCTTATTACTCACTGAGTCGGTAGTACTCACCCCTACTCCCTGCACCTTGTGTGCAGATTCAGATACACCAGAGGCTTAGCGGACACTCGTAGTCTCTAGATATTTTTCCAGAGTCATTGAGCTAGCTGCTTGACGTTCGCAGGACCTTGCTGCTCTTCATATTCCAGTTTATCATTATTATATACATTTTCCAAATTCTATTATATGTTCATTCAGATATTGTTATCCAGTTTTGTTTAGAGGCTCTAGACTCGTGACCACAGATCTTATGGGTGTTTATCGATTTTTGTGTTTAACCTTACTACTTTATTAATATTTTTGGATTATTATTCTAAATTACTATAATATTCTTAAATTGTCGGTTTTGGGACCTAGTGTTAAATTGAAAGTGTTTTATGGTCAGGCTTGCCTATCTTTCGGGTTGGGCTCTATCACGACCGGGTTTGGGTCGTGACACCGTGCTATTGTTGTTATTGATGTTTTTCACATGCGGCGTAATAAGGCAGGATATGTGATATGCTCATATGTGGGTTACGCATGTGGAAGAATATGGTGGAAACATTGCGATGCACATGTGGCGAAATAACGTGATGCTTATTATATTATTATTGCACACGTTGAGAAAAAAGTGGGCTACGTCAGGAATTGATTGTAAAGAATTGTGACGACCTGTGGAGGAATTACTTTTTGTTAATATTGTAATTGTGGGTTGTTTACCTGTATGAGCTTTACCGATTAGAAGTTGTGACATAAACGTCGTGTGTGCGGTCCGTTCTCCTTTTTATGTTTACTAGTTGGTTGAATTCTTGTTAAAAACAACTTGCACAAGCATACACGTAGTTGGACATCCCCATAGAAGTGAATTCCTTCTGAGTTTACTAAGAGTGGAGGTACTCCTTTGTTTATCCATTATATATGGGAGAGTAGCCCTAGTTAGCTAGTTAGTTGTCAGTATGTCTGTGAGATTGATGGGGCACAGGATTCCATTTAGATTTCAGATGCTGGGTTTTTGTGAGTTGTGTTTGTCCGAGATTTTTGGTAAAATTGTTGAAAGAGTTGAATATGGCCTTATTTGATCATTAGTGTAGGATATGAGTTATTGACTTGTGTTTCCCTTGCTGTGCTTTGACCTTAGGATTTAGATTATGATTCTGCCATCAATTCGTATCATCATTTACTGTAAGTCTTGTTGTTACTTGTTGTCCTTCTTTTTTATTGTGAATTGTAGCATTTTTATAGTCATTCATGCAGTCTTTACATGTTTATGTATCGTTTCCATTATTCCTATGATTATACTATTTATTTGACCGGTAGGTGCCTTGACTGTTCATCGTCACTGCTCCACCGAGGTCACTCTTGATACTTACTGGGCACCACCGTGGTGTGCTCATGCTACTCTTCTGCATATATTTGTTGTGAAGTTAAAGGTACTCCCAATCAGTCCTATCAACCTTTGAAGGAGGTGTATTGGTAGAGACTTCGAGGTATATCTTCTACCTCCGCAGACCAAGGAGTCCACTTCCAGCTTTCTGTAATAAGTATAGCTCTTTCTGCATTTCTCCTTTGTATAGATATTCTTGAGTCAGAGCCTCTTATGTATCCCTTAGCTTGTGATTTGTGAGATTTCGGGTTTCGGGAAATTTTGTTAGTTCGAGAGTTGTTATTGTATGTGCCGAGCGGCACCTTAAATACATGTTTATTTTACTAAATCAGTTTTTAATTATTATTCCGTTATTTATGGTTTCTCTTCCGCATTATTAGGCTTTCCTAGTCATAGGGACTAGGCACCGTCATGACATATTCACATAGGGTGAGCTGGGGTCATGACAAGCTTTTACCAGGGCTCTAGGTTCATAGGAGTCACAGATCACAAGCCAATTTATTACGTGGATCGATACGGAGACGTATGTACTTATCTGCGAGAGGCTATGAAACAATTAGGAAAATTTCACTTTATTTGATTTACCTGGCACGCGAGATTTTTAACATCCACAATCTTAAACCTCTATACTCTACTATCTCACTGATGGTGAGGACACGTACTACTCGAGGTGATCAGTCACCCACGCCCCTTGCTGCAGTCGTTGGAGGTCGGGGCCGGGTTAGAGTTCGAGGACGTGCACGTGACGCAGCGAGAGAACTTACGCGAGCGGTTGCCGAGGTACCACCAGTAGATCTAGCCGGAGTCCAGGTACCTAATATGCCTACTGCTACTACTTCTAAAGCCCTTCAGGAGACTTTGGCACAGCACATGAGTATGTACACCACTTTAGCTTAGAAAGGATTGCTTCCCCTTGCTGAAGCCACATCCCAGGCCGGGGGGGGGGGCACAGACTCCTACCACCCGCACTCCTGAGCAACGAGCGCATTCTGAGTAGGTCCGTGAGATTATTCCTGCACCACCTGCAACACCATTTAAGCCCGAGGGAATGGAAGTGACTTTCGAGCAGGAGCAGATGAGACTAGAGAGATTCAAGAAGTATGATCCTTCGGTGTTCAGTGGATTAGCATCATACAATGCCTTGGGATTTCTTGATGAGTGTTACCCCATTCTCCGTATTATGGTTATCTCGAGATCAAGCGGGGTTTATTTCACTACTTTCAACTTTGAGGGGCCACATATGATTGGTGGCACACCTATGAGCTAGATAGAACAGATGAGGTGGCTTCGCTGACTTGGACCCAATTTTCAGAAATGTTCCTAAGAGAGTTAGTTCCTAAAAGACTCAGGGATGCATGGCGCATAGATTTTGAGGATTTACGCCAGGGTGTTATAATCATCTCGGAGTATGATGTCCGGCACACCAGTTTGGCTAGACATGCCCCAGCCTTGGTTTCTACTGTTCGCGAGAAGGTTCGCCGGTTAATCGTAGGGCTTATTCCTAGCATCAGGTCTAGTATGGCTCGTGAATTAGAGATGGATATTCCATATCAGCAGGTGGTGAACATTGCTAGAAGGATATAAGAGAGGAATTCTAAAGAGAGAGAGAGGGCATGCAGGGTCACGAGAGAGAGAGAGAGAGCAGACAAGGTTAGGAGGGAGAGTTTGAGGAGGCGAGGAGGGCTCGTACATTGGGGAGATACACTAGTCCTTATTTTGGAGGCAGAGTGCGTCATGGTAGAGGTTTTCTGGGTCAGCCAGTTCATTTCGCGCTTCAGGCTATGCATGGTAATTCAGGTGTTCATGGGTCTCGGAGTACCGGTATCGCATAGTTCCCACCGCCTCATCAGCAGAGAGGGTGCCTTGAGTGTGGAGATACTAGCCATATGGTGAGAGATTGTCCCACACATTGGACTGATGTGTCACAATGAGGTATTCAGGAAGGTAGAGGGCGCCCAAGAGGGGAAGGCCCGGCCCGTTAATGTGTTTCATATAGTAGACTTGAGGCTGGTGTCCCAGCTAATGTTATTCAGGTACGAATCAGTTTGTTATAGAGGGGAAATATCTGTAGTTTATCATAGTTCTGCTTATTGGGGCGAGTCTCATTGTTTATTGTTCCATTTATGGGAGCAATTCATGATTTGTTCTATGTTATGTGATTATTCTGTTGGGAGGTTCTATGAGTGATAGCCATGTCTATCATCTATTTCTAGTTGTTGCCGAGAGTTATGAGGCTAGTAGTAAATTCATGTTTTCAGTTTCGGTAGATTTGATATGATCTCTGTGTATTCTTGGTTACGAGCTATGATTTCTATGCTCCACCGGTGTGGGAGCCAGGTTGTGTTGTAATTTATAGGCGGAATTGATCTAGTGAGAGTATCTAAATGGGTCGATGTGTACCCTACTTGTGATTCAGTGTTGAGGGTGGGACCCTCGTAATTTCATGTGATTTGATATGTTGAGACCAGGCTGTGTACTGCCGCGATTGTTATATCAGTATAAGATCTGTGCTAGTCTTTTATATGCTTTCATCCTTTCTTGTTAGATGTTTTGTAGAGTTCTGTTTTAAAATATTTTGTGCTAGTTTGACTTGTTTGTTAGTTCCCTCATCTGTTTACTTTTCCCATATTTAGTCATTTTTGTTCTATGCTTCTTGAGTTTCAGCTTGTGGGGTGTGAACTCTTTGGTGTTGGTTGAGATTTGGTTATTCGAGTGTTTTGTTGTGTGGTTTTCGTTGTTATTGTATAATTTCTAGTGTTGTGGAGGTTTGAGGAGAGTTCCTATCTAATATGAGGCTTATGGCTGGTACGAGTTTGATCTCAAGCAAGTATTGCTATTAGAAATGTTATTGTGGGTCTATATGTGGTGTGTTATGTTGTATGGTTGTACCCTATCTGTGTTGGCATAATGTGAAGTAGCTGGATGAGACTGGTACCAGGTATGGATTTAGGATCGAGTCTTTTGGAAACGGATGGAAGGTGAGAATTCTGGCTTGAAGGCTTATTGGTATGGCTAAGAAGGTTAAATTTCAATTGATATGGTGTCGTCAGGCTTAAGTGGATCGGGTTGGCGTGGGATCACCCGCGGGTGTATGTTGGAAGTGCGCACTTAGTGACTTGAGGACTTTGAGGCGAATCTTAGCATATTCGAGGATGAACATTAGTTTTAAGAGGGGGAGGATGTAACGACCCGACCAATCATCTTGAGAAACTTAAGCTCCATTCAACGGCATAAGATCTGGAACAAATTCAGAATATGTGTATCGACTTGCGTGCATGGTAGAATTTGGCTTCTAGATGGTTTAGAGTCAAATTGAAAGAAGAAATCTTGTTTGGAAGTTTGACCGGTAAAAAGTTGACCGGAATTGGAACTTTGGGTAAACAAACCCGGAATGGGTCGTGGATGATCTCAACAACTTCGTATGGTAATTTTGGACTTAGGGCCGCGTCCGGATTCAGATTTGGAGATCCATATAGTGAATTGAGGCATTTCGGTAAAAGTTGAAGTTGGAGAATGAAGAAGTTTGACCCACATTTGACTTTTGGGATATCGGGGTCGAAATACGATTCCGAGAACTGGAGCAACTCCGTTATGTCATTTTGGACTTGTCTAAAAAATTGGCGTCATTTCGAGTTGAATTGATAGGTTTCAGCATGAGATTCGATGTTTGAAGATTTGGAAGTTCATAAGATTGATTTTAGGTTTGATCATCATTTCGATGTTGTTTTATGTGATTTGAAACTTTGAACGAGTCCATATTAGGTTATTTGACTTGTGTGTGTGATTAGATGGGGTTCCGAGGGCCTCAGGTGTGTTACGGATGGGCTACAGGTCATTTTACCTTGTTTTTGAATTGTTGTCTTTTGCTTCTGATATAGTCCTTCGCATTAGCGGCATCCTCCCGTGTTCGCGAAGGTTTATTGCATGCCAACAAAAATTCCTTCTTCACGTTTGCGCTTAGAGCCTCGCGTTCTTCCCACTTCATCGCATTCGCGTTACCCCACTCGCGTTCGCGTAGTAATGCTTTTCCACTCTACGCGTTTGCGTGCTAGTCCACGCATTTGCGAAGGGCAACCTTGGGCAATCAGATTTCTCTTTTCTGCATTTGTGGACGGATTGTGGAGTTCGCGATGAGTAGCCATAGCACCTCACTTTTTCTTCTTCGGGAATGTAATGTTTCTTCCACGTTTGCGATGCACAAATCACTAGGCAGGCAGATTAAATCCCAAATTCCAAGGTTGTAGAATTTTTATCATATTTTGACTTTTAGAGCTCGGTTCGTGGCAATTTTTGAAGGGATTTTCACCTGAGCAACTTGGTAAAATTCTACTCACTCGATTTAGACCAATTTCCATGAACCTCCTCTTTTCATCCTTTAATTTCAGATTTTGAATGAAAAATGGGTAGAACTTTATGGAATGAATTATTGAGTTTTGAGGGGATGTTTGACCTCTGATTTGAGAGATTTTTATATGGTTAGACTCGTGAGAGGGGCATTTTGGTTATTTTACCAAATTTAGCGGTTTAGCTTTGAATTAAAGAATAAAATCAGTTGCTTGTGATGTTATTTACAATGTGTGATTGAATTTAATATATATAGGCCTTTTGGAGTCGAGTACTCATGGTAAGAACATTGTAGCTAGTTGATTTTAGCCAGTTCGAGGTAAGTATCTTGCGTAACCTTGTGTTGGGGACTTCCCCTTAGGATTTGAGTCTTCTTTGTTGCTTGTATTCCTTGTACGCGAGGTGATGGTGCGTGCTCATATTTATTTGTGGAAAGTTGTCCCTTTAAGGATCTTTGATCCTTGAAATCACCGAATATGAGGGTGTTCTTAATACGATTGAGTTCCCTGTTAATAGTTTCACCTCTGCATGTCTTACTTGGAAATTATTTTCCCTTTTTGGTGTATTCTTGTTGCCTAATTAATTTTTACTTGTTTAAGTGTGGATATTTACCCTTCTATTGTCACATTATTATTCCTAACTGCTTGTCCTTATTTGGAAAATATTATTTCTATCTCTCGTGCAATAAATTGGTCTTAATTGGAAAGAAGTTAGATATCCTGCGTTTAGGTAATATTTTCGTTAATTGTAATTATTCGTTACATGTTAATTTCCTTGTTGTTGAATTGAGTATTATGGAATCGCTGTTTCATATTATTTCTTCCTTGTTGAGTTGTTCTGATTGTGCTACGTATTTCTCTGTTACAGTTATTCCTTGTGATTTAGTTGTATTGTCTTTTGGAGAAGGAAAATACCTGAGTTGATTCCATTGCTTTGTTCCTGTATATATTGTCATTTATTGTGTTGTACTTGAGATTGCGATGCACGAGGTTTCAGCCATGCAATTGTTGATACTGTGATGCACGTGGTTTCTATCGTGCGGTTGTTTGTACCGTGATGCATGAGGTTTCTGCCATGCAGTTGTTGATACTGTGATGCACGAGGTCTCTAGCGTTCGGTTGTTGTTGAGGGTTGCACGAGGTCTTTCCGTGCTATTGTTGTTATTGATGTATTGCACATGCGGCGTAATAAGGCGGGATATGTTATATGCTCACATGTGAGTTGCGCATATAGCGAAATAAGGTGAAAATATTGTGATGCACATGTGGCGAAATAAGGCAATGATTATTATATTATTATTGCATACGTGGTGAAATAAGGTAGGCTATGTCAGGGGTTGATTGTAAAGAAATGTGACGATCTGAGAGGCATTCCTAATTGTTAGTATTGTGATTCTGGGCGATTTACCTGTATGAGCTTTACCGCTTAGAAGTTTTGACATAAATGTCGTACGTGCGGTCCGTTCTCCTTTTTATGTTTACTAGTTGGTTGAATTCTTGTTAAAAAACACTTGCAGGAGCATACATGTAGTTGATCATCCCCATAGAAGTGAATTCCTTCCGAGTTTGCTAAGAGTGGAGGTACGCTTTCGTTTATCCATTATATATATGAGAGTAACCCTAGTTAGCTAATTAGTTGTCAGTATGACCGTGAGATTGATGGGACACAGGATGCCAAGTGTTATATTTCAGATGCTGTATTTTCGTGAGTTGTGGTTGTCCGAGATTTTTGGTAAAATTATGGAAGAAGTTGAATAAGACCTTATATGATAATTAGTGTAGGATATGAGTTAGTGACTTCTGTTTCCCTTGCCGTGCTGTGATCTTAGGATTTGGATTATGATTTTGCTGCCAATTCGTATCGTCATTCATTATAGTCTTGTTGTCCTTTTCTCTTATTGTGAATTATAGAATTTTTTTAATTCATTCATATAGTCTTTACATGTTTATGTATCGTATCCATTATTTCTATGATTATACTGTTTATTTGATCGGTAGGTGCCTTGACTATTCCTCGTCACTACTCCATCGAGGTTAGTCTTGATACTTACTAGGCACCGCTGTGGTATGCTCATGCTACTGTTCTGTATATTTTTGTTGTGCAGATACAGTTACTCCCCCTCAGTCATGTCAGCCTTGGAAAGAGGTGTATCGGTAGAGACTTCGTGGTATTACAAACACGTGATTTTTGCCCTGTATATGAATTATTTCTAAAAAATTCAAACAAAATGATTTTTCTTTACTTTTATGAGAATTTTGTGTCATTTTTTGGTAATTTTTGCATTTTATCTATGCATCTTAATTCATATGAAAAATAGAAAAAAATATGCATCTGCATTTAGGATCTAATCTCATATTTTAGGATTATTTTGGGTTAATTTGTTTTAGAACAAAATAGGAAGAAAATAACAAAAATGGTACTTTTTGCATTTTCAGTTTAAATTGGTATTAATTTATATTTTAATTAGAAAATATAATTTTTAGTGTTAATTTGGCTTTGAGTTTTAGTTTAGCATTCAATAAAATCAGAAAATAAAATACAAAATAAGTAAATAAAATACAAAAAAAGGAAAATAAAAAGAAATTGCGACTAAAAAAAAAGGGAAGAATCTTCACCAAAATATTTTTCCTCCAATCATATTCCCACACCTAAAATCTTCCCTCCATAATATTACTCACATAACACCTTCCCAAATAAAAGTTCTCGATATAACACCCTACTTCACACTCTCTGTAAAACCATTTGCTACACACACCAAAAATAAAAGGACACGAAAAAAAACGAAAAGAAAAACGCAAAAAAGAATCTAAAAGCCGCTGGAGTGCAATTGAGATCTCCCCCCTCTTAGCCTCCCGTCTCCTTCATCAGACCCCACAACATAAGTCCCCAAAAAACAGTAACACCTTCACCATAGAACCCTCTCCGTTCTGGCTTCCATCCTCGCCCAAGCTGAAGCAGCCTTCAGCCGCATAACACCAATCACACTCCCTAATTTTGTCTTCCTCCCCGTTTCTAAACCCACACACACATACAAACAGAGATGGGGAATTTCAGTCCGAAAAATCGAATGAAAAGTAAGTGAGAATAGATTTGGGACGAGCCAAAAACAGATTCGTCTCCCCATCCTCTGTTTCTTCATTTTTCAATTTTTGGCTTTTAATTTAAATTTTGAAACGACGGACTTCAAGTTAATGAATATGGATTCGGAGTCACTGGTTGCTGTCGAATTCAGAGCCGCTATTTTAGTTGGTTCGCTGCTTCGAGTGTCCGTCCGAGAACTATATTGAGTGCGAGTTCGAGTTTGAGGTTGCCGGCGGGTTTCCCTGTCCGAGTTCCTGTTACTGTTACTTCTTCCGGTCAGATTAGGTCGTCACAGTTTATTGTCACTGAGTTATTAATATAATTGAGGTCAGATTCTCATTCTCGTCGTTCTTCTCAATTTCGTGCAGTAAATTTGGATGACATGGACTTATTCGGTACATGAATGTTTGAAATGGTCGATACTTGTTCATGTTGATGTTCAATCTGATTTGCGCTCTTCTTCCCTTGTTATTTTCCTTCAATAAGTTAATATGAGAATTTTTTTTTTTGAAGTTTGGTATTAAAAATGCTTGAAATTGGTTTTCAACAACAAGACCGGATGAAGGTGTGTACGTTAGTTCTGATTTGGTGTTCAATCTGTTTGGATGATCAAATAAGATATAACATTTCAGAAATCTTAAATGGTTCGTTTTCAATCTGTTGAGTTGGTGTATTTGTTGAATTCATTTATGTGTCGTATTGTTTGGTCTGAATATTTCTTTGGTTTGACGAAGATCTGCATGACTGATTGAATGATCCCTTTACTTGCTTTGCTACAAAAAACAGAAGAATGAAGTTATGTGCTCTTAGCTACATAGACTGGAAATGAATATTTACACAAACTGGGAATGAGCCAACTGAGGCAATTAATTTTTCATGCTTTGAATCACCTTGTGCATGTCTATTTTTCTTTTGCCGCTGTTTTAAGTTAGCTTTTTCCTAAAGTTTTGTTAAGTTTAAGTTGTTGGAAATTTAGTGGTTAACTACGTAGAGATTAGACATTTGGTACACAAGCATTACTGCCTTGAACATTTAGTTTGTTTTAATCAAGTAAAGCCCTTCGGAATTGAGGTGCGCCCTGCCAAATAAAATGACATTTGTATGTCACTCGTTTAATTAATACTATGTTGATCCTTAGATTCCGAAGAGTGCCATTTAGCTAAATTCCATGGCCCTCGTAAATTGCAAGCGCGTTAGACTCTTTTAGACACGATTCTAATAAAATTACCTTCTTAAACTCGGGTGTGCATTTCATGCGACCCAAATCAAATCTCAAAACGTTGAATGGAGTGTGTTTAGGATTGCGGGTGCATTTCATGTGACGCGATCCGCAGGCATGCTTTATATGAAGTTCACTTTCTTTAAAAATAAATACATATTTAATAAAAGTGGTAAAAAGTAAAAATGGGCACATAGGTTCTTCATGTAATAAAATCAGATAATGGCTAAATGCAAAAGTTGAGCGACCGTGCTAGAATCACGGAACCCGGGAATGCCTAACACCTTCTCCCGGTTTAACAGAATTCCTTATCCGAATTATTAGTTCGCGGATTGTTAACAGAGGCATCTTTTCCTCGATTCGGGATTCAATCGGTGACTTGGGACACCATTAATCTCCCAAGTGGCGACTCTGAACCTTAATAAATAAATTCCGTTCAGATTGTTCTTTAATTGGAAACACTCCTTTACGCCCCTTCCGCGGGTGTATAGTGAAAAAGGATGTGTGACTGCTGTGGCGACTCTGATTTTGTTAGTTCACTTAGGTGTTTCCTTTTCCCATATGCAGTCATTTTCGTTCTATGCTTCTTGAGTTTCAGCTTGAGGGTGTGTACCCGTTGGTGTTGGCTGAGATTTGGTTATTTGGGTATTTTGTTGTGTGGTTTTCGTTGTTATTGTATCATTGCCAGTGTTGAGGAGGTTTGAGGAGAGTTCTATCAAATATGAGGCTTATGGCTGGTGCGCGTTTGATCTTAGGCAAGTATTGCTATTAGAAATGTTATTGTGGGCCTATATGTGTTGTGTCATATTGTAAGGATTACCCGGTGTGTGTTGGCATGAAGTGAAGCAGCTGGTTGTGACTGGTACCGGGTATGGATTTAGGATTGGGTCTTTTGGAAACAAATGGAAGGTGAAAATTTCGGCTTGAAGGCTTATTGTTATGGCTAAGAAGGTTAAATTTCAATTGAAATGGTGTCGTCAGGTTTAAGTGGATTGGGGTGACGTGGGATCACCCGCGGGTGTATGTTGGAAGTGCGCACTCAGTGACTTGAGGACTTTGAGGCGAATCATAGCACGTTCGAGGACGAACTTTGGTTTTAAGAGGGGGAGGATATAACGACCCGACCGGTCATTTGAGAAAATTAAGCGACGTTCAGCGGCATAAGATCTGGAACAAATTCAGAATATGAGTATCAACTTGCGTGCATGGTAGAATTCGGCTTCCGGATGGTTTAGAGTCAAATTAAAAGAAGAAATTTAGTTTTGGAAGTTTTAACGGTGAAAAATTGACCGAAATTTGACTGTTGGATAAAAGACCCCGGAATGGGTCATGGATGATCTCAACAACATTGTATGGTGATTTTGAACTTAGGCGCGCATCCGGATTTCGATTTGGAGGCCCGTAGAGTGAATCGAGGCATTTCGGCGAAATATGAAGTTGGAGAATGAAGAAGTTTGACCCATAGTTGACTTTTGGGATATCGGGGTCGTAATGCGATTTCGAGAGCCGGAGAAGCTCCGTTATATTACTTTGGACTTGTCTGCAAGTTGGCGTCATTCCGAGTTGAATTGACAGGTTCCGGCATAAGATTCGATGTTTGAAGATTTGGAAGTTTATAAGCTTGATTTAAGGTTTGATCCATCGTTTTGATGTTGTTTTATGTGATTTGAAACTTTGAGCGAGTCTGTGTTAGGTTATATGACTTGTGTGTGTGATTAGTTGGAGTTCCAGGGGTCTCAGATGTGTTTCGGATGGGCTACGAACCATTTAACCTTATTTTTGAACTGCTGTCTTGTGCTTCTAATATCCTCTTTCGCGTTCGCGGGCATCCTTTCGCGTTCGCGAAGGTTTATTGATAGCCAACTAAAAATCCTTCTTCGCGTTCGCGTTTAGAGCATCGCGTTCGTGAGGCTCTGTTTTCCCCCTTCATCGCGTTCGCGTTACCCCACTTTTGTTCGCGTAGTTATGCCTTTCCACTCTATGCGTTCACGCACTAGTCCACGCGTTCGCGAAGGGCAACCTTGGGCCATCAGTTCTCTTCTTTTCTTTTGCGGACGCGTTGTCGAGTTTGCGATGAGTAACCAGAGAACCTCACTTTTTCTTGTTCGCGAAGGCGATGCTTCTTCCGCGTTCGCGATGCACAAATCACTGGGCATGCAGATTAAATCCCAAATTCGAGGGTTTCATCATTTTTATCAATTTTGACTTCTAGAGCTCGGTTCGTGGAGACTTTGGAAGGGATTTTTACTTGAGCAACTTGGTAAGTACTTCTCACTCGATTTAGACCAATTTCCATGATTCTCATCTTAAGTTCATCTTTTAATTTCAGATTTTGAATGAAAAATGGGTAAAACTTCATAGACCGAATTATTGAGTTTTGAGGGGTGATTGACCTCCGGTTTGAGAGATTTTTATATGGTTAGACTCGTGAGAGTACGAGGGTTATGAAAATGTTAAATTTAGCTGGTTCCGAAACGTTGGCCTTAGGGGCATTTTTGTCATTTTTCATTGTTTCGTGCTTTATCTTTGAATTAAATAGTAGAATCAATTGCTTGGGATGTTATTTACAATGTGTGATTGAATTGAATAAATTTGGGCCATTTGGAGTCGAGTACTTGTGGAAAGAACGTGGTTGCTAGTTGATTTTAATCAGTTCAAGGTAAGTATCTTGCTTAACATTGTGTGAGGGACTTCCCCTTAAGATCTGAGTCTTTTTTGTTGCTTTTATTCCTTGTGCCCTAGGTGACGAGTGCGTGCTCGGATTTATTTGTGAAAAATTGTCCGTTTTATGTTCTTAGATCCTTGAAATCACCGAATATGAGGTTGTTCTTAATACGATTGAGTTCCCTGTTACCAGTTTCACCTCTACATGTCTTATTTGGAAATTATTTGCCCTTTTTGGTGTATTATTGTTGCCTAATTTATTTTTTCTTGTTTAACTGTGGACATTTACCCTTCTATAGTTACATTATCATTCTTAACTGCTAGCCTTTGTTTGGAAAACATTATTTCTATCTCTCATGTAATCAATTGATCTTAATTGTAAAGAAGTTAGATATCAGTAAAGGTAATATTTTCCTTAATTGTAATTATTCGTTTAATTTTAATTTTCTTGTTGTTGAATTGATTATTATGGAATCGTTGTTCCGTATTATTTCTTCCTTGTTGAGTTGTTCTTCTTGTGCTTAGTATTTCTCTGTTAAGGTTATTTTTTGTGAGTTAGTTGTACCATCTTTTGGTAAACGAAAATATCTGAGTTGATTCCCTTGCTTTGTTCCTCTATATATTGTCATCTATTGTGTTGTACTTGAGATTGTGATGCACGAGGTTTTTGCCGTACGATTGTTGATACTGTGACGCACGAGGTTTCTACTGTGCGGCTATTGGTACCATGATGCACGAGGTTTCTGCTGTGCGGTAGTTGATACTGTGAAGCACGAGGTCTCTGTCGTGCGTTGTTTTGCACATGCGGTATAATAATGCGGGATATGTTATATTCTTATATGTGGGTTGCGCATGTGGCGAAATTAGGTGGGAACATTGTGATGCACGTGTTGCAAAATAAGACGAAACATATTATATTATTATTGCACACGTGGCGAAATAAGGTGATGTCAGGGATTGATTGTAAAAAATTGTGATGACATGTGGAGGCATTTCTATATGTTAATATTGTGATTGTGGGTTGTTTACTTGTATGAGCTTTACCTCTTATAAGTTGTGACATAAACATCATACGTGTGGTCCGTTCTCCTTTTTATGTTTCCTAGTTTGTTGAGTTCTTGTTAAAAACCACTTACACAAGCATACACGTAGCCGGACATCCCCATAGAAGTGAATTCCTTCTCATTTTACTAAGAGTGGAGGTACACCTTCGTTTATCCATTATATATGTGAGAGTGGCCCCAGTTAGGCAGTTAGTTGTTTGTATGACCGTGAGATATATGGGGCACAGGATGTCAAGTGTTAGATTTTAGAAGCTGGGTTTTCGTGAGTTGTGATTGTCCGAGATTTTTGGTAAAATTGTGGAAAAAGTTGAATATGGCCTTATGTGATCATTAGTGTAGGATATGAGTTATTGACTTGTGTTTCCTTTGCCGTGCTGTGACCTTAGGATTTGGATTATGATTCAGCCGTCAATTCGTATAATCATTTATTATAGTCTTATTGTTATTTGTTGTCCTTTTCTCTTATTATGAATTGTAGCATTTTTAAGTCATTCATGCAGTCTTTACATGTTTATGTATCATTTTCATTATTCCTATGATTATACTGTTTATTTGACCAGTAGGTGCCTTGACTGTTCCTCGTCACTAATTCATCGAGGTTAGTCTTGATTCTTACTGGGCACCGCTGTGATGTGCTGATGCTACTCTTCTGCACATTTTTGTTGTGTAGATACAGGTACTCCCACTCAGTCCTGTCAGCCTTGGAAGGAGGCGTATCTGTAGAGACTTCGAGGTATATCTGCTACGTCCGCAGACCAAAGAGTCCCTTTGCAACTTTCTGTAATAAGTATAGCTCTTTCACCATCATTTTTATTGATATTCTTGAGTCAGAGCCTCTACTGTATCCATTATATTGTGATTTGTGGGATTCTGGGTTTTTGGAATTTTTGTTAGTTAGAGAGTTGTGATTTTATGTGCCGAGCGGCATCTTAAATACATATTTATTTTACTAAATCAGTTTTTAATTATTCTTCCGCAATTTATGGTTTATATTCCGCATTGTTAGGCTTACCTAGTCGTATGGACTAAATACCGTCATGACATGTTCACAGAGGGCGAACTGGGATCGTGACATCAGGTAATTATAACTGGCGTATTTATTACTATAAATGCCTTATAACTATTCCGATTCCCTTTTCTTATTTACTTCCAGTTCGTGTATCTTCCCTCTTTTAGTTATTATTCATCCTGTTCTTAATTTTTCTTTGGAAACTGCAAGGCCCGATTCTCTTTTATGAACCATCTCATAGGTCTTTTTATCGCGCCTTCATTTCTCAAGTAATTATATTACTGAGAATGTCACTTGTCGTTATATCATGCTCCATGCGTTGTGCTACGTCAGCATACTGACATTACATGTGTAACACTCTTTTTTCACCAATACAGGTAGTTCCCTCACTTTCTAAATATTCTCTATTGAATATTTGGAAAGTGAAAAGTTTTTATGGCGTAATTTTTCTGTCGTTAATTTTCGAATTTAATCTTGTCTCCTTGAGAATCGATGCAACGTATATCACATTTATCTAATGCCCATGCCACATGGTTTCTGACGATGGGTTATGCAGTTTTTCGATGCTTTTTAGGGTTTTTCAGGCCGCATCAGTCACGAAATGGCGGTTCTACTATGACACTTCAAAATGACCATGTTTAATAATGGTCAAGTATCTTTATAAATTATCCATTCTTTGTTGAAAATTATATAACCAAAAAATAGGTTTATCGATCAAAGTCTAAATTTAGAAGAAAATGAGTTACTGATAACCAAGTTTTACTTTACTTTCACAATGTTCAATAGGAAAAAACAACACGAATGGTAAAGAAGATATATTAAAAGAAATAAAGAATAAATTGACGAACAATTTATAATATAAATGCTGAGCGCTTCGATAACGCAGAGAAATAATGAGTATATTTCAATAGTACTTGGAATTTGTCTTTACAAATGAAATTCAGTGTCTTTATATAGGACTTTACAATTGTTACAGTTTCCTCATATATTTTGGGTTTACGTTGGGCATTAATTGTATTGATTGCCCAGTACCACAGATAATTATAACTGGCGTAGTTATTACTATAAATACCTTATAACTATTCTGATTCCCTTTCCTTTTTTACTTACAGTTCGTGTATCTTCCTTCTTTTGGTTGTTATACATCATGTTCTTACTTTTTCTTTGGAAATTGTGACGCCCAATTCTCTTATATGACCGTCTCGTCGGTCTTTTTCCCGCGCCTTCATTTCTCAATTAATTGTATTATTGAGAATACCACTTGTCGTTATATCATGCTCCATGCGTTGTGCTACGTCAGCATACTGACATTACATGTGTAACACTCTTTCTTCACCAATACAGATAGTTCCCTCACTTTCTAAATATTTGGAAAGTGAAAAGTTTCTATGGCGTAATTTTTCTGTCATCAATTTTTGAATATAATCATGTCTCCTTCAGAATCGATGCAACGTACATCACATTTATCTAGTGCCCATGCCACATGGTTTCTAACGATAGGTTCTGCAGTTTTTCGATGCTTTTTAGGGTTTTTCTACGGCCGCATCAGTCACGAAATGACGATTCTATTATGACACTTCAAAATGACCATCTTTAACAATGGTCAAGTATCTTTATAAATTATCCATTCTTTGTTGAAAATTATATAACCAAAAATAGGTTTATCGATCAAAGTCAAAATTTAGAAGAAAATGAGTTACTGATAACCAAGTTGTACTTTACTTTCACAATGTTCAATAGGAAAAAACAACACGAATGGTAAAGAAGATGTATTGAAAGAAATAAAGAATAAATTGACGAACAATTTGTAATATAAATGCTGAGCGCTTCGATAACGCAGAGAAATAATGAGTATATTTCAATAGTACTTGGAATTTGTCTTTACAAATGAAATTCGGTGTCTTTATATAAGACTTTAAAATTGTTACAGTTTCCTCATATATTTTGGGTTTATTTTGGGCATTAATTGTATTGATTGCCCAGTACCACAGATAATTATAACTGGCGTAGTTATTACTATAAATGCCTTATAACTATTCTGATTCCCTTTCCTTTTTTATTTACGATTCGTGTATCTTCCTTCTTTTGGTTCTTATACATCCTGTTCTTACTTTTTCTTTGGAAATTGTAAGGCCCGATTCTCTTATATGACAGTCTCGTAGGTCTTTTTCCCGCGCCTTCATTTCTCAATTAATTGTATTATTGAGAATGCCACTTGTCGTTATTTCCTGCTCCATGCGTTGTGCTACGTCAGCATACTGACATTACATGTGTAACACTCTTTCTTCGCCAATAAAGATAGTTCCCTCACTTTCTAAATTCTATAGTGAGTTTTTGGAAAGTGAAAAGTTTCTATGGCGTAATTTTTCTCTCATCATTTTTCGAATATAATCATGTCTCCTTCAGAATCGATGCAACGTACATCACATTTATCTAATGCCATTGCCACATGGTTTCTAACGATTGGTTCTATAGTTTTTCGATGCTTTTTAGGGTTTTTCTGCGGCCGCTTCAGTCACGAAAAGATGGTTCTATTATGACACTTCAAAATGACCAACTTTAACAATGGTCAAGTCTCTTTATAAATAATCCATTCTTTGTTGAAAATTATATAACCAAAAAATAGATTTATCGGTCAAAGTCTAAATTTTAAGAAAATGAGTTACTGATAACCAAGTTTTACTTCACTTTCACAATGTTCAATAGGAAAAAACAACACGAATGGTAAAGAAAATATAGTGATAGAAATAAAGAATAAATTGACGAACATTTGTAATATCAAGGCTGAGAGCTTCGATAACGCTAAAAAATAATGAGTATATTTCAATAGTACCTGGAATCTGTCTTTACAAATGAATTTTGTACGACTTTATATAGGACTTTACAATTGTAGCAGTTTTCTCATATATTTTTAGTTTATTTTGGGAATTAATTGTATTGATTGCCCAGTACCACCGATAATTATAACTGGCGTATTTATTACAATAAATGCCTTATAACTATTTCGATTTCCTTTCCTTATTTACATACGATTCATGTAACTTCCCTTCTTTTGGTTCTTATACAACCTGTTCTTACTTTTTCTTTGGAAACTGTAAGGTGCGGTTCTCTTTTATGTACCATCTCGTAGGTGTTTTTTCCCGAGCCTTCCTTTCTCAGTTAATTCTATTATTGAAAATGCCACTTGTTGTTATGTCATTCTCCATGCATTGTGCTAAGTCAACATACTGACTTTTCATGTGTAACACACTTTTTTCACCAATACAGATAGTCCCTCACTTTCTAAATATTCTCTATTGAATATTCGGGAAGTGGAAAACTTTTATGGAAGGAATTTTTCTACCGTCGTTTTTTGAATATTATCATGTCTCTTTCAGAATCGAGATGACGTACTTGACATCTATTTAATGCCCATGCCACGTGGCTTCTAACTGTTGGTTATGCAGTTTAACAATTCTTGATAGGGTTTTTTTTTGGCCGAGTCAGTTACGAAGTGATGGTTCTATTATGAAGCTTCGTAATAGCCAACTTTAACAATGGTCAAGTCTCTTCATAAATAATCCATTCTTTGTCGATTTGTTTGAGTCCTTCCTTTCCATATTCATCACCTTCTTCTTGCTTTATACGTTTTTCGTCTTTATTTGGATTTTCTTTGAACAATCATGTCTTCTCCAGATCCCCGTAAGTGTTCGTGATTGTTGACGAATTTGTTCCTTCTAATGCTCTCACTAGAAGTAGGAGTGGTGGTAGGCTTTGTCATGTTGGTTCGATATCGAACAGTGGTTCCTCCTCTAACAGTAGTGCTTCTAAACCTTTCTTCATCTAAACCTAGGGTTCCTTTAATCCCTAGAACTTATTACATAAACAGAGACTCAACTGATCTTGTACGTGAAACCACAGTTGCAGAGATTGTTCCTCAAGAATTTTCTTTTTCAGCTGATCGTGAATCCATGAGAAATCAAGTTTCCTCTATAGCTTCCCTTAATCTTGCCGACCTTTATCCAACCTTAATTAATATTGGTCTTATTTCCATAGTTCGAAGAAAATGTAATTGGAAACCTGATTTCCCAGTCTTAGTTCCCGGTTCCAACAAGAGATTTAATTCATATACAAAGCTGGTTATTCCTTTGTTTATACTTACCCTTTTACTTTGGGATTCAAACCACCTATCGACTAGTAATCATAAATTTTTTCTGTTATTTCAATGTGTGTCTTGGACAAATTGGACCTATTCTTTGGAGGGCAGTTGCATGCCTTCGTAATTTATCGGATCTAGCTTCTATGCCTTTTTATTTTCGACACTTGCTTCATCTTTACTCTCCTAAACTGTTTCGTGAAGAAGTATTTTCTCTCGTGGCTAGAAGTAAGAGAGTATTGGTTAGTCTTGAAGATAATAAGGACCGTGATTGGTATACCTGTTTTGTTGTTGTTCCCACTAGTGCTCTAGTTGGTGAAGAAAACATGCCTTTTCTAGTAAAATAAAATTTTTCATGTAAGTTTTCCCCTTTTCTTTTCTTCTCTCTTAAAAAAATTAAACGTCATATGATAACGTTCTTTCTTTTTCAACAACCATTGATGCTTTTGAGGAAATTCCCAACATTCGTGCTTGGGTAGATAAATTGCTGACTGTTGCCCATATGGAGAAAAGATCTTGCAAGTACCTTTCACAGAGATTTGGCTAGAAAGTGCAGACGCATGATACTTATTTTTCTTAATATCTTTCCTCTTCTCTTCCTTACTGGTTTAAGAGTTTCTTATTTTTCTCCTTTGTTAATTAGGGTTTCCCATTCATAGCATTAGTCCCATGTCAGTTCCATTAACCTGATTTTATGTGAGTCTTGCTCAGGAAAGATTATTAAGTGATTCTTCCTCTAAAAGGAAAGCTGAGGGAGCCCGTGGCTCTGAGGGTGAAGAAGAGATAGAGGAGGATTCTTTAGTGAGAATACCTCTCGTCAGGAGGCGTGTGCTCCTGTAATGATCTAACCCGTTGTCTATGTATCTCCGTCCCGGTTTCCCTGTTTTATGCTTCTATATGTTTCATTATATGTGTCTGGTAAATTTGAAGTAATTCGGGAAGCGTTCGGCTAGAATTGAGACAATTAGTCTCTTTAAAGAGAAGGTTAGTTTAGAAAAGTTTGTTAGATAATACGCTTAACGCTAGGGGGGGGGGTGAATAGCGTTATAATAAAAATTAGCGTAAACTTGCGGAATTTAAAAATTGCAGGAAATAAATAAGTGCGATAAGTAAATAAATTAGAACAAACGCACCGATGTATCCTGGTTCACCACAACCCCTGGCTAGTCCAGTCCCCGAGAGACTCTCTCTAGATTTCCACTAACTTGTTAAGCTTACGGGTGCTCAACAAACCGTTACAACTTGAGGACACAAGCCTCAACAACCTTTGCTCGGAGATACAACACTCCAAGACTTCAACCAAGGAAACACAAGTTCCTTCTTACAACACAAGGGACTAACACTTCCCTTCAAGTGTACAAAAACACTTAGCACTCAAACAAGACACTCCTTTAAGAGTAGATATGAGTAAAAAGAATACGCTCAAGATCGCAACAACTTTTGACAAGAATTTGGCTCTCAAAAGCTTATGTAATGAATATAAAATGATAAGCAATAAAGTATGCAAGCTTTAGCAATTGTATGATCAGTTGTTGTGTTTAGAAGACTGAATTGAAGCTGTATTTATAGTTGAAAAACTTTATATTACCATTGCCTAATTGCCAATTAAGAATTGCTGATTTTACTCTGTGACAATCGATTGTCAAATTACCACAATCGATTGTTTGCCAGATCTTCCAAAAATCAATCCCAGATTTTACGCATAACAATCGATTGTTTAAGATTCACAATCGATTACTGGCAACGTTCAAAAAATCATTTCCAGATTTTACTTAAAACAATCGATTGTCATAAATCTAGAATCGATTACTCAGCAACGTTCAAAAAATCCTTTCCAGATTTTAATTAATACAATCGATTGTCAGAAATCTACAATCGATTACTCAGCAACGTTCAAAAAATCCTTTCCATATTTTAATTAAAACAATCAATTATAGGAAATCAATAATCGATTACCTGACGGTATTTGAAAACATTTTGGCAACGGTCAGTTATACAATTGATTATATTAAGTTAACAATCGATTATATATCAGTCTTGAAAAATCAATTTAGACACTGCCTCTTGACAATCGATTGTTATAGGTTCACAATCGATTATTTAATAACTTTGAAAAAGTCTGGAAGACACTGCCTCAACACAATCGATTGTCATAAGGTTCACAATCGATTGTTATGCAGATTTGAGAGAATTTGATGCACAGTGCCTTAACACAATCGATTGTCATAAGTTCACAATCGATTGTCAAGCAGCTGACTTAAACATAATCGATTATCATAAGTACATAATCGATTATCTTAGTCCAGATTTTAGAGGCATGTTTAAAAATCATTTTGACTAAAGTAAATATGCATTATTTAAAATCATTTTGCTCTAAATTAAATATGCATGATTTGTTAAAAATATTTTTACGAGAGAAGCCAGGTCTTGAGTTTAAGTTGTCGGATCAAGATCACAATTAAATACCGACTCATATAAAACTTAATCTCGATCTTTGTCTTGTGCTTGAATCTCGTTATATATCAATTTTGCGCTTGTGCTTGGACCTCGTCATATGTCAATTTGCGCATAGTTTGTCATTTATCAAAACCTACAAATATGAGCACACGTTTAGTATAATGCCTTGAGAACGTGTTTCCAACAATTTCCCCCTTTTTGATAATGGCAAACTTTAAGCGGGATATGCATATTAGGCAATTCATAATGACGATTCAAGACAGTAAAGATATGCAACAAGTATATAGATATGCAATTTGTTCCCCCTCAATATATGAATTCCCCCTCAATTTATGCCGATAAGTATTGAGAGTGCATACCCGTTATCTTCCCCCTTTTGCCATTAGCAAAAAAAAATAGAATAATAAAAAAAAACTTGTTTACTTATTAAATCTGCAATTTCAGATATAATAACAAAATAATGTCAAGACAATCGATTATTGATACTGGATAATCGATTATATAAAAGAGAAATCGATTGTTCTGTGTGTCAAGCTTTGTAATTTCCCCTGCCTTTAGGGCGATACCTGCAAAAATACGTTAGACGTCTCCGACGCTCAAGTTAGTAATTTGTAATGAAATAATGCAATGAGAACGTGATCTCTTAAGAAGTGTGTCCTAAGGTGTTCTTAAGAGAGTTTCGGGTACTTACCTTTTCTTCGATGTCGCCAATTATCTGTTCGAGAGGGTGATCTTTGATTGTCCTCCACTCGTTAGGCATTTTCGTTTCTTTCTCCAATTGTGGCGTTTCCTCCGTTGATTGTTCCAAGATTTCATCTTGAATTTCCTTAGGAGTTTCCTCTTGTCTTTTAAACTATTTAAAATACCTGCAAGATCAGAACAAGAATCCTTTCTCGCCAAGCGAGCATTATTTTCGGAAAACACAATATGAGGGGATTCCTCCACAGTTTGGGTTCTATTATTAAATACCCTATATGCTTTGCTACGTGAAGAATACCCAATAAAAATTCCCTCATCGGATTTGGCATCAAATTTTCTCAATTGATCTTTTCCATTGTTATGAATAAAACATTTACAACCGAATACTCTAAAATGGGAGATATTTGGTTTCCTTCCCTTGTAGAGTTCATAAAGGGTTTCCATGAGTATTGGCCTTATGACTACTCTATTTAAATAGCATGCGGTACTCACGGCATCCGCCCAAAAATATTTGGGAATCTTAGCCTCTTCGAGCATGGTTCTAGCCATCTCTTCGAGACACCTATTTTTCCTTTCCACCACCCCATTTTGTTGTGGTGTTCGTGGAGCGGAATAGGTATGCTCGATACCGAGTTCGTCATAAAAGTCCGCAAAGAGATTGTGATCAAACTCTCCCCCATGATCACTTCTAATTGAAGTGACGGTTGTTTCCTTTTCGCTTTGAGCACGTTTAAGAAAATATTTAAAATTCTGAAAAGCATCACTTTTATGGGCAAGAAATAAAGTCCAAGTAAATCTGGAATAATCATCAATAATAACAAAAGCATAGCGATTTCTACCAAGACTTTCAATGCGAGATGGTCTAAAAAAATCCATGTGAAGCAGTTGCAATGGTCTAGTAGTTGAGACAATATTTTTTGATTTAAATGATGCTTTTGTTTGCTTCCCTTTTTGACAAGATTCACAAATAGAGTCATTTTCAAATTTCAAATTTGGAAGACCAACAACTAAATTTTGTGAAACCAATTTGTTCAAAAGATGCATGTTGATGTGAGCTACTCTACGATGCCATATCCAAGAATCATCCTCTTTGCTCATTAAACAATTCACATATTCGGGTGAAGAATTTGCAAGATCAACCATATAAATGTTATCCATTCTAAAACCACGAAGGATAATTTTAAAATCGCTACGTCTAAAAACTAAGCATTCATCCGAATCAAATAAAACAAGATTTCCCTTGTCACATAATTGACTTATGCTCAAGAGATTATGTTTTAAACCTTTCACAAGTAATATGTGCTTAATGGAAGAAATTTCATCCTTACCGACCGATCCGATGCCGATAATCTTTCCTTTGTTGTTATCACCAAAAATAACACTTCCCCCTTCCTTGTGTTCTAGTTGAAGGAATTTGGATTCGTCTCCCGTCATGTGCTTGGAGCATCCACTATCAAGGTACCATAGTACACTTGATCCCTTCAAACATACCTACAAAACAGATTAATGAGTTTTAGGTACCCATGCCATTTTGGGTCCTTGGGGGTTAGGCAAATCATAGTGATGTGATTGAGTGTTATGTCTATGTCGTGTAAAACAAGCAGGAGCAATATGTCCAATTCGTCTACAATAATGACAAGTCACGTTAGGATTATGCATCCTTCTAGGTTGATAGTAATTGGATGGACGAAATTCATTTACTCTATTCTTGACAATATAACTATTGCGCAAATCATGAAAGTCATTTCTCCTACCATTTGTTCTAGGATATGCATCATTTCTAGAATAGTTGTTTCTAGGTTGGAAGTCATTTCTAGCTGTTCTAAAAGGTTCAAAATTCCTTCTAGTGTTTGGCCTAGAATGTGCATTATTTCTAGCATGATTATTTCTAGGTTGCGATTGATGAAAACCATTTCTAGGTTTGTTGTATCTAGGATGAACATTTGTTTTATTTATCCTAGGTTGAGCCTTAGGTGGTTGGGGGTTGGCTTCAACTTTCTCTTTAGGCTCGTTTCTAAAACCTATGCCATGCTTGGTCGACTTCAAATTAACAAGCACTTCATTCAAATTTTTATGAGAAGAGTTAAACTTATCTAAGGTTCCCTTAAGCCTTTCTACTTCGTTTTTGAGATGCATGCAAGAAGTACAATTTCTAGAAATCTCGGGTTTGTCGGCGCTTCTCTGGCCAAAAAATTTGTTTTCCTCTTTCAACTTCTCATTTTCTAAAATCAGTTTTTCCAATTCCTTTTCTTTAAAAGAGAGTTGTTTTTGAAAATCTTTTTCTTTTAAAGAAGCATTTTTTTATACTCTTAATAGTTTTTGAAGCTTTAATAAATTCGCTATACAACTCATCAAAAGCATTTTGCATTTCTTCAAGGGAAAAGAAATTTTTGGAAGAAATTTGACATACCTCTTCTTTGTTGTCTTCTTGTGCCATAAGACAAAGATTTGCGGCTTCGTCCTCTTCTTCCTCACTTGACTCGTCACCGGAGTCGCCTCCCCAAGATATGTATGCTCGTTGCTTCTTGAAGGGTTTCTTCTCCTTTTTAGCATTTGGGCAATTTGATTTAATGTGCCTGGTTTCTCCGCCCTCATAGCACTTTATTTGATCTCCTTGCTTTTTACCCTTTCGTTCATACTCTTTTCGCATGAACTTTTGAAATCTCTTGATAACGAGTACGAACTCGTTGTCTCCGTCCTCATCATTTTGAGGTTGCTTTGTGCTTGCCTTGAGAGCGATTCTTTGCTTCCTTTGATCATCAACAAGAGGGTTAAGTATAGTAGATTCATAAGTTTTAAGATTACCTCTTACTGCGTCAATGGTGATATTTGAAATGCCAATGGATTCTTGAATCGCGTCGGCCTTGGATCGCCATTCCGGAGTGAGACTTCGGAGAAATTTTCGGACAAGTTCCTTATCCGTGAAGGTCTTCTTAAGAGCATGTAAATCATTTACGATTTTTGAAAATCGTTCAAACATCTCATCGACCTTTTCGCCTTCGTTCATGTGAAACAATTCATATGCATGGGTTAGGAAATCAATTTTGGCTTCCCTTACCTGGTCCGTACCTTCGTACGTAATTTCCAGCTTGTCCAACATTTGCTTCGCCGTTGTGCAACAAGATATCTTCCTGTAATCATCAGCATTGACAGCACAATATAATAAATTAATAGCTTTAGCATTATTTTGCACCTTTCGGATATCATCCGCATCGTATTCATCTTCGGACTTTGGGACCCATTCATTTTCAACCTTCTTGGTTGGAATTTGTTCTCCATCCATTATGACCTTCCAAAGATGAAAACTATTTGATTGTACAAATATTCTCATCCTCTCCTTCCAGTATGTATAATTTGTACCATCGAATAGCGGTGGTCGGGTGGAGCATTGTCCTTCACCTATTCCTGCAAAAGAATCACGAGTAGAAGCCATGGATGTTTCTCTCAAACGGTTAAGTCTTCAGAGAGTTGGGCTCTGATACCAATTGTTAGATAATACGCTTAACGCTAGAGGGGGGTGAATAGCGTTATAATAAAAATTAGCGTAAACTTGCGGAATTTAAAAATTGCAGGAAATAAATAAGTGCGATAAGTAAATAAATTAGAACAAACGCACCGATGTATCTTGGTTCACCACAACCCGTGGCTAGTCCAGTCCCCGAGAGACTCTCTCGATATTTCCACTAACTTGTTAAGCTTACGGGTGCTCAACAAACCGTTACAACTTGAGGACACAAGCCTCAACAACCTTTGCTCGGAGATACAACACTCCAAGACTTCCACCAAGGAAACACAAGTTCCTTCTTACAACACAAGGACTAACACTTCCCTTCAAGTGTACAAAAACACTTAGCACTCAAACAAGACACTCCTTGAAGAGTAGATATGAGTAAAAAGAATACGCTCAAGATCGCAACAACTTTCGACAAGAATTTGGCTCTCAAAAGCTTATGTAATGAGTATAAAATGATAAGCAATAAAGTATGCAAGCTTTAGCAATTGTATGATCAGTTGTTGTGTTTAGAAGACTGAATTGAAGCTGTATTAATAGTTGAAAAACTTTGTATTACCGTTGCCTAATTACCAATTAAGAATTGCTGATTTTACTCTGTGACAATCGATGTCAAATTACCACAATCGATTGTTTGCCAGATCTTCCAAATATCAATCCCAGATTTTACGCATAACAATCGATTGTTTAAGACTCACAATCGATTACTGGCAACGTTCAAAAAATCATTTCCAGATTTTACTTAAAACAATCGATTGTCAGAAATCTACAATCGATTACTCAGCAACGTTCAAAAAATCCTTTCCAGATTTTAATTAAAACAACCGATTGTCAGAAATCTACAATCGATTACTCAGCAACGTTCAAAAAATCCTTTCCATATTTTAATTAAAACATCGATAATAGGAAATCAATAATCGATTACCTGACGGTATTTGAAAACATTTTGGCAACGGTCAGTTATACAATCGATTATATTAAGTTATCAATCGATTATATATCAGTCTTGAAAAATCAATTTAGACACTGCCTTTTGACAATCGATTGTTATTGGTTCACAATCGATTATTTAATAACTTTGAAAAAGTCTGGAAGACACTACCTCAACACAATCGATTGTCATAAGGTTCACAATTGATTGTCATGCAGATTTGAGAGAATCTGATGCACACTGCCTTAACACAATCGATTGTCATATGTTCACAATCGATTGTCAAGCAGCTGACTTAAACATAATCGATTATCATAAGTACGTAATCGATTATCTTAGTCCAGATTTTAGAGGCATGTTTAAAAATCATTTTGACTAAAGTAAATATGCATTATTTAAAATCATTTTGCTCTAAATTAAATATGCATGATTTGTTAAAAATATTTTTACGAGAGAAGCCAGGTCTTGAGTTTAAGTTGTCGGATCAAGATCACAAATAAATACCGACTCATATAAAACTTAATCTCGATCTTTGTCTTGTGCTTGAATCTCGTTATATATCAATTTTGCGCTTGTGCTTGGACCTCGTCATATGTCAATTTGCGCATAGTTTGTCATTCATCAAAACCTACAAATATGAACACACGTTTAGTATAATGCCTTGAGAACGTGTTTCCAACAAAGTTAACCGATTGTTTACTTATGAGTTAGAGGGCTCGGAATGGATTTATGTTAATTCGACTAATTTCGGATCATGATTTGGGACTTAGGAGTGCAATCAGAATTGAATTTGGAGGTCCGGTGTAGACTTAGGCTTGAATTGGCTAAGTTTGAATTTTTACGAATTGCGGTTGATAGGTGAGATTTTGATCTAAGGGTCAGAATGAAATTCCGAGAGTTGCAGTAGCTCCATTAGTTGATTTTGGATATGTGTGCAAAGTTTCAGGTCATTTGGAGATGCTTAGGTAGAGTTTTTGATCTAATGCAAGTTTCGGAAGTTTTAGTTTGACTTAGGTTTGAATTCGTGGTAATTTGATAATTGTTTTATTTATGATAGTGTTTTTATGCTACGAGCAAGTTTGAATGAAGTAATAGAACATATCTGTGTATTTTGTTGAGGTCCTGAGGGCATCGGGATGATTTGGGATGGCTAACGGTCATTTCTGAGTTGGAGAAATGCAGTAGAAAATTTGCAGAGAAATTTTATTATATGCGATCGCGTAGGTCTGGCTGCAATCGCGTAGAAGGCCTGTATGGGGTGCTCAGACTTGCTCTATGCGATCGCATGAGGTGGTCTGCGAGCGCATGTGTATGGGGAATAGTTCAGTGCGGTCGCGTGGGTGACTCTGGGATCACGTAGTAGGAGGACGCACTGCTCTGCGATCGCAAAGAGTCTTCTGCGATCTCGTAAGATGAATTTGAGTGCCTAGACATTTGGTTTATGCGATCACAAGGGAATTGATGCGATCCCATAGAGGTTGCTACAGTAGTTGGATAGAATGTTTAAAAACCCTTTGGTCCCTGACCCACATAATTTTTCAACCATTTTTACTCTGCCAAGAGAGCTTTTTGGACCGATTTGAAGAGGGTTTTCGACGGGTATTGATTGGAGGCAAGTCTCTTGAGTTAGAAACACCATTTTATTGAAGAATCAACACTCAAATTCATGAAAGTGGGTTGAAATTGTGAAGAATTAGGGCTTGATTTTTGAAAACGAATTTTTAGGATTTGAAAGCCCATTTGAACTCCGTTTTTGGTAAAATTTATATGTACGGACTCATGGCGAGATGAAGAATCCGTTGATGTGATTTTTGGAAATTTTTGAGAGGTGGGTCTAGGGCTCGGGTTTTACCAACTTCGTGAATTTTAGTAATTTTCGAGTATTTTTGATTGGGTTATGTTTCTTTGGCCCATATTTATGTATTCGTTGTGGTTTTTACTAGATTCGACGCGTGTAGAGGAAGATTCAAGAGCAAAAGGCATCGCAGACCAGTCTACGGCCGGTTAGAGGTGAGTAGTCTTTATAGATGATGGCTTGAGGGTTTGAAACCACAGTTTATCACATTGTGATGCTTTATTAGGGTGTGACTCGCACCCCATGGCATGTGCGGGGTTTTTTATGAATGGGGATTGTGACTTGGTCCATCCCGAACAAGAATTTTACTATATTGGCGACTGATACACACTCTTTATTGAATATATTTGGTCTTATTCCATGTTTGGGACCTTGTGCCGATTTGTAGCATCCTCAGAGGATGAATATCATTATGATGGCATGATTTTTATAATCATTGATCTAAGTCATGTGTTTAATCAGTGTTTTGAAATGCTAAGTCACTTTTCCTGAAGTTAAAGAACAAAATTATATTCTTCTTAATAATTGGAAATGAGAAATTAGGTAAATCTGTTATGTGACTCATATGCATACTGTGGACCGAGTATGGATCGGGATGCACGTCGCAGTAATGATATGATGATATTGTGCTTGGGCTGTAGGAGCCCCTCCGGAGTTTGTACACACCCCCAGTGAGTGCGGGTACCTAATGGATCGGGCTGTTCGCCGCAGCAGGTATGCATTGCATTTCATTCTTGCATTATACTTGAGTGATATACTTGATATTGTTTTGCTGTTGGTTCATAGTTAATGTGTCGGACTGTAAGTTTTAGCTTTAATTTGTGGCATTTTGTGGATTCTTATATTTACACATTTTATATATGTATTATTCACTGAGTTGGTAGTACTCACCCCTACTCCCGGCACCTTGTGTGCAGATTCAGGTGCACCGGAGGCTTAGCTGAGCAGTCGCTGTCTTCAATGCTTATTGGAGTTGTTGAGGTAGCTGCTTGACGTTCGCATGACCTGACTACTCCTCCTATTTCTGTTATATATATATATATATATACACACACACACACACATTTTCCAGACTTGTGTATTTTTATTCAGATATTGTTATCCAGTTTATTTTAGAGGCTCTAGACTCGTGACCCCAGATCTTATGGGAGTGTTTTATTAGATTTTGTATCTCTCCATATTATTTTACTATAAATATTGGATCATTATTCTAAAACTATTACATTTTTCTTAAATTGTCAGTTTTGACATTTATTGTCGAATTGAGAGCAATTGTTGGTCAGGCTTGCCTAGAGTTATGGTAGGGCGCCATCACGACCAGGTTTGGGTCTTGACAAGTTGGTATCAGAGCCTAGGTTACTAGGCTTCGCGAGTCATGAGCTGGATTAGTAGAGTCTCACGGATTAGTACATAGACATCTGTATCTATCCTCGGGAGGCTACAAAACCTCTAGAAGATACTTTACTTTCTTGAAATCTTATCGTGCGTCCTTGATTCAGCTTGAGAGAGTAACTCTTGACATTCCTTCCACGTGTTCGCATGCACACATCGGCGCTCGGTAGCAGATGTGTATTGATGGCTTGTGATTCCCCGATCGAGGGGCGAGATGTGATTCCTATGAGTTGATGTTGAGCTAGTCCGGAGGACTTGAGGCCGAATCTCTGACTAAGGCTTGAGCACCTCGATGCTAATTTTATGAGCTGGTATTATGAAATTATGTTCGGCATTGCCCCTAATTGTATGAATGGAGGCTAGATTGCTACGTGATGAGTATGTTGGTGCTGTGTGGTGTGTCTATATAACTTGGAGGTGTCGAGGAAGGTCTACTAGATGATAGATAAACTACTGAGTGTAAGATTTCTATTGGGATAGGATTTGTAGCCCCATGTTATGGGTGCGTGAAGAATCTTTTTATGTCCCCGATTTCGAGTGAAGTAAATTTCATGTTATGAGATGGGTTTAGACTCAGGAGGATATAGTGATTGCGTAATGTGTATGGCAGTTGAAGGTATACAAGATATTAACTAAAGGTAAAGCTAGTGGGTAATTGGCTTATGGGGGAAATCTATTTGTCATACCAGTTCGATATGTTTGTGAGCTGAGATCGCTTCTGTAAATGTATTATGACAAAGTCGTTGAGTCAGGAAGACCATCTTCAAGTTCAAAAACATTAAATAAAGAATATGTTCTTGCTCGGTTGAATAGCCCAATATTGAAGGATTGAAAGGTATTGTCTATGTGTCATGATTCAAATAGGTACAACGCATGTCCATGTATCAAATTTTGATAATAGAATACATGTAATATCGAGATTTATATTGTTGATATGCATTGTGATGCTTTTTCAAGTTGTGGATGTGCTGTTAGGATGGTTTTGGTGATTCTCTGGCACGTGGATAGGCCAAATTAAAAAGGAATCTCTGCCAAAATTTTTGATAAATTTGGGACTTAGTAAAAATTTTGTCGCCTAAAAAGTGGGCTTAACTATTGTGTGAATGAATGCAAGAATTGCATAAGAGTTAAAATTTCTGATGAATCATGTTTCCACAAGCTTATAGAAGAGTGAGTTTAATCTCACCATGATATTACGACAACAAAAGAGTATATGTGTTGTGGTATATACAGCTTCGAGCTTAGTTGGGAGGTTTCTGTTGATTATCTAATTGTATGATTATGTACTATGTTAGTTTCGATTTGATGCATGCGGGTGAATCAGTTGTGGTTGCAGAAATTGAGTCGAGGATGGCATGAGTGAAGCAAAAGTTTTGACAAAAGTTATATGGTGCTTTATAGATGTGAGAAAATAATAGGATGTCTTGTGTTGTGGATAAGGAATGCTTAGTGTAAAGAGAAGGAAGTTGTTTGGTTGTATCGGAATGAGATCATGTCCTGCGGTGTCACAGTGTTGATAAGGCACGAGTGGTTCGATTCGTTAAGTCAAGTAATTTGCAGTGTGTATAAGAGTGGACGACTCTTGATAATGGTTTGATGTGTTCAAGATTCTATATGTAGCACTCAGGTGTTTTAATGTTGAGTATGTGACCAAGTCAGTGTTTTCATTAGAACAAGTCAAGACTTGCAGTATTTTTACGTTATTTACGGGATTCTATGGATTAGTATCTGGGAAGCAAAGGTCAGACTTAAATTCACAGGAAGTTCTTCAAAGTAGGGTATTTTAGAAAGTGGTATTTTTGGGAATGTTTGAGAGAGAATTTAGTGGCCTATTGGTCTTAGACAGTGTGGTCTTACGTTCGAGTCTCGTGTGGTAAGCCTGGGTTGAGGCATTGTGGTGCTACAACAAGAGAGTATATCAAGTTGAAAATGAATCAGAAGGAAGTCTAGACAAATGAAGTAGCTTGTTAGTGGACCGAATCAGTGTGGTAAAGATATGATCAATTCTTTGTATGTGTTCGAGGTAATGAGTTTATCCAAGCGTTGGGCAGCGAGGCTCGTGAGTACTGACAGTCTGCTTGGCTTGGTTCAGGTAGAAGGATTTAGTCCTGGCAGTTTAACTTGTGCAAATGGAACTGGCCATATGACATTATTGACCAAGAATCAAATATAGGTCTTATTTTTACCCATTTACCTGGTCCGACCCTATTTATTTGGCCAGCCTAATTATTATTAACATAGCGTGTGTCCAGGAGACTAGGTGGAAAGGGTCGAAGGCGAGGAATGTAGATGGGTTTAAGCTGTAGTACTTTGGGGTCGTGAGAGGTAAGAATGGAGTGCGTATCTTGGTAGATAGGGACCTAAGGGAGTCCGTGGTCGAGGTTAGGCGAGTGAATGATAGGTTAATGTCTATTAAGCTGGTTATTGGGGGTTGCATCCTCAACGTCATCAGCGCTTACGCGCCGCAAGCAGGCTTAGACGAGGAGGCTAAGAGGCGCTTTTGGGAGGACTTGGATGATCTGGTGAGTAGTATTCCCCAATCTGAGAAGTTAGTTATTGGAGGGGACTTTAATGGTCATATCGGGGCTGATGCTGGTGGCTATGATGAGGTGCACGGTGGCTTCGGCTATGGGGTTAGGAACGGAGGAGGCACTTCACTGCTTGATTTCGCCAGGGCTTCCGAGCTTCTGATTGCGAACTCGACATTTCAGAAGAGGGAGGAGCATTTGGTCACCTTCAAGAGTTCGGCGGCGAGGACTCAGATTGATTACATCCTCATCAGGAGGAGCGATAGGGGTTTGTGCAAGGGCTGCAAGGTTATTCTGGGAGAGTCTCTTTCAACTCTTCATAGACTCCTAGTGATGCTCGGAGTAGCCAAGGGATATTCAGGCAGACATCAGGGTGATTGGTGGTGGAACAATGTAGTCAAAGGAAAAGTGGAGGTGAAGAAGGCGGCGTTCGCTAGGTTGGCAGGGAGCACAAGCGAGGAAGAACGGAGAGCGAACAGGGTGATCTACAAGGTGGCGAGGCAAGAAGCAAAGATGGCAGTCACGGAAGCTAAAGATGCAGCGTTCGGTCGCATGTACGAGGAACTAGGGGAGAGAGGCGGGGATAAGAAGTTATTCCGGTTAGCCAAAGCAAGGGAAAGGAAGGCGCGTGATCTAGACCAAGTTAGGTGTATCAAGGGCAAGGATGGTAGAGTTCTGATGGGGGAATCTCAAATCAAACAGAGGTGGCAGGTGTACTTTTGGGAGTTACTTAACGAGGAGGGGGATCGTAACATAGAGTTAGGGGAGCTGGGGCATTCAGAGCAACACAGAGACCTTGGGTACTGCAGGCGCATTTGGGCGGAGGAGGTCATGGAGGCTTTGCGTAGGATGAGTAAAGGTCGAGCGACCGGGCCTGACGAGATTCCGGTGGAGTTCTGGAAGTGCATGGGTAAGTCAGGAGGGGAGTAGCTTCCAGGTTGTTCAATGCGATCTTCAGGACCAAAAGGATTCCGGATGAGTGGAGGTGGAGTACAGTGGTGCCCTTGTACAAGAACAAAGGGGACATCCAGTGGTGCAATAGCTATAGGGGTATCAAATTAATAAGCCACACGATGAAGGTTTGGGAGAGGGTGATTGAGGCATGGGTGAGGGAGGTGACATCTATATCTGGGAACCAGTTCGGTTTCATGCCGGGCCGCTCCACTACAGAGGCTCCACCTTGTCAGGCGGCTGGCGGAGCAATTCAGGAATAAGAAGAAGGACCTTCACATAGTGCTTATCGACTTGGAGAAGGCGTATGACAAGGTCCCAAGGGAGGTGCTATGGAGGTGCTTGGAGGTGAAGAGCGTGCCGGAAGCCTACATCAGATTAATCAAGGACATGTACAATGGAGCTAAGACTAGGGTTAGGACGCTGGGTGGCGAATCAGACCATTTTCCAGTGGTTATGGGGCTTCATCATGGATCGGCGCTGAGCCCCTTCTTGTTTGCCTTAGTGATAGATGCTCTAACCCGACATATTCAAGGGGATGTGCCTTGGTGTATGCTATTTGCTGATGACATAGTATTGATAGATGAGACGAGGGTCGGTGTGATTGAAAGGTTAGAGGTATGGAGACAGACTCTCGAGTCTAAAGGTTTCAAAATAAGCAGATCCAAGACAGAGTACCTGGAGTGCAAGTTTAGCGCCAAGCCAAGCGAAGTAGGCAGGGTCGTGATGATTGGTTCTCAGGCCATTGCCAAGAGGGACAATGTCCGATATCTTGGGTCTGTGATTCAGGGGGACGGAGAGATCGACGGGGACGTCACTCATCGTATAGGAGCGGGGTAGTCAAAGTGGAGGCTTGCATCAGGAGTCCTGTGTGACAAGAAAATTCCACACAAACTCAAGGGGAAATTCTATAGAGCCGTGGTTAGACCTGCGATATTGTATGGGGCGAAGTGCTGGCTTGTGAAGAACTCGCATGTTCAGAGAATGAAGGTTGCGGAGATGAGGATGCTTAGGTGGATGTGCGGACACACCAGGCTAGAAAAGATTAAGAATGAAGTTATTCAAGAGAAGGTGGGGGTGGCCCCGGTGGATGAGAAGATGCGAGAAGCGAGGCTGAAGTGGTTCGAGCATGTGCGGAGAAGAAGTCCCGATGCCCCGGTGAGGAGCTGCGAGCGGCTAGAGATTGTTGGCGGTTGGCGAGGCAGAGGGAGGCCTAAGAAGTATTGGGGAGAGGTGATTAGGCAGGACATGACTAGAATGCAGGTTTCCGAGGACATGACCCTTGATAGGAAAGTCTGGAGGTCTAGAATCAGGGTTGTTGGATAGGGGCTCCTAGAGTTTTTCTTACGCCTCATCCGGGGTTGGGTGTGAGTCAGCAGGGTTACCCATAGATGATTTGTGTTTTAGCTTATGTCCCCCCCTATGGCTGTTAGTTATGGTAGTTACTGTATGATATTATTGCATGCGATTGTATTTATGTTTCGTATGTTTAGATAATTATTTACGCTATTTACGCTATTTCTGCTGGAGTTACTAATGCTTTATTGTTTCTGTTTTTGTCTTTGTTTTTGTTTTACTCCTGTTTTTCCTTTTATCCTATGAGCCGGGGGTCGATTGGAAACAGCCTCTCTGCCCTTTCGGGTAGGGGTAAGGCTTGTCTACATATTACCCTCCCCAGACCCCACCTGGTGGGAGTATACTAGGTAGTTGTTGTTATTGTTGTTGTTTCCTTATCACCCAGTAAACCTACTCTCAGTCACTGTCATCTCACAAATAAGTTTTAGCGTTTTTTGCCGAAACACTTCTTTCTTTATATGTAAAAATATGGCTTTGGCTTTCACTTCTTCGTCTGCAATTCATGGCTCTTGTCCTCCTCTCCTTCTTCTTATGAACATCCTAAAGGTAACCCTTTATTTCTTCTTTTTTACCTTTTATAGATTCAATCTTTATCCTAGAATGTGATAATTTCAAGATTTTTAGCTCATGGATTTCGATTTTCTTGTGTGCTTGTATTAGTTTTTTGCAGTGTTTCTTCTCTGTTAAATCGTGGCTCTTTTGTCTTTTTATGAACAATACAAAGGTTCTCATTATTTTTCCCTTTCAAATTTTCAATATTTCTCCTAGATTTGATTGATATATTTGGATAATTTTAGCATCTGGGCTCAATTTTTTTGTTTTAGATTTTGGTTTGTTTTGATCCTCGTCTTCTTACTTAACAATTGTTTATGTTGATCTTCCATTTAAGAGTTTCAATGCTTATCTTTAGTTTAATTGGAGAAATTTCAGATTGTGGTTTAAATTTCAAATTATTTGATTTTGGGTTTTATCTATTTTTAATTAATTTTTTATGATGTGCATGCAATGTCCCAATTGGAGAAGAAGAAAGGGGGAGGTCAGATTACCGGGAATAGGTATGATAGATATACCCATTTTTGTAAATGGGTCAGAAAAGGTAAATGAGTTGAAATAGTATCTATTTTTTGTTCCCGTCAAAGATTTCCATGTGGAGCAGCTAAAAATCACCACCTTATCAAAGGAAAGACCCACCAATTCTGCCATTTGTCGCTGGGGTATTTTTGTTAATAGAATTAGCGTCGTGTATTTTTTTGGATAGATAGGATGACACATAGTACTTATAAACCATTTAGCAAATGTTAAGGGGTTGTTTAGGCCATTTTCCCTATACAATAATCACTTTCAAAAAGTACATAAACTTTCCCGAAACCCGGTATGTCATAAGTCACAAGCTACAAAAAGAAACAGTAATCCTATGCTCTAGAGTCTAATAAAAGAAGATGGTGTTTTACATGGGAGGAGTAGATATGGACTCCGAGGTCTGCATACGCGGTATATATACCTTGAAGTCTCTAAAAGTGGCTCGCCTTACTGGAAAGGTCACTGATAAGCGGTACCTCGATCTAAAAAACATAAATAGAAAAGGGCATTAGTACACCACAACAATACCCAATAAGTGCAACCCTAACCTCGGTCGATTAATGAAGAGATCGGGCCAGGGCCCTACTGGTATAAATAAAATGAAATAAGACAGAATGAAATATCGTAGTAAAAACAAATATGAAAATCTAACAGGAATAGAATCATAGAAAGACAATAGCTCAGAACACAATGATAACAATAGAGGGATCTCTCGAGATATTGTATCGTAGTCCCAAACGTAAATGTGTAGAGGGATCTCCCGAATACCATTCCGTAGTTCTAAAGTAAATTTGCAGAACACGGGGATCTCCTGGAATACCTTTCCATAGTCCCAAAGTAAATATGCAGTACGGGGAGGGGGATCTCCCTGAATACCATTCCATAGTCTCAAAGTAAATATGCAACTCAAACAACATAAATAACAGTTACAACAACAAAAACTATAGATTAGACTCAGTGCAAGTTAAGGAAAATAAGAAATTACACTAAGCATGCTGAACAAAGTTCAGATAGGCAGTTAAAAGACGTAGGAATGCTATTCTAAACTAAACATGATAGTTACATATGCTAGTGTAATTCAAATAGGGAGAAACATGTTATGAACTATTGAAAAATAGTGTTTGACAACAAACAACCCGTGTACATACTCGTTACCTCACGTACCCGAAGATCATATATCAAAACAGTACCAAATCCTAATAGGAGTTCCCCAACACAAGGTTAGGCAAGCCACTTACCTCGAACCATGCTCAATCAATTAGTCACAATGCCTTTCCCACGAATATCCAGCTCCGAGTGGCCCAAATTTAGCAAAAATCATTATCCGGTCCGCATTTCTTTTAGGATTGAAATGGTGACTCTATGAACTTTAGCTCTGATGTAGCTTATGCAGCCGAACATTGCTCCTGGACTTTGACATACTTCCTTCACATTCTTTGGCCAAAGAAGGAATTCTGCCGTTCGCACATGACCTTTTTAGCCTCATTTTTGTCATTTAGTTAAAATCACTCCTTCTTGATTTGGATTTCATCTTTGTGGATCATTTTCCAATACTCCTATAATCAAGCATATTTCATAAGTTTTTGAGAATACAATTAAATACTTCCGGACTAAAACGAAAGAAAAAAAGCGCTAATTAATCAAAATACCCACTTATCACAACCAAAAAGTCAAACCTAACCCCGCACTTCGGAACCTATCAAAACTCATAAACTTCGATAACTTATTCGATTACGAGTCAAATTATACTAGTTTCATTCAAATCATACTCAAAGTCAATGTTCAAAACTAGAAAATTAACTCTATAGAACTTTAGACAAAAACCTCTAATTCCTTTTTCCAATTCATAATAAAAATGCCAAAAGAAAAGATAGATTCATGAAATATAAGCAAAAGAGAATAGTGAACACTTAACCCATATCACGTTGTGAAATCAATTATAAAATTACCTAAATCCGAGCCCTAAATTTCAAAAATATGACAAAAAAACTTCAATTTATAAGTTATGCCCATCGGTTATCGCATTTGCGAACCAAATTTCCGCTTCTGGAGACACACACTTGTGGCCTAATCTTCGCTTTTTCTGAACAAACCAAACTCAGCAGCTATCGATTCTACAGAACATCACTTTATGCCTACGCGCTCGCAAATGCGGCTGTGTTATCGCACCTGCGCCATACACCTCCCCTGCGACCCAAGGCACCACTTCCACGCTTCCGCATGTGTGGCCCATTCCTCGCATCTCCGGAGCACTACTCCCAATTCAACTTTTGCTCCTGTGACTCTTTTGTCTCTTTTAGGACTCTGCACCTGCGCCCATAACTCTACAGGTGCAGTCACACTAGAACAAGCAACCTCAGCAATTTGTAACATGCAACAAAATACTTCGAACCTCGTTTGAAGATCACCCGAGCCCCTATAGACCTCATATAAATATACCAACAAATACCATAAAATAGTAAAAGAAAATACGGTGAGACTTTATTAGAGGAACATGGGTCTAAAAAGAAAAATGACCCGTCGGGTCATTACGTTCTCTACCGTTTAAACAAATATTCATCTTGGAATGAGTCTAGAATCATACCAAGAGTACAAAATAAGTTTGGATATTTGATTTACCTATCTTTCTAGGTCTCCCGAGTCGCATCTTCAAAATGGTTGACCCCTCCATAGGGCCTTTACCAAAGAAATATTCTTAGATCTCTATTGGCAAACCTACTTGTTAATGATGGCAATTGGCTTCTCCCCATAACCCAAGATCACATCTAGCTGAATGGTGATGTACTTTAACACATGCGAACTATCAGTATGGTACTTCTAGAAGACCAGTTGAACTCCTGATAGACTGGGAGGCAAAGTGTCACGACCCAGAATCCCAACCCGGTCGTGATGGCGCCTCTCGTGAGGACAAGGCCAGCAAATCAATAAAACAATACATCTATTTATAATTACTTAGTAGGAATAAGTATAAATCATGGGCAATATAATCTTATGTGTGAAATAAACACGATAGAACAAGGAAAAACATCCCAACTCAGTCCAAAATCGGGGTATCATAAGTCATGAGCATTTAAGGAATCTGAACACTACTATAAAACCAGTAATATACATATTGGAAATTTAGAATCGAAGGAAGAGATACGGTGCCGAGAACGCTGGCGATCACCTTGCTCAGCTACAATAGAAGTACCTTTAATTAGCTAATATCCCGCTACCAGGTGATCAATAGCTGCATCTACACACATGGTGCAGGGAGTAATGTGCGTACTCCGACCCAGTGAGTAATAAAAATAAATAACGACTGAAAGCATGAAATCTCATAAAGGCACAATATAACGCTATCTCAAGCAGTAAAATCAATTATTCAATAAAGCCGTCGAGTATCAGATAATTCTCTTTTTAAAACAGTGAAAACAACAATTTCATCAAGTAAGGAATTATCAAAAGCTTGCCCCTCGGGCTCAATATAAAAAAGTACAGTATCAGCCCCACGGGCTCACTCCAACTCACCAGTTCGTATTCATCACTGCCTCCAACGATCACCTAGAATCCAACACACAACTCTAGGGATATAACACCCCAATACAGGTCTAAGCCACAACTTGCATAATACGCGCACCAATAAGAAATGGTTCGAACATACTCAAATCATGAAAATGACTCAACTGAGAGAATTGTACCTCAAATTCACTAGTACTACCACAACACAAGGCTGAGAGCCTGTCTCATATCATAGAAATAGGACACACAAATTTGACCTGCAAGGTCATGTTTCCACACAGCTTTGCTGTAATGCGCAATTTTATCCAAATACTGCTCCACATGAAACACCTCAAGTCACTATGCTTGAAATCGACAACCATTCTCAATTGAAGGTTGGAGCCAGAGCAAATCATTATACCTACGGTGAAACAAATAACACATAGCACGCAAGCCTGATAGAACATAATCCAACTCACCTCGCCACTCAACCCGTGGCATTTCAGGCATAGCCCATGACATAATTGTTCAGGATTGCCTGACGCTAAGACAACTAGTCTAAATTCTGACATCACATACAAAATCTAACATACCAGCAAGTATAGATCCACTCGAGCCTCCAAATCCTGATAGTCGCTAAACAGTACCGACACACACGATCCGCAACCATAATATAGCATGTACATGAGAACTCCCAGTCTCCAACTCCATATAGCACACGAATCATCATACTTGACCCTAATACTATTGAAGTTCCATAAACTTAATCACATTGGCCTTTTTCTGAAACATGTAACCTCTACAAATCTCTATGATTAGAAATAAAATTTCCTTAATCATCTGAGGATTCTTCACCCTAATCATCTGAAGCTCATTTCTCTAATCACCCAAAGCTGCCCGTACTACCAAAGAATATTATGAATTTCAATTCAGAACTGAACCATAACCTTACAAACGCAATTCTCAATCCTTCACAACATATCAAATATACTATATTATCCTACGGTAGCATGAGGACTTCACCTCCCTTCCGAAACATGAACGTTTACGTACTCAACTAGTCAAGAACTTCCATTAATTCCATCTAGAAAAAAAATCGCTACACATCCCATGCTCTGTATGACATACATAGGTCTTGTTCAAACTCTTACAATAGCGACACAACATATAAGATCTGTATAAATTCATAACACCGCCGAATCAACAATTTATTGGGTCTATACTTCCGGCAAGAACTATCACCTTATTCTGAACCAAACAATGGTCTTAGCCCCATTAAATTACTTCATCTACTCAGATTGCACTCACCTCGAAATTAATGATCTCCATAAGGAATTACCAATCCCACGCACTAATACGGACTTTCGTAAAAAAAAATAGGAAGCAAAGCATACAAAATAGCATACAGAAAACTATACTCATCAACAAACTGTTGTGGCGTGCAACCCGATCCCGATAACATACCCGTGGCGGCGTGCCACACGATCCACACATAGATCTCACATAAAGAGATGCACATCGAGCCAAATTTGCTCATTACAACAAAATACCGAGTATCGGTCATAAGCATGCTAAGTGCATAATAATATCTCTGAGGGACAAATAGAGTTATAAGCTACAAAACTCAAGAACAACTGAGGTGCGATGTACAATCTGAATTTCAAGAGCCAATATGCACATATAACGTTATTCTTACACATATTCTTAACACATAGAAACTTCTCAAGTCGACTCACCACTCACACGGTGTAATGCATCACAACGCGAAATGTCTAACAATGAAACATCAATATAACTACTCCTTTATGAGGACCGCATTAATAAATTGCACACATCTGGCCTGATATAAAGCCATTATTCACATTAAATCTATCCATCGACTTCAAGCCAATTCTGATCATACTGAACTAGTCTTATATAACCTTTCAAAGGTCCACAATAACTTCCATTCCCTTTATAAAACACAAGAACAACCATCACAATCGGAGTAATCCTCCCTAGTTCACAACCCAATATGCCAAGTGCCCTACAGGCATGAGTCTTTAATTTAAGTACACCATCACAAACTTCATACTTGGTTTACATCTTTTATCAATCAAGTGATCATATGCCACACTTATATAATCTTCCCGTGGAACACACTCCTACAACAATATGGGGAGTGTACCTCCAACTCACCGGTCGTACTAATGCCGAAGAGCGATCAAGAGTCTTAACCAGGACGGAAAACCCTTTTTACAAAACACCGATCTTAGGTGATGCTGAAGAAAATTCCAACTTACCATAAACATAATAACTCATCTCCTGCTCATCCGAGCTCATGACATCTTGTCAACAATTTTCCTTCATTCGTGCCATTCTCGACCCAATTTCCATAAACAAAACTGATTCACCAGCATGCATCAAACTCGAACCAATATACATATAATCATGCAATCGCCCTATTTAATAGCAAACTCCCCAACTTGGCTAAAAGCCATAGATCAAAATGCACTTATACTCTATTGCAGTCGTAATTTCATGGTGAGATTAAACTCCCTCCATCATAAGCTCGTGGAACACGAATCATCGGAAATTTTATCTCTTCTGCAATTTCTCCATTCACTCACACAATAGTTAAGCCCACTCTTTAGGCGACAAAATTTTTACTAAGTTCCAAATTTTTCAAAAATTTTGGCAGAGTTTCTTTTGTAATTGGGCCTATCCACCCGCCAGAGAATCACCAAAACCATCCTAACAACACATCCATAACTTGACAAAGTATCACAATGCATATCTATTACATAAATTTCAATACTACATCTATTATACTATCAAAATTGATACATGGACATGCATTGCACCTATGTGAATCATAACACATAGAAAATACCTTTCAACCCTCCATTATTGGGCTATTCAACCAAGTAAGAAAATATTCTTTCTTAAATATTTTTGACATTCAAGGTGGTCTCTTTGACCCAATGATTTCGTCATATTACATTTACAGAGGCTATCTTAGGTCCCAAACATATCTAACTAGTATGCAAATAGATTCCCCTAATAAGTCAATTACCCACTAGCTTTACCTTTAGCTAATATTTTTGTATACCTCCCGCTTCCATACACATTACACAATCACTTACTCTTTCTGAGTCTAAAGTCATATTTACCGTAACATGAAATTTACTTCACTCCAAACATGAGACATGAAAAGATCTTCACGTGCCCATAACTTGGGGCTACACATCCTATCACAATAGAAATCATACACATATCATCTGGTAGACCTTCCTCGACACTTCCAAGTCATATAGACATACCACTCAACCAACATACTCATCATGTAGCTATCAAGCCTCCATTCCCACAATTAGGGACAATACTCAACATATAAGTTCATAATACGAGTTCGCAAAATCAGCTCCTCGGTGCTCAAGCCAGAGACGAATATTCGGCCTCAAGTTTTCAGACTGGCCCAACATCAACTCATAGCAATCACATCTCACCCCTCGATCGGTAATTACAAGCCATCAAGGCACATATAATACTGAGCGCTCATGTGCGCATACAAATGTGAGGAAGGAATTTCAAGAATTATATTCCAAGCTGAATCAAGTACGCAAGATAAGAATTCCAAGAATGTTAAGTTTTACTAAAGGTTATGCAACCTCCCGAGGATAAATACAGATGTCCCCGTACCGATCCGCGAGACTCTACTAAACCTGCTCATGTATCGTGAGACCTAGTAACCTAGGCTATGATACCAACTTGTCACGACCCAAATTCCTAACCCAGTCGTGATGACACCTCTCGTGATGACAAGGACAGCCAATCAACAAAGCATTACATCTATTTATAATTACTTAGTTGGAATAAGTCTAAATTATGGGAAATATAATCTTAAATGCGAAATAAACATGATAGAACAAGGGAAACCATCCCAAGTCAATCGGGGTGTCACAAGTCATGAGCATTTAAGGAATCTGAACACTACTATAAAACCAGTAATATACATATTGGAAATTTAGAATCAAAGGAAGAGATACAGTGGCACGAATGCTGGCAGTCACCTTGCTCAGCCACAATAGAAGTACCTTCAATCAGCTAATATCCCGCTAGCGGGTGATCAATACCAGCATCTGCACACATGGTGTAGGGAGTAATGTGAGTACTCTGACCTAGTGAGTAATAAAAATAAATAACGACTGAAAGCATGAAATCTCATAAAGGCACAATATAATACTATCTCAAGCAGTAAAATCAATTATACAATAAAGTCGTCGAGTATCAGATAATACTCATTTTAAAATAGTGAAAACAACAATTTCATCAAGTAAGGAATAATCAAAAGCTTTCCCCTCAGGGTCAATATAAAACAATATAGTATAAGCCCCACAGGCTCACTCCTAACTCATCAGCACAACACATCAGCCCCTCGGGCTCCTCGGGCTCACTCCCAACTCACAAAAACACAAACAACGGCCTCTCGAGCCCATCCCAAGTCACCTGGGTACTCTTTGCCCACTGGGGGTGTGTACAGACTCCAGAGGGACTCCTACAGCCCAAGCGCAATATCAAAAGGTTTGAAAGCCTTCACACATCACACACAAGGCCTGATAGCCTCCTCACATAACACTCGAGGCCTGAAAGCCTCCTCACGTCACTGAACATATCCTCACAGATGGCCCTCGGCCTCAATCAGTCCAAAAAAATAATCATAAGCTCCTTGGCATCAGTAAAACAGTAGTGCTCAGCTCAATAACATTATAAATATCATTCAATCTCGAGTTAAGTATAAATGTAGCTGAGTTCACAAAATAGTTTAGTTCAATTAGACTGAGTTAAAGTAATATTTCAATTCGTGAGAAAAATAGTGATGTAAAGTCATAAAAGATTTCAAATAATTGGCACGAAGCCCAAGTATGGAAATAAGCCCAAATCATGGTGGAAAACAGTAAATTTTTATCAAATACGCGGTAAAATATCAACTAGGATGGACCAGATCAATATCCCCAATAGTAAATGACCCTGCGTTCATCATACAATGTGTGTCTCATATCAACATAGCAATATGTTGTGCAATTCAGGGTTTCAAACCCTCAGGGTGTCATTTAAAATTATTACCCACCTCGAACCGAGGAAATCTCTAGCTCGAGAAGCCTTTGCCCCTCAAATCGGCCTGCACGCGTGTCGAATCTAACCAAAACCATAACGAATACATTACTATGAGCTAAAGAAATATCACCCAATCGAAAATACCTGAAAAACACCAAAAATCATGAATTTGCAAAAACAAGAGCCCCGGGCCCACTTTGAAAAAAATTACGAAAGTACATCACCGAATTCCTCGTCTCTCCAAGAGTCCGTACATATAAAATTTACCAAAATCGGATTTCAAATGACCCCTCAAATCTTCAAATCTTATTTTTAAATCTCTTGGCCTAAATCCTCAATTTTCTCCTCAAAAACATGTAATCTAGTTGGATTATTCTATGATAATTCAATATTATGGAGTAGAAATAATCAGAAGTGACATACCTTAAGATTTCCCATTATTTCTTGCTAAAAATCGCCCAAAATCCGAGCTTGGAAGTCAAAAAATGACCAAACTCGGACTGCTGGACATTAAATCTATCCAAAAATTTTTGGTACTGTTTACGCGGGGGCATTGTTCATGCGCGTGGGTCACTGGTCACTTTTCACCCACGTGGTTACTTTTCACGCGTGGGTACTGTTCACTACTGCAGAAAATACAGCAGCTTTTTAAGAAATTTGCAGCCCAATCATTTTTCACTAAAATTGCTCTAACTCCATTATACGAACTCGGAATTTTGCAATTCTTGTTCCTATGAGTCACAAATAATAGTACAAACACAAACCTTTAATCGAAAATATTCGGAGCTCGTTTTCCTAGTTCAATACCCATTTCACTCGTTAAACAATTAACTCACATTTCACATCAAAAACCCAATCGTGACTTGATGAAATTAAATTAAAATTTTCAGATCAGTCCTATAATTCATGATTTAAATTCTGGAAGTCTCGAAATCAAATTTGGATCTATAGAACTAAAAATGAACCTTTAGATCATTACATTTATGCTCAAACGACAAAAATCTTCCAAAAATGACCCGTTGGGAATCCGAAACACACCCGAGGCCCCCGGGACCTCCGATAAATAACACCACCCAGTCCCAAAATACATTATGGACTTGCTCGAGGCGTCAAATCACATCAAACAACGCTAAAACCATGAATTACATCTAAATTAAAGCTTGAAGAGCTTTGGAGTTTCCAACTTCTATTTCTTATGCCGAAACCTATCAATTCACGTCTGTTTGACTTCAAATTTGCACACAAGTCCCAAATGACATAAAGAAGCTACAAAAATTTTCAGATTTCTATTCCGAATTCCGGATCAAAATTTCACCTATCAACCGAAAATTTCCAAAATACCAACTTCGCCAAAATAGGCTAACTTCTTCACCAGACCTCCAAATTTACTTCCGACTGTTCTCCTAAGCCTTAAATCATCCCCCGAAACTAACCGAATCATCGGAATTCAATTCCTAGCCCTCTAACTCATAAGTCAACGTCCGGTTGACCTTTCCAAATTAATTCTTCCTTAAAGAGACTAGTTGTCTCATTTCTTATCAAAATCACTCCAAATTAATTTTAACGCACCCAATATTATTATAAGAAAACTTGACCAACGGTAAGAACTGACCCCACTACCCTACGAAGTCAATTACACATGTTCTGAGCATGTCCTCTAGAATCTTAACTATCCACTTCGATAGGCCGTTAATCTGCGGATGAAAGGTTGTGCTGAGCTCTACCCAGGTACCCAACTCACTCTATACTGCCCATGACCTCCTAATATCTTGGCTGGCTCTACTGTAAGCACCTTATCCTACTCCTCAAGAACGGGATCCTCCACTTGATCTAGAGATGGTAAAATGAAGTAACTCTAGGATGCCCTCGTCCTCTAGCAAGAGCTTGAGGGGAGCCCTCCCTCGGCCTCTAGCCACAGGGGGATGAAATTTCATGTTAATGCAATAAGTAATTCTAGCGTAGCATGCTGCACAGAATTCATGTATGGCTGGTTGAACAAAAATTGCAATGAAATCACTTAGACATTCTTTCCTAAGCTAACAACAAGCTGAATAGTACACGTAGTAAAAGCTGGAAAAGGAAAGATACTAGTAAATACTTAATGAAAATCGGATTTATCAATAATTTGTAAAGTACGCTCTTGTCACCTCACGTACAAGATATTTCAATTACCAAATATACTAATCCTAAGGGGAAGGTCCCCCACACAAGGTTAAACAATCGACTTACATCGAACCGGCTCAAAATCAACCCGAGATGACATTCTTGCCATGAGTACTCGACTCCAAATTGCCCAAATCTATTCAATTAAATTTCACAATGTAAATAGCACTTCAAGTAACTGTTTCTACAATTAAATTCTAAGCTAATACGCAAAATTATATAAAATGACTAAAACACCCCTCGAGCCCACGTCTCAAAATTAGATAAAATTTATATTTCTAGAAACCTCGCACTCTCACGAGTTTAGTCATATCAAAAGTACCAAAATCGGACCTCAAGTTGTCCCTCAAATCATCACTCAAAGGTCTCCAATTAGACAGCCCTAACCCCTCAATTACCACAAAACTCCTTAATTTTTTGTGCTTAAATTAATAAAAATCATTCCAATAATGAGTTTAGGGACCAAAGACCTTATCCCAATGAACTCCTCTGAAAATCTCTCTTGAAATGTGCTCCCCAAGCTTCTTTACCATTTTGAAAAAGATGAAAAATGGCTAAATTTCCTGAAGGCAAGAATTTATATGTTCTGCCCAGTGATTTCCGCATTTGCGGCACTGGGACCGCATCTGCGGTCCTGCTTTTGCGAGGACTTCATCGCATCTGCGACTTTCACTTAAATGCCAACTTCCGCATCTGCAACTCCCCGTCCGCAGATGCGGTAGCACTTCTGTGGTATGATCACCTATTATACGGTTCCTGAAGAATTACCCAAATTCTACTTCTACGGTGCCGCACCTGCGGAACCCAAACCACAAGTGCGGTTATGCCAGAACCAGCAGCTGAAGCTGCAACTTTAACTTTAAAAATCATTTCGTTAACCATCCGATTTCATCCCGAAGCCTCCGGGACCTCAACCAAAGGTACCAACAAGTAACAAACCACTATCCAATCTTGTACCAATCCGTAAAACACCTAAAACAACATTGAAACCTCGAATTAACCATGGATTTAAGCCTAAGAACTCCAAAATTCTCAAAATACGCTTTCGATCAAAAAGTCTATCAAACCTCGTCCGAATGATCTAAAATTTTGCACACACATCAAAATAAACGCTATATAGCTGCTCCAAATACCAAAATTCTATACCGAACTTCGGATCAAAATCTCACTATCGAACTAGGAATTTCAAAAATTCAACTTTAGGCCACTAAATTAGCTACAGAGTTCCAAAACACAATGTAAACATGCCCCTAAGCCCAAAATTATCCAACGGATCTAATGGAACCAACAAATTTTCATTACGAGATAGTCTTCACACTGCTCCAACTACAGTCAACTTTCCAACACTTAAGCTCTCCTTTAAGAACTAAGTGTTCCAAGACTCTCTGAAACTCAAAGCCAAACATCCCGGCAAATCAAAATAGCAGAAATACATTTCGGGTAAGCAGTTAATAGGAGAACAAGGGATAAACTCTGAAGACGACCGGCGGGGTAATCACATTAATTATTCATTTGTTATTTTTAAACTCTTAATTTATTTAATAACAAAATCAAGAGTAGGTAGTCATGGTGATATGAAGCATCTAATAAAACATAAGAGGGATTTAATGATTTAGTTGACAAAAACTATAAATATCTACTAGCGATTCGAAAAATATGATGTCACAAGTGCATGAACATATTGTAGAATATAAAATGCCCCTACAACTATTGTCTGAAGCATAATAGACAATATTAATAAATACAACAAGAGGAGGCTCCGTATGCAATAGAACGGAGCATGGAAAGCAGCTCAATAGTGGGTCTCTGGATAACGCTGATGCGCCCCAAGATGAACACAAGATGTACCTACCTTAGAACCTGCACAATCTCTACATAACTATAGTGTGAGTACGTAAACTACGTGTACCTATCTAACGACCCGACCGGTCGTTTTGAGATTTAGCGTTCCATTCGACAGTTAAAGACATTAAGTAGCTTCATATTATGTAGTATGACTTGCGTGTATGGCTAAATTCAATTTTGTGCAGTTCGAGAATGATTTGGAAGAATGATTCTTGTTTTAAAAGCTTTAAGTTTTAAGAGTTACCCAAAGTTTGAATTTTGGATAAACGAACTCGGAATCGGGTTTTAATTATTCGATTAAGTGTGTATGATGATTTTGGACCATAGAGTTTGGTTAAATTCTCATGAATTTTGAATAAGTGTGGATTGTGTGGTGAGTGTTTTCGGTTTCAATGTTGATTTGAGCATAAAGGTTACCATAATGAGCAAACGTCATTTGCTTCATGTTTTGACTAAACCATTATATCTGTATAAATATTGGAATCATAGCAGCTGCAATCATCAAGTTTCAATATCGTATTAGGATTTTTTGATCATTTCACTAGGAATTGGATTGCTAGATTTTTCAGACTAATTACAAAGTTGCTACTGAAATCATATTTAAAAATCTGCACTATTTTTAAATATTGAAACCAACATATCTCCTTCATTATAAGGTCAAATGAAGTGGTTCAAAAGCCTAAATTGACTGGAATTTCACAAGGAATCATTTGAAGACATAAAAAGTGAGTTTTGGGATCGATTGGAATAAGAAACAAGGCAGGACAGCTGAGTAGTTTTGGTTATTAATGTTGTTGGATATTTTCTCATCTCAAAAGTTTGGGATTGGGAGAATTCAAGGATGTTCATCAAGTTTTTTCCATGGGGTAAGTTCGAAACCATAACCTAAGTATTCCATTTGATTCATTTCCTTAGTTTAAACTTTAATCCGTGATTTTAATTGAAAACACGTTTAATTCTTTATATTAAGACCTAGGGTTATGTCATAAATTTTAAAAATTGAAAAAGAGTTTGAGGCATTTTATTATCGATTCCTTTTGGGGTCTTGTTTTCCTATTTTAGAGGAACGATATGGGAGAACAACCTACTCGAATTTGGTGAGTTTTGGAGGAGTATTTCGGGAGATATGTGACCCAACTTGTGTGGGTTGGACTCTTGGGTTATGAACACTTAAGAGCGATGTTTTGGCAAATTGGTTGAGCTATCAGACTCCAATTGAGTCGGTTATCATTCATGTGAGCTTGTATTGGTTTGGGCTTTGCTCAGGTAAGCTTGGACTCACAATCCAAGTCAGGCCCGGTATTGACTTTTGTTGACATTTTGGGAAAAATGAAAAGATCAAAGCTTTATTTATTTTAATTATTTTACCTAGCATTTTTTGATGTTATTAAATTATTTTATGGTTAGATTTGAATCGTGTGGAGGATAATTTTAGAGGAAAAGCTACTTCGAAAGGTTGAGATAGCCTAGTTGAGGTAAGTACCTTGCTATTTGTGTTACGTGAAAGTCGTGTACGCAAGGTGACAATTTGGTGCACGAGCTATATGTGGCATTTTGCCGGTTTAGATTATCTAGACTCTTTTCATGCCTTTATATGAATGGTCATAATATGCTATATCTCACATTCTTAATATACTCTTGCATGCTCTATTTGATATTGTTAGCACTTGTTCTACCTCTTTCTCATTATTTTTCTCTTATATGCTTCAGTTGAAGTTATTGCCTTCTTTATTTTCTTGTTACCTCTTAATTGTTGAATCACTTTTATTTGAAGTTGTTATTTCTTGGACTATCATCTTGTTGACTTATTTGTGCTAAAGTTGTAATTGCAGTTGTCACATTGAGGCGAAGTTGTTAATTCAAGATACCTTTCCTTATTGAGCATTATCATTCATTTTGTTATTGTCCAATTATCGTACACATTGTGGTTGAGCCATGGGTTGTGGAAATATTTGTGTTGTAGACTATGTGAAACAACTCGATTGGTTGTTTTGAGCTTTTGAATTTTGATCGATAGTTCTCGAGCATGTATTCTACCGTGTGATATATTATGACTTATGTTAAATTGTTGGTGTTGGCTTTCAGGGAATTCAGAACGAATTTGGAAGAGCACTTCTCAGTTTGGAGTTTGAAATTTTAAAGCTTTGACCAAGATTTGACTTTTTTGTATATGATCTTGCATCATATTTTTTTATTATTTGTTTAGCTTCATTGGATGATTTGGGACTTGGGAGCTTGATCGGAATGCATTTTGGAAGTCCGTGGAAGGTTTCGGCTTGAATTGGCAAAACAGAAATTTCACATTTTCCGGTTGATAACTGAGATTTTGATATGGAGGTTGGAATAAAATTCTGGAAGTTGTAATAGTTGCATTGTGTCATTTGGGAGGTGTGTGTAAAATTTCAATTCATTCAGACGTGGGTTGGTTTAGTTTTTTATCAAAAGCATAATTTGGAAGTTCTTAAAATTCATAAGCTTGAATCCGATGCGATTCGGTGTTTTAATATTGTTTTGACAATTGTGAAGGTTGGAACAAGTTTGAATGATATCATGGGATATGTTGGCATGTTTGGTTGAGGTCCCAAGGGCCTCAAATGAGTTTCAGGTGGTTAAACGAATCGATTTCATGTTTTGGAATTTGCAGATGTTCTGGTTTTAGTTGTCGATATTTTTGTTCTTTGTTGTTGCGTATATGCGATCGTGATCGCATAAGCTGTTATGCAGGGGAGAAGAATTTTCTCTATGCAATCGTAAAGGTCAGGTCACGATCGCAATGTGTTGAGAGTTATTGCTTCGCGAATGTGTGGGCAAGGCTGCGTTCAGGATAAGGAAAGTGGGCTAGTGAGAAGTCGTAGGCTTTGTTCTATGTTATCACGTGGGGATGGTCACGATCGCAGTAGTTGGCTTGGAAGTGCTTCGTGATCACTTATGTTTTTCCGCAATCGCATAAGGTAAGTTGAGGGGAAATCCTATTTGTGCTTCGCGATCGCGAGGCAATTTCCACTATCGCGATTGGGGAATTTTAAGGGCTAGGCAGAATGTTCTATAAGGGCTATTCTGCGTTTTTTAGGCTAAGAACCTCCATTGTTGTGCGATTTTGAAGCTTGGGATAGCTAATTGAAAAGGGAATCCAAAAGAGTTTCATGGAGGTAATATTTTTGAACCGTAATCTTATTTCTATGATGAATTTTGTCATTGTAAGTTGAAATACATGGAAATTTAGCCTAGAATTGAGGAATTAGGGCTTGAAATTTGAGACTGTAAATTTGGGATTTGAGGGGATATTTGAGGTCCTATTTTGATGTTCTTGATATGTATAGACTCGTAAGAGGATGAGGATTCCATTGATGTTAATTTTTTCTGATTTCGAGATGCGCGCCCAGGGCCGGGTTTGAGAAATTTTGGAATTTTTAATGTAAATTGGATATTTTTGGGAGGGCTTTGTTCCCTTAGCATATTTTAATGGTTATGAACTAATTATAGCTAGATTTGGAGTATCCATAGGTCGATTCATGCAGGAGAGGCTTCGCGGGCTAGAGTTTGGACCGATCGAGGTAAGTAATGATTATAAATACTATCCTCAGGGTTTGAACCTTGGATTACACATCGTTGTGTTATTTTGAGGTGACGCACATGCTAGATGATAAGCGTGGAGTTGTGCACCGTTGGGGATTATGACTTGGTCCGTCCCGTATAATTGTTAAGTCACGTATTTGATATGAAACCTTACGATATTCCATGTTTTAGAGATTGATATAATTTTTTTGGTTGTATCCCATGTTTGCGGCGTTGTGCCGACCTGTTGAGACCCATAAGGGCGTTTTTACTATTTTTCTCACTCTATTTGTTTTGAAAGAATATCCTCAGTCATGTTTTACCTGGTTATTACTTAAATCTAGTTTCATCACTATATTTCTTTAAAAAACTAAAAATAGCTCGGGCTGAGTTCCATGTTTTACTGATGATCCGAGTGATCGTGATTTGATGACTGAGATAGATCGAGGGCCTGATTATGAGGTTGATGACTGAGATAGATTGAGAGTCTCATGGTGAGGTTAATGACCGAGAGACTCCCAGGGTCTGGCTATGAGGATTACATATATATGGATCGGGCTGTATGCTGCAGCAACATAGCGCTTTGGCCGTACGAGCCCCTCCGGAGTCTGCACACCTCTAGACAGCGCAGTTGACCGTACATATGGATCCGGCTGCACACTGTAACGGTTACTATATGGTACCTACTGAGCGTGAGAGCTGAGAATGAGCACTGATTGGTTAGAGTTGAGTCACGAGTGACTGAGAGGCTAGCCCGAAGGGCGATAGATATATACATGCACTTGAGTGATGCTTTGCATGAGGGGACATTTTATGACCTTATTGATTTTTTACTCCTCTCTAGGTGAGTTTCTATCGAATATGTTGATTTATTGACTGCTTTCACTTATATTTATACCGAGCCTCTCTCAAAAACGTTGAATAAATGTTATTAATCACCTTTTATTTAAGCTGAGGTAATGAAATTTTCAGAACTAAATCATTGATTTGGCTTTTGTTACTTCCACTGAGATTTTCTTGTTATGAGCTGCTTATGAGCTATGTTTTGCCCGAGGGGTTGCTGTCACGACCCAAATTCCATACCCGATCGTGATGCCTCCTCTCATGAAGACAAGGCCAGCCAACAACCCCAAAACCTCTTTAAGCAGCTATTAAACATAAATGAATAGAAATACTACTTAATGACATTTAATTATGAAATTTCAGTCCAATACAACCCGACCGGGGTGTCACAAGTCACGAGCATCTAATGAGTAAGGACACTACAATTGGGCCAACAAAATATATATACAAGGTAAAACTGGGACTCAAGTCGGAATGCGGTGCCACGAACGCTGCCGGTCACCTTGCTAAACTACCATAATATGGCCTTCGGTCATGCTAATAACGCGCTACCGGGTGAACAATACCTGCAACTGCACGCAAGAGGGAGAACGTGAGTACTTCCAACTCAGTGGTAATAAGAGAGAATAATATCTCAGCGATAAGAAAACATGTATGAGCACACCAAACTGCAATAAAAGACAGAACAACCTTTTTCGAGAAAAACCGAAATACTGTGAAAAATTCCTTTAGAAAATCTCAAGATCAGTTCAAAATCTCATATAAAAATATGCTTTTTCAACAGTTGCAATAGTAATTTCAACAAGTAGGATGTAATCAGAAACCTGCCCCTCGGGCTCAGTATCAATCTCTTAGCGCAGTATCAGCCCAGCGGGCTCACTCCAAACTCACAATATCCAACATCAACCTCTCGGGCTCAGCAACCCATGCCATATAACGCCACCGTATCTAGTCAACAAGGCAAGTACAATATGTATGCAAATGCGATATGAGTGCTAAATGTCACGCCACGCTGTACAAGCAGGAGTAAATGCATGAATGCAATGCAGTGCAATGCATATGACTGCAATGGTGCGTAGCCTGACCATTTGGGTACCCTGCGCTAACTAGAGGTGTGTACAGACTTTGGAGGGGCTCATACAGCTCAAGCGCAATAATACTGCAGCGTGTAGTCCGATCCATATAATATACCATTGCGACGTGTAGTCCGATCCATGCAATATGCTACTGCGGCTTGCAGTCCGATCCATGCAATATGCTACTGTGGCGTGCATTCCAATCCATGCATGTATATGCACATGCACACATAATAATCGAGGCTTTCAAGCCTCCTTACAAAATCTTCATGCCCTCACATATGGCTCTCAACCTCAATCAGTCCAAAATAGTCAAAAGCCCCTCAGGCATCCGCAACAAATATACTCAGCTCAAATGATAGTTCAAATATTGTTTAAACCTCTAAGTTTGAGTAAAATATAGCTGAGTTCATAAAAGAGTGTAAATCACACGGACTGAGTTCAAATGGTATTTCAAATAGTGAGGAAAATAGTGATGATTGCTCACAAAGAGTTCAAACAATCGCCAATAAGCCCCAAGTATGGTAATGAGCCCAAGGAATAATGGAAACATCAATACAATTGCAGATAGGCGGTAAAACCCACAACCGGGATGGACCAAGTCACGATCCCCAATGCTGCTCTACCTCAGGACATCATTCCCAAGTATTACTCACCTCGAACCGGCAAAATGTCAAGCTCGCGACGCCTTTACCCCTCAAATCAGCCTCCACGCACGTCTAATCTATCCAAAAAATAAGCGAATACATCACAATATGCAAATGGGACAATACCCAATCGAAAACAATCGAATTATAACAAGGACCTCGAAACTAGAAAAACCCGAGCCCCGGGCCCGCTTCTTGAAAAATTACAAAACTTACATTTTCGGAATCCTCGTCTTGCCACGAGTTCATACATATCAAGAACTCCCAAATCCGAGCTCAAATGGCCTATCAAATTCCAATTTGAAATATCAAAACTCAAGCCCTAACTTTAGTCCATTTTTAATGAATTCAACCAAGTTTCCATGTTATTTCTTCCTTAATCTTGAATAATTAGGCCAAGAAACTTACCTCCATTTGTTTCCCTTCGAAACCCTCTTCATTTGCTCCCAAAAGCTGTCAAAGTCCGCAACAATGGGGGAAATATGACTTAAACTCGCGGAGGAAATGTTCAATAAAACCCCTTCTGCCCAGGCCGATTTCGCTTCTGCGGCTCTTGCGTCTGCGTCCTTTCGACCGCTTTTGTGGTCCTCGCTTTTCTCTCTGGGACCACTATTGCGGTCAACTACCGCTTAGGCGGTCATCGCCTATGCAGTTATCCTTACGCATCCGCGATCCAGGCAAACTTCCCAATTGGCTGCTTCTGCGACCAACATCACGCTTCCGCAGAGCCGCTTCTGCGGTCCATTTTCCGCATAAGTGCTCATATCAGATACCACCAAGATCTACAACTTCTCAACTTAATATTTCATCCCGATAGCCATACGAAATTACCCCGAGGCCCCCGGGACCTCAAGCAAAAGCACAAATACGACCTATTACCTTTTCCAAACTTGCTCGAGCCATAAAAACACTATCATTAACATAAAAAATCACCAAATTCCTCAAATCCAAGCCTAAATTTCATAAGAACTTCCGAAATGCGCATACGATCAAAACCCATTCCGACCCTGGGATAAAAATCTCACCTATTAACCGGAATCCGCCAAATCAAGTCTAATTCTACACCGGACCTCCAAATTCAATTCCGATCGATCTCCTAAGTCACAAATCATCTCTCGAAGCTGACCGAATCATCAGAAATCATATTCAAGCCTTCTACCTCACACGTCAACTTCTAGTTAATCTTTTCTAAAACAAGATTCCTTCTAAGAGGTCACGTGCCTTATATTCAACCAAAACCAATTCAATTACACCCGGTCGACTCTGATACTGATATTAAAACATGAAGCAACACAATAAGGGTGAAACAAAGCAGTAACACCTAAGACGACGGGTCAGGTCGTCATATCCTCCCCAACTTAAACAAACGCTCGTCCTCGAGCGTATCCAGAGTTATACTAGAAGCAATCCATTAGCTGAATGAGCTTACCAAGCATATTCCCGGGGTGATCCCACATCACCCTATCTCACACAGGTCTGATAGCACAATATAGATGGAATTTCACAGTCCATCTAAACCATAAACCATATTGATCTTCCCGAAATCATGCTCCAGATCAGAACCTCACATCTATACTTAGAATAAACCCAAACCAACTGTAATAACCCACAGCTGCAACGTCAGGTGAATTCATACAATATACCACACATTCCAACACTCGGAACGATAGTCTCTATCCACAGCAGTTGCCCACAATACTCAATACCAATAAAAACCTCTTATTTAGCTAAAGTATTATTCCAACACTTTCGTATACTGCCAATGATAGCGAAAACACGCAATGAACTGTAGAAGTCCTTCAGATCAACCATTCATGAAGTCACTTCTACGTTGACTGTTACCACAACAAATATTTGGGTCAAACCTCTATATTGTCCTTCTAGCCAGCTGAAATCAAATCTGTTCGTATTCATTAATGACCCCAATGATCACCTCCAACTTTTACACACCACTTCTGGCGATATGATTCCTCAATACAAGCCTAAGCCACAATTTTCATAATACACGCGCCAATAAGAAACAGTCTACACATACCCAAATCAGGGCAAATGACTCAACCGAAAGAGTTATACCTCAGCTCATCAATTCCCTTACCAAAACAAAGCTGAGACCTCGTCTCACATCATTGGAATAGAGTACCTGAATTCCTCCTCGAAAGGTCATAACACCACGTGGTCTTGCCACAATGCACAATTCTATCCAAACACTATTAACCATGAAGCACCTCAAGTCACCATGCTCAACACAGACAACCACACACAGTTTGAGGTCTGAAACCAAGCAATCCATCACACCCATGGTGAAGCAAATAATGTACACTATTCAATCCTGAAAGGACACAACCGATGTGCTATTCATCGAGCAACACCCAATACAGATTTCCCTTAGTAACCAGGGAGTATGGCATACAAAGTAGCATATAGAAAACTATTCTCAACATCACACTGTTACAGCGTGCAACCTGCTCCAGATAATATACCCATGGCGGCGTGCCACCCGATCCAGTACCATACCCGTGGCGGCGTGCCACCCGATCCGCACATATATCTCACAAAAGGAGATGCACATCAAGTCAGATTTGCTCATTATAATAAACACATATAGCCTCATGCCGGGACGCAAGAAACGCATCCGAAAAGTCTCCTAATACCAGAACTGAATCAATGGTAGAAGCCTCAACACTGACATCTACCAGGAAGGCCCAATTAACAAAGCAATACTTGCTACCGTCCGCTGGTCTCTGGAATACAATCTACCCTGCTAGAACATAACCCGATGTACCTTGCCACACAGCCTGTGGCATTTTATGACATAGCCCATAACATATTAGTCTAGACAATTTCACCCTCGAACAACAAGTCTGCAATCTAATATCATAACGCAAATTTAACATACCAAGCAAGGAAAGATCCACTCGGACCTCCAGTTTCCAACAACTGCTATACAATGTCAATACACACGAGAAAAACCATTCTCGAGAGTCATTCACTATTATTCAGCTGTAATTCACCTTCCCTAAATGAATGGAACCACTCGTGCCTTATTAGTACTTAGACACCGCAGCATATGATTTCATACAAATACAACAACCATCTTTCTTCTCTATACATTGAGCATTCTTTATAAACAACAGCTCAAAACATCCTAGCATTTTCTCAAATTTACGAAAGCACCATATAACCTTTGTAGAAATTTTCCTTAACACGTGCCATCCTCGTCTCAACTTCTGTAACCAGAATTGATCCTCCATCATACCTCAAAACAGAACCAACATAGCACATAACCATGCAATCAGCTGACCAACAACAACCTCCCCAACTTGGCTCGAATTCATATATTTGAGGCACTCTAAACAACTCATAAAACTTTTACTGTAATTATGCCACAACGAGATCAAACTCAAACCATTTACAAGTTTTGTGAATACACATATCATCTAGCACTGACATTCTCTGCAAAGCTCGCATTTATTTCCACATCAGCTGAGTCCACTTCTTAAGCACCCCAATTCTTCAAAATACAACACATACCCTTCAACTACACATGAGATATTTTACATAAACATAAGGATCATACCGCTCAAAACCCTCCACAGGAGATAACCCACCTACTTCGCCTTATTTCAATATTTCCACATACATACCACCATCTTATATGTAATACACAACCATATAGTCTTCCTGAGAATGAACTCATACCACCACCTGTATTGCACCTCACTTTCCTGCTAAAGAATACGAAAATATTCTTCACGCGTCCATGCCTCGGACTACACAACATACCGCATTAGGAAACAAACACTTAACAACGCATCTATTGTCCATCAGACTTCTTCGTAACTACCAACATCACATAGATACACCCCACGATACTAACATACTCGTCACATGGGTATCCAGCCGCCATTCCGGCTAATAAGAACAACTCTGAACATATAAGTTCAAAACACTAGCTCAGAAAATCAGCACCTTGGTGCTCAAGCCATAGGAAAATATCCGGCCTCAAGTCCTCCAGACTGGCCCAACATGAACTCATGGAGATACCCTCTCGCACCTCGATCAGGGAATCATAGGCCATCAAGGCACATATACTACTGGACGCTCACGTGCACATACAAACGTGTGGAATAAATTTTTAAGAGTTATCTCAAACTAAATCAAGTGCCCACGATAAGAACTCCAAGAATGGGAAGTTTTCCTAATGCTTCTGCAGCCTCTCGAGGATAAATACAGACGTCTCTGTACCGATCCGCGAGACTCTACTAACCCTGCTCATGACTCGTGAGACCTAGTAACCTAGGCTCTAATACCAACTTGTCACGACCCAAATTCCATACTCGGTCGTGATGGCACCTCTCGTGAAGACAAGGCTAGCCAACAACCCCAAATCCTCTTTAAGTAGCTATTAAACATAAATAAATAGAAATACTACTTAATGGAATTTAATTATGAAATTTCATTCCAATAAAACCTGACCGGGGTGTCACAAGTCACAAGCATCTAATGAGTAAGGACACTACTATTGGGCCAACAAAAAATATATACAAGGTAAAACTGGGACTCAAGTCGGAATGCGTTGCCGCAAACGCTGGCGGTCACCTTGATCAACTACCAAAATATGGCCTTCCGTCCTACTAATAACCCGCTACCGGGTGAACAATACCTGCAACTGCACGCAAGGTGCAGGGAGTAAAGTGATTACTTCCAACTCAGTGGTAATAAGAGAGAATAATATCTGAGTGATAAGAAAACATGTATGAGCACTCCAAACTGCTATAAAAGATAGAACAACCCTTTTTGAGAAAAACCGAAATACTGTGAAAAATCCCTTTAAAAAATCTCAAGATCAGTTCAAAATCTTCTTTGAAAATATGCTTTTTCAACAGTTGCAATGGTAATTTCAACAAGTAGGAAGTAATCAAAAACCTTCCCCTCGGGCTCAGTATCAACCTCTCAGTGCAGTATCAGCCCCGCGTGCTCACTCTCAACTCACAATATCCAACATCAGCCTCTCGGGCTCAGCACTCATTACCATATACCAACAGGGTATCTGGTCAAAATGGCAAGTACAGTATGTATGCCAATGCGATATGAGTGCTAAATGTCATACCACGTAGTACAAGTAGGAGTAAATGCATGAATGCAATGCATATGACCACTACGGCGCGTAGCCCGATCCATTATGGTACCTTGCACTCACTGGGGGTGTGCACAAACTCCGGAGGGGATACTAAAGCCCAAGCGCAATAATACTGCGGCGTGCAATCCGATCCATATAATATACAAGTGCGGCGTGCAGTCCGATCCTTGCAATATACTACTGTAACGTGCAGTCCAATCCATGCAATATGCTACTACGGTGTACAGTCTGATCCATGCATGTATATGCACATGAACACATTAAACTCGAGGCTTGCAAGCCTCCTTACATAATCTACATGCCCTCACATATGACTCTCAGCCTCAATCAGTCCAAAATAGTCAAAAGCCCCTCGGGCATCTGTAAAAAATATACTCAGCTCAAACGATATTTCAAATATCGTTTATAACTCCAAGTTTGAGTAAAATGCTGAGTTCATAAAACAGTGTAAATCACACGGACTGAGTTCAAATGGTATCTCAAACAGTGGCAAAACAGTGATGGTAGCTCACACAGAGTTCAAACAATCGGCAATAAGCCCCAAGTATGGTAATGAGCCCAAGTCATAATGGTAACAACAATACAATTGCAGATACGCAGTAAAAACCAACAACCGGGATAGACGAAGTCACGATCCCCAACGGTGCTCTACCCCACGCTCAGGTGCAGCGTGTAAGTTAATACAGCACTAAGATATGCAAATTTGGGGTTTCGAACCCTCATGACATCATTCCCGAGTAGTACTCACCTCGAACCGGTGAAATCTCAAGCTCACAACGCCTTTGTCCCTTAAATCGACCTCCACACGCGTCGAATTTAGCCAAAAACAGAGCGAATACATCACAATATGCAAATGGGACAATACCCAATCGAAAACAATCGAATTATAGCAAGGATCTCGAAAGTAGCAAAACCAGAGGCCCGGTCTCGCTTCTTGAAAAATTACAAAATTTACATTTTCAAAATCCTCGTCTCGCCTCGAGTTCATACATATAAAGAACTCCCAAATCCGAGCTCAAATGACCTATAGAATTCAAATTTGAAATATAAAACTCAAGCCCTAACTTTAGTCCTTTTATATTAAATTCAACCAAGTTTCCATGTTAATTCTTCCATAGACATGAATAATTAGGCCAAGAACTTACCTCCCTTTGTTTTCCTTTGAAACCCTCTTCATTTTCTCCCAAAAGCTTCAAAATCCGCAACACTGGTGGAAATATGACTTAAACTCGCGGAGGAAATGTTCAATAAAACCCCTTCTGCCCAGGCCGATTTCCGCTGCTATGGTCATACCTCCGCTTATGCGGCTCTCGCTTCTGCGTCCTTTCGACCACTTTTGCGGCCCACCCTTTTCTTCAGGGATCGCTTTTGCGGTCAACTACCGCTTATGCGGTCACCGCTTATGCGGTTATCCTACCGCATCCGTGATCCAGGCCAACTCCCCCATTTAATTGCTTCTGTGGCCAACATCACGCTTTCGTGGAGCCGCTTATGTGGTCCGTTTTATGCTGAAGCGCTCATACCAGATACCAGCAAGATCTTCCACTTCTCAACTTAAGATTTCATCCCGATAGCCATATGAAATTACCCCGAGGGCCCTGGGACCTCAACCAAAAGCACAAACATGACCTATTACCTTATTCAAACTTGCTCGAGCCATAAGAACATTATCATTAACATAAAAAATCACCAAATTTCTCAAATCCTGGCCTAAATTTCTTATGAACTTTTGAAATGCGCATACGATCAAAAACCCAACCAAACGATGTCCGAATGACCTGACAATTTGAAGACATATCCAAAATCACCAAACAAAGCTACTGCAACTCCCGAAATTCCATTCTAAGCCTCGGATCAAAATCTCACCTATCAACCGGAATCCGCCAAAATTTAAACTTCGTGATTTCAAGCCTAATTCTATATCAGACCTTCAAATTCAATTCTGATCGCTCTCCTAAGTCAAAAATCATCTCCCAAAGCTGATTAAATCATTGGAAATCACATCCGAGCCTTCTAACTCACAAGTCAACTTGCGGTTGACTTTTTCTAAAACAAGCTTCCTTCTAAGAGGTCATGTGCCTTATTTTCAACCAAAACCAATTCAATTACACCCGATCGACTCTAATATTGTTATTGAAATATGAAGCAACACAATAAGGGGGAAACGTAGAAGTAACACCTAAGAAGACGGGTCGGGTCGTCACAGTTGCTTACATACTATGTTTTATTCGAGGGGCCGATTATGGTTTTCATCTCTTTTATCATGAATGGTATTGAACCCCTACAAAAATTGTCTGATGGTATTTTTAAATGTTTTTTTTTTTGCCAAAATCTAGATTTTAATGAGATGATTGACTCGTATTTTTATTTTGAAGCACGATGTGCTTATTGAGTTAAACATAATTGTGGATTCATTGTTTCCTACTGCTCAGTCTTTATTTACTCTTATAACTTACTGGTTGGAGTACTCACATTAATCCATGTACCTCATGTGTAGATTCAGGTATTTCGAAACCCGGTAGCGGGTATTGGTTGATCAGACACGGAGTCATCAACGCTAGCACGGTAGTTGCATGACGTTCGTAACACTGCTTATTTCCCCTCATTTCATTTTTGTACTTAGTACATTTTTACGGTTCTTGTTATATTCAGACCTTGGCAGATACTCATGGCTAGTGACACCCCGATGTATGGCTTGTATGTTATTAATGCACTGCTCATTCAGATTTAGTTTATGAAACATTGCTTAATTAAAGTCTTAAAAATGACTCTTAATTATTAAAGGGTTGATATTCGTGTTATATCGATTGGCCTTGTCTTCACAAGAGATGGCATCATGACTGGGCCGGTTTGGGGTCGTGACACTTTGTGGAAAGTTGTGGCATATGGGAACTCGTGGTGTGCGTTGTGATATTGATATGCAAGTAGTGGTATAAAGCTAAGTATTGATGCACATGCAGTGAGATAAGGTAGATTGATATGCATTTTTCTAGTAGGGGAACTATTTGAAGGCACATGGTGATACAAGTTGGGGTAGTATGCGTTTAGCTATTTCGGGAAAAAATATTTTAAAAACTAAATGTAAGACTATTGCAGTGATATAAGGAATGATTCTGATTCAAATTGCAAAATGTGAGAGACGGTGTAATGACCCGGTCAGTCGTTTAGAGAATTTAAGCTCCGTTCGGCAGCATAAGGTCATGAACAGCTTTATATTATGTGTATCGACTTATGTGCACGGTTGAATTAAGTTACTGATGGATTCAGAGTCAAATTGGAAGAAGGATTATAGTTTTGGAAGTTTAAGCGGTGAGAATTTGACTAGAATTGGACTTTTTAGTAAATGGCCCCGGAATGGGCTTTGGATTACCTTAAAAACTTTGTATGGTGATTTTAGACTTAGGCGTGCGTCCGGATTCATCGGAGGTCCAAAAGATAATTTGAGGCGTTTCAGCGAAAGTTGGAAAAGTTGAAGTTTGGAAAATGGAGAAGTTTGACCCATGGTTAACATTTGTGATATTGGGGTTGGATGTGATTCTGAGAGTTGGAATAGCTCTGCTATGTCATTTTGGACATGTCTGCAAAATATAGCATCATTCGGGGTTTATTTGATTGGTTTCTGCACAAGTTTTCGAAGTTGGAAGATTTGAAAGTTCCTAAGTTTAATTCATGGCGTGATTCATTGTTTCGGTATTATTTGATGTGATTTGAGGCCTCGAGCAAGTTTGTGTCAGGTTACATGACTTTTTGGTGTGCTTGGATGGGGTCTCGAGTGCCCGAGGTGTGTTTCGGACGAGTCGCAGATGATTTTCCATGGTTTTGGCGAGGTTGAGATCTGGCGTAATTGCACTTGCAGAACCTGGGCGCAGGTGCGATGAGCGTAGGTGCAAAGGTGGAAGCGGAGGTGCAATAGGAGTTGGTCTGGGCAGTCTTTACAGATGCGGAAAATTTGGATGCATGTGCACTGCCGCATGAGCGGATACCTGGGCGCATATGCGGAGCACAGGTGTGCCTGCGTAGCTAAGTTTAAGTTGGTCGCATGTGCGGAAGTTCTTGCAGAATCATATGAGTCGAGGTTTTGGCGATTTCCTTTATTTTTTTAGTTTTAAACTTCAGATTTGGGAGCTTCTTTTACGGGTTTCCAAGAAAATCGATGGGTAAGTGTTCTTCACCTAGAATCAAACATATTCTATGATTATGTCTCAATTTTTATCATTTAAATTGTGTTTTGGGTTGGGTAAAGAAGTTGGTTTTTAAAGAAAATTTGTAAAAAGAAAAATCGTGATTTGAGGGACCAAATGGTATCGGAACTTGATAATTTTTGTATGGTTGAACTCATATTGGAATGGGTATTCGGATTTTGTAAATTTTATCAGGTTCTGAGGCATTGGCCCTCGGGTCGACATTTGGACCGATATTTTTCAATTTTGTTAAATATTTAGACTTTATGATCCGGAATAGTTTCTTATGTGTTTTATTTGTGCTTTGAAGTTATTTTGGTTGGATTTGAGCTGTCCGGAGGTCTTTTCATCCGAGAAGTGCCTTTTAGAGTATCGGTATGTCGTCTTCGAGGTAAGTATCTTGTCTAACCTTGTGTGGGGGACTCCCCTTAAGGTTTGAGTCTTGTATGTTGATTGTAGTTCGTGTACGCGAGATGATGAGTGCGTCCTCGGGCTTATTTATGAGAAATTGACCTTTTAAAGTTCTTAGGTCTTTATATTCACTGTGTATGAACGTATTCTTGACATGACTGAGTTCCCTATTTACTAGTTTCACCTCTACATGCTTAATTGGAATTAATTGCTTTATGATTCACTCTTATTGTCTAATTGACTCCTTTTTTATTTAATTAAAGATTTTCGCCTCTCCTATTGCCATACTATCTTTTCATAGCTGCTTGTCTTATTTGAGAATTATTATTATCCCTCCTAAGATTGGTATAGTCTTAAGTAAAGATAAGATTATCTTTCCTCAATTTAATTGTCTAATATCCTTGAAATTGTCCAACCTTAAAAGGAGTTTAGATAACATATATCTTTTTTGACTTGCTTTTATTTCGGACTACTTGAATATTGCTGATTTCCTTTTTATTGACTTTTATATTATGGGGTCATTGCTACATGTTAGTTTTTCCATTGTTGAACTATTTTTTTTTTAATTGAAATTGGCTTCTATTGATATAACAAATATACATATGAGTGTTCTTAATGGTAGTATCGACTAACTACCATTGCTAATACAATCAACTAGTGTAACTAGCTAAATCTATTCTAACAAGTAGTGAACTAAGGATAATTGTTGAGAATTCTAAGTCCTTTCATCCATTTCTTGCAACTTCTACCACGAGCATGAATAAGGAGGGCAATCTCACGGCATAAATGATCTTCATCAAAATGTTTCCTCTCAAATCTAATATCATTCCTGCATCTCCAAATCAAAGAAATAGTAGTAACAAATGCAGTAGCTGTTACTGCCTTTTTGAACTGTCTACTCCTAGCATTGCAGCATATCCAAGTTAGCTCATTCTTCCAGCAATCTGGTCGTCTACTCCAGCCAATCCAACAGCAGATTCTAGTCCAAATCCTGCTGGTAATTGGACATTCAAAATATAGGTGTTCAAAGGCTTCAAAGCCTTGCTTACAGAACACACATGTTTCTTCAACTTTGATACCAAACTTTAGCAATCTATCAACTGTTGGTAGTCTTCCATGAGCAGCCATCCACACAGTAAACTTATGTCTTGGCAAGACATTTATGGTAGCCATCAAGTTTTTCCAATCCACTCTAGGCCAAATTGGGAGAAGAGAAAGATATACAGAATGAATTTGAAATTTTCCAGACTTACAAACACTAGAAAGTCTGGACAGTAGATCACCTTGCAATTTGCTAGCATTCATGATTTGCATTCTACAGTCAATAATCTTCCTAGTTATCCAAGAGGCATTTTTTGGACTAGCCATTGTTTCAATATCTTCCTTCTTTATGTAGTAAAGATGGATCCATTTGATCCAAAGGCAGTCTTTCTTCCTTGCTAAATCCCATAGCAGTTTTGATACAGCAGCCTTGTTCCAAATCTGGATGTCAATGATGTTTAAACCTCCAGCAGCAATAGGTTTACAGATTCTGTCCCAAGCTATCAGTGATCTTTTGGAGACTGTTCCATTGCCTGTCCATAAGAAAGATCTGCAAATTGCATCAATCACTTTCACCACCTTCTTTGGCAATATAAAAATCTGAGACCAATATGTTTGAACTCCAAATAATACTGACTTTATAAGTTGACATCTGCCAGCATAGGATAAAAATTTTGCAGTCCAACAGGTGATTCTATCAGTGATTTTCTCTATCAAAGGTAAATAATGATGTATGCTCAGCTTCTTTGAATGTAATGGAATACCCAAGTATTTGAAAGGAAGATGTCCTTCATTGAATCCCAAGTCCTCTAAGATAGCTGCTTTCTCAGATTGAGAAATGCCTGCAAAATATACAGCACTCTTGGAATTGTTTGCTGAAAGTCCAGAAGCAGAAGAGAAGGATAAGAATGCAGCCTGTAACAGTTGGATAGATGTAATATCAGCTCTACAGAATAGCAACAAGTCATCAGCAAAGCAAATGTGAGAGCAGTTGAGCTTCCTGCATCTTGGATGGAAATTAAAATTGCCATTCTTGTGTAGTTGATTAAGGTTCCTGTTGAGATACTCCATTGCAATAACAAATAGGTAAGGAGACATAGGATCTCCTTGCCTAATACCCCTTCTGGCTGAGAATGGCTTTGTGAGTCCTCCATTAATCACTAAGGAGTAAGTAACAGTTGAGACACAAGCCATAATCCATTCCACAAATTTTGCAGGAAAGCCAAGATCAACCAGCATCTGTTTAAGAAATCTCCATTCAATAGTGTCATAAGCCTTCTTCAGATCAACCTTTAGGACACATCTAGGTGATATGCCTTTCCTTCCATAGCCTTTAAACAATTCATGACTAAGCAAGACATTATCTAGTATGCTTCTCCCTTCAATGAATGCTGACTGCCCTTTCCCTATAATGCAATCAATTACAGTTTTCAATCTTCTTGTAATGACTTTAGAGATAATCTTATAGAGGGTGGTGCAGCAAGCTATAGGCCTGAAATCCTTGACTGTTTTAGGAGTATTGGTCTTAGGAACAAGAGCAATAGCAGTAGTCTTCAGCATATAAGGCATGTGACCAGTAATGAAGAACTCCTTAGTAGCAGCAAATACATCCATTTTGACAGTCTCCCAATTTTTGGTAAAAAACTCCACAGTAAAACCATCAACACCTGGGGCTTTGTCATTTGGCATCTCTTTCACAGCAGCTGTAATCTCTTCCATAGTCACCTCTTTAATAAGAGTCCTTTGTTGCTCAAGAGAAAGGCATCCTCCTTCTTTGACAATAGCAGAATTCAGACAAGGAACCTCCTTAGGCCTATCCCCCATCAAGGATTTGAACACTGCAATAAATTCTTGTTCAATAGCTAAAGGATCAGTGAGTTTAGTGCCTGTGTCTGTATATATAGATGAAATATTGCTTTGACTGGACCTCATCTTCCACTGTGCATGAAAATATTTTGTATTAGAATCATCACAATCAATCCAAGTAGCTTTTGATTTCTGCCTCAACACCTGCTCCTCTACATTGCTCCATTTCTCTATGTTAAGAATAGCCTCCTTCTCTTCATTGAATAATTGAATAGATCCAGGATTACTCCTTAACTGGCTTTGGATAATGTCCAGCTTCTCCCTTGCTTGGATCAATTTTTGTTGGTAAGAAGCCATGTACCTATTGAGGTCCTTCAGCTGCTGCTTCATTTCTTTAAGTTTATGCCATATCTGTTGCATTGGTGTTCCATGTCCTCCTTGACTCCATACCTGCTGTAGGATATTTTTGAATTGAGGATCCTCCATCACAGAGTCATAAAGCCTGAAAGGTTTAGGATGAAGAAGCCTTTGCCTTCCAAACTTTATAAAAATAGGAGTATGATCAGAGATAGAATGGTTTAAGAAATCAGCTTCCACATGGCTGTATTGCTGAAGCCACTGAAAGTTGCCAATTGCCCAATCTATCTTGCTATATACCTGCTTATTAGTCCAAGAGTATCTCCATCCTTTTGATCTAATAGGTGTAAGTTGAAGGTCATAAATCAGCTCTTTGAAATCCTTCACCTCTGCATCTGTTACAGGGGATCCAATCCTGTCTTCAGTTGATAGAACTGCATTGAAATCTCCACTTAATAGCCATACATCTTGCCCCAGAATAGGAAGACCCCTGAGGTCATTCCACAGCTGTTTCCTTAGTGCTATTGTATTGTAGGCATATATAACACTTAGTTGGAATTTGACTGCTGAGGCTGAGTCTTCAACACTACAGTGAATAAATTGATCTGTGGTTCCTAGGATATGAAGCTGTATATGTGCTCTCCAAAGTAACCAAATCCTACCATTAGTTGCCATAGGATAGTTGAGATGATACTTCCATCCTTTAGCAATCTTATTGATTATAGTATGAGCTTTTGGCTCCTTCACCCTAGTTTCAATACACCCTAGGATATCCACCTTATTCTTCAGCAGAAAGTTTTTTAATTCCTTCTGCTTGTGGGCTTTATTAAGCCCTCTAATATTCCAAGTGACCACAATCATAAGGTACTAGTCTTCCCTAAGGAAGGACCAGGATCCTGCAATTGGTCTCTTCTCCCTTCATCTACAGTTCCACTGGATTCCCTCTCACCAACACCCTCCTGCATTATGCCATCAGTAGCCACATTCTCAGATCTTCCTTGATCATCCATAGCTTCAATACTAGCAGCCATATCAGTACCAATAGGAATTCTTATGTCCATATTGTGATCAGCTATAGCAGTAGTAGAGATAACAATTTTTCCTTCCTCAGCCAATGGAATTGGATACATTGGTAGATTAGGATTTACTGTTACATTGCCATCAACATTATCCAAATAAGTGGTTGCTTCATTGTTTCCTTTAGGGATCCATTTCTGCCTTGGCTTTTTAGTCCTCACCTTGTTCCTGTCCAGGTTTACCTTTGCTTCCTGCTCATGATTTCCATCTGCATGACTATTGTACCAACAGTCCATAGCATTATGCCCAAACTTCAAACAATGATTGCAAAATTCTGGCTTCCAATCATATTCAACATCCTGTATCTTCAATCCAAATGGAGTCTCTATTTCAATTTCCTCTGGAAGAGGAAATGCTGCATCAACTTCCACCAGAACTCTTGCAAATGATATCTTCTCAAATTGAGCTGTTACTTTATCAGTAAACAAAGGTCTACCAATAGTGCTAGCTAGTTTACTGAGAATCTCAGGGGACCAATACCCTAGGGGAAGCCCAGGAAATCTCACCCATATAGGAATTGTACTAAGTATGCCATTTTGCATTGAAAAATCAACATCCCAAGGTTTAAGTATCATCGGTTTATTTCTGAAAGAATAAGGACCAAGTTGAAGTACTTGATTCATATCCTCAACAGATTTAAACCTAAAAACACAATAGCCATCTCTGTGCATTAAGATTTGCGGTTTAGTTACGAAATTCCACACATGCAATACAAAATTCTCCATTGCCTTCTCATTTGGATTATCTCCAATGATATAGCCAATGAGTGAAGTACTCCAGTATTCAGATTGTGGTTTCAATTCCTCCATATTGATTTTGACAATCTTCTTCCCATCCTTATCAGTAGGAGGAACAAAGGATAAAGCCTTCCCTACATTATGCTTACCTCTAACAATTTCAGCCATAGTCGGAGGAGGTTGTTCTTCAACAGCAATATCAGAAAATTGAAGCTTCCTCACAGCTTGACTATCTCGTTCTACATCAATCCCCTTCAATTGAGTCTCAGTACACACAGTTTCCACTGCATGCAAGGGTGATTTCGATTGGAATTTTTCTGGCAGAAAACTTCCAAATGTCAATTGTTCGAGTTCCTTTGTGATGCCTGGAGCCGGAGTAACGGTCTGGATATTTACATTAGGACTACGGATCGATATTCCGAGAGATTCCCCTACATATATATGATTTGGACTAAGGAAAGATATCCCAGGAGATCCTCTACGCATTTACGTTTGGGACTACAGGACGATATCCTGGGAGATCCCCTATTAAAATCACTGTGTTCCGAGTTGTTGTTTTCATTGATACTATCCATGTGTAAAGATTATATGGGCTATCCGTTCTATTCCTCGTACTTACTAGTGGTATGAACTATGTTAGGACACTTGCACAAGCATACACATGGATAAGCACCCTTATCAGATAGGAGGCTCCTTGATATTTCTAAGTATAGACACACACCCTTGTAATTTGCCTTCCATTTGAAAATGACTCTTTTGCGCACGTGATTTTTCAGTATGTTTAGGAGGTGTGATCAGAGCACATGATGCCAAGTATTAGGGTTCAAGTATTGAGACCCGCATTGTATGATTATGAGATGAGGTGTCACGGGGTGACTTATATTCGAAGGCTATCTATTTGAAAGATTATATTCGAAGGTACTTATATTTAATTAACTATTTTGAAATGTCACGGGGTGAATTATGTTCGATGAATATTTGTTTGAAAATATTATATTCAAAAAAATATTTATTTTGAAAGAACTCTTTTGGAAAGAACATTTATTTGAAGGAAGTATATTTCGAAATATTTTTATCACTTGAAAGGTTAGACTATTTGATTAATGCTTGTTGGTTAGGAATTAAGGTGAAAACTATCAAAGTTGTTGAGTCATGACTTGTCTTTACTATATTTTTGATTTTGGATTTGGGTTATATCCTCGCTTACCTTTACGTGTTTCCTTATGGTGTTCTGCTCAGTACTTGCTGCTTTCTTTCGTTATTGCAATTACTATATTGTTTGCCGTATCGCGTAGTCTCTATATAAATTTCAAGTTCTGTTTATTAGACCAACATGTGTCTTGAACGTCCCTCGTCACTACTCCACCGAAGTTTTTAGTCTTGATACTTACTAAGCACCACTATGGTGTGCTCATAATATACTTCTGCACATTGTTTTGTGCAGATCCATGTATTGTTCAATAATAGCTACGCGAATTCTTGCCGAGGAGACTCAAGGTAAATCTGTTGCTGCGTTCATAGGCTTTGACGTCACATTCCTGTTTTATATTCACACTGTTGTACTTATTTCCATATAGTTGTGTTTAAAAGTTGTAGCAAAACTATGTACAGGTTATGATTTGTATTTTGGAAAAATGTATATTCCATAAACATTTCTATGTCAAAGCTATTCGAATTTCTTTATTATGGTTAATATTTAGTATATGTTAGGCTTACCTAGTCCCTAAGACTATGTTCCATCACAAAACCCAACAGAGGGGAAATTGGGTCGTGACAGACAGTACCCCGGTTGTGATGTTCATTGTACATTCCATGTTAAAGTAACTTGTTGATTTTAACGGTCATTGTTCTTCCTTCAAGAATTCATCCTTAATTTGACTATGTTTTGTTATCCATTGTTATCTTGGTGTTGGAACGATTGTGGTTTCTTGTGTGAGTCATGTATTATGCGTGATTTGTTGTGTTGCTTTAGCATGCAAATCTATGCCTCCGTTATAACCTGGTGAATTGATTGTCAATGTGAATTTAATTGTGTGGAGTCTTATATCATATTTAATTGAGTTATTGGTAATATAATGATTTTAAATAAAAGAATTATTAACATGTTTTATTCTATGTACCTCTTAAGATAGAACTCGTTATCTCACTCGGTCCCTTATTATTCTAAATGGTAAACTCACTTTCAGTATAATTTGGTTCTTAAATTATATTCATTACGCTGTTAGTTGTTTACCTTACTTCAAAATTGTTATCATGTTTTACATTAACAAATTCTGTAGTTGTTAATTTAGCTTATTTTTTCGTTTGTTTAAAAATGATACTTTTACTCAGTTTTATTGATTTCTAAACTAAACTCATCTTATACTCTGCTCGTACAAATTGAATACTATTTTTCTTTACTTGATTTCTATAATGAACTCATAATTTCTTTGACACCTTACTTTATTCAAGATCGCTATTATATTTTATAGTATTTGAATATATCTTTCGTTCACCTAAATTAATATTTATCACAATTTCAAAGTACATGATAGCACGTGGGCTTTGTCGTGCAAAGGAAATATTTATTGTGGGCAAGAGGTGCTATATGTGTAAGATTTAGAAATTGTGGTTGATGACTTGTGTTTTATGAGGTGTGGTGTCTCGGGGTAATTCTTGCTGTAAGTCCATACGCTGGGAGCAATTTGATTTTTTGAGTTGTCATCTATTTTCCCTTATTTGAGTTCATTTACATCTTATTAGTGTTTTGATTATGTTGTTTCTTTATTACTCATTTACTACATGCTGCAATTTATGTTTCTATTATTTTATTTTACTTGTTGTATATTAATAATTTTCCCGTTGTAGGTCTTACGTTGATGTTCCTTCCATTGTTGCCTTATGTATATCTAGAATAGGTTTCTATGAGTAGATGTCTTGACTTGGCCTTCTCACTCTCTACCGAGGGTATGATTGATACATACTGGGTACTCTTGCTATGCTTCTACACATTTATGTGTATATCCATCTATTCTAATTGTTTTGTTGAGAGTTACATCTGTGTGGTAGGAGACTTAAGTTATACCTGCTTGACGTTCGCAGGCATCAGAGTCACCATCTTACTTCATTATGCTACTATTTAATTGTATTTTAAAATAGTATTGTGTATAGAATTTCTAATTTATTTTAGTAGTGCTTATGACTCCGTACTATTGGGAAATGTATATCTATTGGCCTCTTGCAGCTATGTGTTAGGCTTACCTAGTCTTAGAGATTAGGTGCCATCATGACATCATAAGGTAGAAAATTAGGATCATGACAAGTTGGTATCAGAGCTCTAGGTTCATGGGTGCTACGAGTGCAAATCAATACGGAGAGGTCAGTACTTATCTTTGAGAGGCTACGGAACTAATAAGAAATTCCACTACTATCATTTCTTATCGTGCGACATTAATTCATCATGAAGCATATATTTTATATGTCTTTACATCCACTCATATATGATGTTGTGAACTCGGTGTTAGCTATGCTCCGAAGGTTTGTAATGCTACGGTTGGGCTACGATGGGGCCATAGATGCTCACTCATTGTCTAGTGGTATTTTCAAGACTAAGGACGTAGACGTGTTGGTAGATCTTCAGTTGTTCATGTGTAGGATGCAACTGGTTCGTGTATCTGCTTGGTGTTGTACGAGCTTATGTATATTTGTAATATAGATCATCGTATGTAGTGCCCTATGACTCTGGGAAAAGTGGAGGGGGTTCTACTATTGATGATCAGATTGCATGACCAAGTTTCATATAAACTTTTGGTTTGAGGTATATATGCAGTGTTGAGGGGTTTCTCGGAATTGCAACTGACTAAGATTTGAGATTTTCATGGGATGGGCTAGAGCTTGCGGTGTATCTGTATCATTTCTAAACCTACATTCAATAATTATAAAGGTTACATAAATATCTTCGGATTTACAGATGGTCTTTTCAAAGTAGGTATCTCGGTAACAACATTGTTGGGATCTCCAGTGGAAATATAGAAGTTTATGGGCTTTTAGACAACATGGTTCATGCTAGGGTCTTCTGTAGCGAGCTTTAGGATCATTGTGTATCGATAGAGAAAGTACCGAATTAAAGAGAAGTCGAGGAGGATTAGAAGAAATGGGTTAGCTCAGCTGTACTGGGTCAGCATAGCAACAAAGGTAACTGGTCATTTGGTGTAGGAATGATTCACCAACATTTTGTGGCAATATTCTTGGGTTTGACGGCTTGTGTAACTTGGTTGAATCAGGAACACTCAGTTCTTATGGCTTGGTGGTATGTAAGCTGGCCTCAAAGAGTTTTTATAGTGTCGACCATGGCTTGAGAAAGATGTTTACTATCGGCATAAAGAATGTGCTGCGCGCTAAAATTTTTGCCTAGTGTGGTTCATTAGTTCCAGACAACATGAATGATTTTAGATTTTCAGAAGAATTCTAGCATTAATTGATACCACCTAAGAAGGGTGCGCACATTAGAAGGCGCACTGTTTGACTTGCAGATTCGTGACTGTTGGAAACTGATAGTATGTACTATAGACATTTTATTATGGGATTTTTGAAGGCTATCTACCAAATTGAAAGGATCAGAATTGATTTGGAGGCCACTAGTAGGTCCAATAAGGATGTGTGTTCTAAATCGAGTCACATTTATCTACTCAGCACAGTTATTGTGGATGGGTATGTTATCAATTAGGGTAGATCACATTTGTATTCTTTTATGAATCATGTGTCACTCTCCTATGTTGCGATAGGTTGTGATCTGTTGGCTATCCGCACATAGATGCAGTTATTTTTAGGCTTTGTAGCGAAATTCAAGCGAGATTGCTGTCGGGTGTTGAATGGTTGATAGTGCCTTGGTTATGGTCTTTCTATTTGCGGTATATAGTGATATCCATATCTCCATAGTTATGTTCACGTGATTTGTATATTTGATGTTGATATGCTTATGGTTGTTGACTGCGAGTATCATGGCTTGACGTATTCCAAGAGGACCAGTGTTGAATAGGGTAAGGCATCGCAGCGGCATTATACTAGGATATGATTCTTTGTTCTTTTTTTGTGTGTGATGTTTCCCCTTGTGTGGTGGATTGATAGCATTACGATCGTGGTGGTATATTTTGATTTGGCGGGATGGTTTCTTCACTTTCATTCTCTTTCCATCATTGGGTATATTTTAGTTATTGTTCGTTGGTGAACATTGCATGGTATGTGGCTCTAAGTAGGATTTGTGTGATAGGTCAGTCGAGTAGCTTGTACTGATTGAGGTGAGGTTATTGAGCCTAAAATGAGTGCCATCGGATTTGATTAAGTTATGCTTGCAAGAATTGTGTCACTAGTCAGCTTAGATTTTGGTTATGGTTCTTATCTGGCAAGAGAGCTCCACGACTTGTTAATGTGATGGGTGGTTATCAGTTTCTATATGTTTCTTTCATCATTGACAGTGTAGGAGTGTTCATAACAAGATTTTAGTTAATATGAGGTTTGTTATCGTTGTCAGGTAAGTTATCGAGCAGATATTGCAGTCAGAAGTTTAATGCTATGAGTATTTAAGTTATGTGGTATATCATGTGATTATGTCTTGAGATATGGTTATGTATTGATAAATCTTTTTCATAGTTATATGGTGGATAGATGAAAGAATAGGGTCATATACTGAGTTCGAATGTTGGGGATTTAGGTTTTAAGGATGGACTAAGGTTGAAACAACGATCCTCTGTTAGGTGGTGTTGTCATGCTTATACGAATTGGGGTGACGTTTTATCTCCCATAGTTATGTGTATGGTGAGGGTATATGGAAATTTGATGGCTTTGGAACGACTCTTGGCACATTCAAGGACGAACGTAATAAGGGAGAATGTAACGAGCCAACGTACCTATTTGTGCTTTTGCATTCTCTTCGGTGGTTTAAGAATTTGAGTAGCTTCGTATTATGTATTATGACTTAGGTGTATTTCAATTTTTGAGCGGTTTGAGATTAATTTGGAAGAATTATTCTCGTTTTAAAAGCTTTATGTTGGAAAATGTTGATCGAGGTTTAACTTTTGGTTAAACGGTGTTCGGAATTCAGACATGTCCACAAGTTTGGTTAAATTCGATGAGTTTAGGATAAGTTTGGATAGTATGGTGATTGTTTTCAATTTGGACGTCAATTCGACCATAAAGGTTACCACTTTGAGCAACGCCCTTTGATTCGTGTTTCGACTAGACCATTATATTTGTATAATAATTTTGGAAATGTAGCTGTTGAAATCATCAAGTTTTGACATCGTATAAGGAATTTTTGGTCATTTTACTATCAATTTAGTTCCCAGAATTTTCAGATTATTTGCGAAATTGCCAATGAAATCGTATTTAAAAATATGCATTATTTTCAAATATTGAAACCAACATTCTCCTTCATTATAAGGTCAGATAAAGAAATTCAAAAGCCTAACTTGACTGGAATTTCTTATGGAATCCATTGGAGGCATCGAAAGAGAGTTTCAATATCGTTTGGCATAAGAACCTAGGTAGAACAACTGAGCATTTTTAGCCGTATGTAATTTCATATGTATTTTTGTCGAAACCAAGCTTGAAGAACCAATAACGCGAAAAAGATGACAAGAAACCATACAAGAGCAGAAATGCGGTAGGTTTGCGGCCACAAAAGTGATGTGCGGGTCGTAAACCAACTGCAGAGTGAAGCAGACCATCCCAGTTGTGAGAGTAGATTCTGCGGTCCGTTTGCACATAAGTCTTGTGCGGATAACATATTGATCGCACAAATGAAAAGAATGATTCGGGGAAAATGACTTTGCGGTACCAAATGCAGTCGCGAAATCAATGTGCGGACCGCATAACAGAAGTGCGATGGAAAATTGGTGAACTAGGTAATCAACTCTGCGAAGGAATTGAAGATATGTGGGCCGCGAAAGCTTTCTGCGACCCATTTTGCGGCCGAAAACTTGATCTACAGGGTTATTTTTGCCACTTTTTGACCCTGATTTTTAGCGCATTATTAATAGGATAACTAGAGTTTTTGCGGGACATCTTGTCTGGAAAAGAGGCTACACTTAGAGCATTAAATACACCATTATTTTGGAAGCTTTTGAATAGAGAATTTGTCATCTTTCGAAGCTTTTTGACTTTATTTATTGCTTTGTTCTTGGGTTCTTGTATGAGTAGCTAGTTTTAAATACTAAGGTTGTGGACCCTAAATGGTTGTAATATTAATGGGTGTTATATATATATATATATATATATATATATATATATATATATATATATATATATATATATATATATATATATATATATATATATAGTATCTATTCATTTCTCATGCTTCATTCATTATTGATGGTTGCAAACATTGACTAATACCATTTCACTTTATCTTTACTTGGAAAAGTGGGTTAGAGTTTGGTAAAATTAAAAATAAAAAACTCAAGGCTTTAAACCTTGTATAATTGAATCGCTTAGGAATAAGGGGTTCTATTTGGCATATATTGGCTGTTCTTTGTTATATCTCTATTATATTTTGGAAATTTATAAAGAGAAAATACTACATAACTATTGGACAATATTGAGCAATCATTTAGGAATTATTTGCATATCAAAGGACCTTCCATTAGAAATATATCATATTAACACTGATAGCATTACATTCCATTGATGGGGACACAACATAGCTTTTCTTAATCAAATTAATCACATTTTTCTAACAAAATAGTTTTCTTAATAATTTATAATTACAACACTCTCTTTTTAAACAAACAGAACAGGATTGCGACTTAAGTCAAGTTTGACACTATTGAAGTAACCTTTGACATCAATCGTCTTAGACAATTTATTTAGGTGTAATTTGAGCGTATCAAATTTTCGCGTAGTTGCCGGGAAATACAATTTTGAAATGACTAATTAGTGTGTCCTTTACTTTACCTCTTCTTCTATTCCATCACACTTTGTTTGGTTCACTAGGTATACATGGGCGAGCCAGAAGAAGAGAATATTTTTGCGGATATAGGTGAGTATATTTAGGATACAAATGCCATTGTCCCTCCAAGATTCGATGTTGTCACCTTCAAAGTGAAACACAATTTAATCCTAATGCTCAAAGCAGAGGGGAGTTTCCCCAAAATTCCACAGATGATGATCTGACCCAACATCTTAGAAATTGTTTGGGTTTTTGTGCGATGCACAAGCAGAATCATGTCTCAGATGATGCCCTAAGGTTTAGGGTGTTCAATTACTCTATGACTAGAAAGGCAGGATAGTGGATCTAAAATCTACCTTCTAATTCATCTATTCTTGGCCCGGACTTGTCCAAGCTTTCCTAGCAAAATGGTTTCCGCAAAGCAAGAAGTTTGAGCTCCGGGATAATATTTTCTTCTTCAAGCAATTACCGAGAAATCATCTACATGAGACATGGGATAGATTCAAGTTATATTTGGTGAGGTCGCCGAATCATGGCTTTCTGGATAATATTTTGTTGGAGAAGTCTTACATGGGCTTGGATCCTATGAATTAATCCATATCAAAAAATGTAGCTGATGGATCCTCTATGGATAAAAAGTCCCGCAACGAGCGCAACCCTCGTGTTTAGTTGCCATCGTTGAGTTTGGAACCCTGAACAGACTGAAAACATTTGCAAGGGTCACACAAATCCTTAACTAAATGACATAACATAACCAAGCTTGGCACTCAGAAGACGCTACAAGTCGAATTGCACATGGTACTACTTCTTTGACCAATATGATTAAGGAGAACCAAGAAAGAGATCAAGTAATTGCCGGGCTTGCCATCAATGTCAATGTATTGACGAAGATATTCACTGAATGCCAAACAAAAAAGGTGAATGTGGTGGAAGATGTTCAACCCATGTCAAATGAGGATTACAAAGAAGAAAATTATGTTTACAACTCTTAGGGAGGTTATCAAAGAAAACTTACGAAGGTTCAGGACAAGAAAACCAATGGAAGTCTAAACAGCAAAAGCAAGGCAACCAACAGTGGCAAAACGACAAAGTAGTTCAAATCAAGGAAGTTGGAGTAACAACAACAACAACTTTTCAAATCGAGTTCAAACCCCTATGCTCCACCAAAGGGCTATATTCTAACTCCCCCATTGGAAGGAAAGTTCTTCAAGTGAGTCCAAGTTAGAAAATATGCTTCAATGAATATTGCAAAATCAAGAGAGATTCGACACTTCAATGAAGAATATGACTGAGCTTATGGGTTCTCACAATACATCCATATTAAAGTTGGAAATGCAAATAAGAGATCTCTCCAGAGAGCAAAATTTGTAGCAGAAGGCACACTCCCAAGAGATAAAATTGCAAACTCAAATGGTAGTGGCCCGACATCTCATTGTATGGAAATTACAACTCAATGTGGGAAACTACTTAAAGGAGAGAACGAACAAGTGGTTGCAGTGGAAGATTCTGAACAAGTAGCCGAGGCAAAAGTTGAGGTACCAATTGTTTTTGAAGTTGGAAAGACTCCCGAGATGGAGAGAACTCAAGAAGTCAACATGAAGAGGTTAATGGTAATAGAGGCACCAAAAACTCAAGCACCAATTCTTGGGCCTCCTCCTCCGTTCCCTCAAAAAAATTATAGAAAGGTTGATGATAGCCAACTCGAGAAGTTCTATGACATTCTCAAGCAATTATAGGCGAACATTCCATTTGTGGAAGTATTTCAAGAGATGTCGGGTTTTGTTAAGTACTTGAATGACTTGATCACTAAAAAGAGAATCATAAGAAATGAAGTGGTGAATGTTACTCACCGGGTTAGTTCCATCATTGCAACAACTGCCGTCCATCGGGTTTGTTCCATCATTCGATGCACTATTAGATTGGGGGATGTATGCGGCAAAATCAGAGGGCCTAATTCCTTGCTATCGAGTCACTCCAGAAGAACAACACGAGACCCCGAGAACGCGAAGCTATGACCGAGTTTGTTACACCCTGTATTTTAAAATTAGGATATGACGTAGTAATCTATATGAGTTCGAAGGGATTATGTCTATTAGGAGGTTACAAAGGATTTAAGACATTATTAGTATAAGGCTCCGTAAGTTTAACAACCTTGACACCGTTATATACATTGAATATATTATTTTGAGTAGAATAGTTTTAGTAAAAAAAAGTAAAATGGGTTGAGGAATATGATTTTATATAGTTATTAATATTACTACTTTCAAATACGTTTTTAATTATACACATAGTATAAGGAATTTTATGAGATTTTCTTTATTGTAAAGATAGAAATTATTTTCTCACAAGAAAAGAAGGTTATCTTTTATCATTTTACGAATTAAGCTTACGAAAATGTTTCCTCTTTATATGAGATTAGAAAAATTAGAAGTTGAGAAAATATAAATGTATTTTGACATGGAGGATTTAATTAATAACGTATATATTTATTTAATATAGTACCACATGACCATGATAGTAAAGCATATTATAGTATGATGTCTAAAATGTATTAAAATTGAAAAGTACTTTAAGTAATTTGGAATAATTTTTAATTACGTGAATAATTAGTTAATTATTAAATTAGTGGGGTTTAATAAATTTGGATAAGCTTTAGTACATCAACGTGGCTTCCACCTACGGTCTATAAAGTGATTCATATATCAGGTGTAAATGTGTCATATTATATAGCATACAACAAGATTTTAGTAGTTCTCACCCATTCCCTTTTTGATGTTTCGTTTTTATCCCAAGAAGGAGTTGACAGACAACATTTCTGGGCATTTTTAACTATGCCAAAGCTAGAGTTATGGCATACTAATGTGGCCATTTGAATTCATCTCCACCCTCCTACTAGCCTTATTAACATGGTTAATTGCCAATAACTTTCTAAAAGAGCTTTTGAATTCCATTGTCAAATGAGGGTAGTAGGTGTCGTTCCTTCTTTCTCTTGTGTGCTTAAGGCTTGTTGTAATGTAGTACATGTGAATAGGGCGGCCCGACTAATTTTGTGGCCTAAAGCCAAACATTTTGAGGGACTTTTTTATATAATTTATTTTAGTTTTTCTTAAACACAAAGTTATAAATTATTTTTTTATAATCATTAACTTCTAATAAGTATTTTTCAATTGATAATAAAACTAATCCATTTAACCTTTCTTGTAGCATTGTTGTTCTAAGGTATGATGTTATCAATTTTACTTTTAAAAATTAATTTCCGCTAAAGCAACGGTAACATGAGTTATTAACATTATTTCAAAAGTAATTTAGGCATTTGAAAAATAATTAAATCTTTTTATTTGATAAAGTGTATCAATTAAATTGTTATCTTCTAATTGCACTATTTTTTAATATTATTAATTAAGAAAATTAATCTAAACCATCAATATCAAATTGATTATTATGCTCCAAGAAACATCCAAAATTAAAGCAATACTTTTTAAAAATTTTAACATCTAGTGATCTTAATTTTTACTATCAAAAAGAAAATCAAAAATATTTTCATACGCTTCGAATGGTTCAAATCTATTTTGAAGTAAAAAAGAAATAGCCTTGTCTATTATGTATAAAAGTAATCAACTCTAAAGGACTCTTTGAAAGATTTTGAGATTTCATTATCAACATTGCATCAAATTGTTACTTCCTATATATCACATATTTCTTGCGAATTACGTGTTCGATATTCATTTTCTATGTAATTTCCTTGGTAGAAATCACAGCAGTTGCAAATCATTCTTCTATGTATGTGTTAAAGAAAAAAATCAAATATAGAACTTTTTTTTAAAACTTATACATAGTTTATTAGGTGGTTCAATTCCTTCTTCTTTGGGATTTCTGAAAAATTAAGAGGTGTTCAACTTTACAAAAACAGGTATGTTAAGGCTATTCCTTTTTTCTTTAGGCAAGATCCAAGTGACGATACGTAAACATAATACTATTTCATAAGTGTTTCTACTCTTAGCAGTTAAGGATGTCTAGGTTATTCATCCACGTAAAGTGATATTCAAGCATGTCTAAGTATATATCTAATTCCCTATTAAGGTATATGATAGAGATATTAACGTTTATAATATAAAGATACCTGCATCTTTATGCATTTACCATCGTGCTACGACTGATTGGGCAGTTACCACCGGTTGGACAGTTATGTATCATTATTTACCACCGGTTGGGTAGTCATGCATATTCATTTACCACCGTGTTATGGCCGATCGGGCAGTTAACACCAATTGGGCAGTTATGTATCATTATTTACCACCAGTTGGGCATTCAGACATATTCGTTGACCACCGCGCTCCAGCCGGTCAGACAGTCATGCATTTACCATTGAGCTACATCTAGTTGGGCAGATATTCATTTACCATCAGGCTACGGACGGTCAGGTAGTTACCACCGGTTGGACAGTCATACATTTACCACTATGCAACGGTCGGTCGGGCAGTTACCACTGATCAGTCGGGAAGCCATGCATCATACGATATGGATAAAAGTATTAAAGAGAAGCACTATATATGTAAATATGATAAGTATGCAAATATGGTGGAATTTCAAGAGATTCAGGTTGATTCTTGTATGTCTTTAATTAATGTTGACTTATTATTACGATTCAGTTCTACCATACATACTCAGTATATTATTCGTATTGACTTACTTTTATTGGGGACGCTGCATTCATGCCTGCAGGTATAGATAATCAGTTTGACGAGCCCTCAGAGTAGACGGGATTGGCATTCTTCGGTAAGACTCCACCTCATTCGGAGTATAGCCAATTTTATGAGTCATCGTGTCATAGTTTTGCTACAGACTTAAGGGTAAGACAGTACCATGTCCCATATGATATCAAACGATCGTAGAGGCTTTATTGACAGAGATTTAGATGGTACAATATGTGAGAGGCCTTGACGTCCCATATGTATTCATGTTTTAAGAATGATAGTTTATTCATACAAGGTTTTCCACTTATACTTGTACATTTCGAGTTGTGGCCAGATTGGCCCATGATAGTTACAAAAAGAATGAAACAATTATAGAGTGGTTCGCTCGGGTCAGGGCGGCACCAGGTGCCAGTCACGCCTCCCTATGTTGTGGCATGACAAAGTGGTATCAGAGCAAGTTATGTCCTAGGGAGTTTACAAAGCTGTGCCTAGTACAGTCTCACTTATGGGTGTGTTGTGCGCCATATTGATAATTAAGAGGCTATAAAGCATTTAGGAAATATTACCCTTCTTTTCTTTCCAGATCGTTCCATAGAATTGAATCGTAAGAAATCATTATGAAGCTTTCGCGAGATTTTGTATGCACTAGAGGTGCATGTATCACAATAGAGCTTTATGGCATAATGTGGAATGGAAGTTATGAAAGAAATAGAAGATACGATGCGAGATTGAATGGTAAGGAAGGTAAAGATGAAAAAAATACAAGATACTCAAGTATAAAGGTTGTAAATAGTCGACCAGATAAAGGTTGGGTTTAGTTTAGTTTTCAAAGGATACGCTAGAAAATATTTGTAAATCTCTAAGAGGTAACATTCGAGGACGAATGTTCTAAAAGGGAGGAAGGATGTTACACCCCGTATTTTAATATTAGGATAAGTCGTAGTAATCTATATGAGTTCGAAGGGGTTATGTCCATTAGGAGGTTACTGAGGGTTTAAGACATTATTAGTATAAGGCTCCGTAAGTTTAACAATCTTGACACTGTTATATACATTCAATATGTTATTTTCAGTAGAACATTTCTAAAAAAAAATGGGTTTGAGGAATATGATTTTATATAGTTAATAATATTACTACTTTCCAATACGTTTTAAATTATACACATAATATAAGAGAGTTTATGAGATTTTCTTTCTTGTAAAGATAGAAACTATTTTCTCACAACAAAAAAAGGTTTTTTTTTATCATTTTAAGAATTAAACATACGAAAATATTTACTCTTTATATGAGATTAGAAAAATTAGAAGTTGAGAAAGTATATAGTATTTTGACATGGAGGTTTTAATTAATAACTTATATATTTATTTTTTATAGCACTACATGACCATAATAGTAAAATATATTATAGTATGATATATAAAATATATTAAAAATAAAAGGTAAATTAAATAATTTGATATAATTTTTAATTATATGGGTAATTAATTGATTATGAACTTAGTAGAGATTAATAAATTTGGATAAGCTTTAGTACATCAGCGTGGCTTCCACCTATGGTCTATAAAGTAACTCATATATCAGGTGTAAATGTGTCATATTACAAAAGCATACAACAAGATTTAGTAGTTTTCACCCATTCCCTTTCTGATTTTTCGCCTTTTTATCCCAAGGAGGAGTTGATAGACACAACATTTCTAAACATATTTAACTATGCCGAAGCTAGAGTTGTGGCATACTAATGTGGCCATTTGAATTCATCTCCACTGCCTACTACTACCCTTATTAACATGGTTAATTGCCAATAACTTCCCTAAAAGAGCTTTTGAATTCCATTGCCGAATGAGGGTAATAGGTGTCGTTCCTTCTTTCCCTTGTGTGCTTAAGGCTTGTTGTAATGTAATACATGTGAAAAAGATTAATGGATTAGTTTTTAAACTTGGGTTAGAAGTTGATTTGTTCATTGGCAATGCTTTATTGCATAATTACTTGGTGCATGAGATGGTAGATTTTGCGTTAGATGTGTTTGAGGAGTTGACGGAGGGGGATGATGTTGTGCTTTGGAATGATACTGGGGTTGGAGTTTTTTCTTTAGAAGTTGGGTTGGTATTAAATGTGCTCAAGGTAAAGTTATTGTAATCAAGCTTCCATTAAAAGGACTAGTGAAAAAATTTGTCACTGTCAAGCTCTCAGAAAACTTAGTTTATATGATAATGAAATAGGTGGTTCAGTTCCTACTTATTTGGGATTTCTGCAAAATTAAGAGGTGTTCAACTTTACAAAAATAGGTATGTTAAAGCGTATTTTTTTTTTCTTTAGGCATGATCCGTAAACGTAATATTATTTTATAAGTGTTTTTACTCTTACCAGTTAAGGATGTTTATGTTATTCCTTCACGTAAATTAATATTTAAGCATGTCTAAGTACGTATCTAATTTCATATTGAGCTATATGATAGAGAGATTAATCTTTATAACATAATGATACATGCATCTTTATGCATTTACTATCGTGCTATGGTCGGTTGGACAGTTACAACCAGTTGGACAGTTATGTATCATTATTTACCATCGGTTGGGCAGTCATGCATATTCATTTACTATCGTTCAATGGCCGGTCAGCCAGTTACCACCGGTTGGGAAATTATGTATCATTATTTACCACCGGTTGGGCAGTCACGCATATTCATTTACCACCGAGCTACGGCAGTTCGGGCAGTCATATATTTACCACCGAACTACGGCCGGTTGGGCATATATTCATTTACCATCGGGGCTACGGCCGGTCGAGCAGTTACCACCGGTTAGGCAGTCATACTACCACCGTGCGATGGCCGGTTGGGCAGTTACCATTGATCAGTTGGGCAGTCACGCATTATACGATAAAGATAAAAGTATTAAAGAGAAGCATTATATATGTAAATATGGTAAGTATGCAGATAAGGTGGCATTTCAAGAGGTTCAGGTTGATTCTTATATGTATTTAATTAATGATGACTTATTTTTATGTTTCAGTTCTACCATACAAACTCAGTACATTATTGATGCTGACGCCCGTTTGTTGGGGATGCTGCATTCATGCCTGCAAGTATAGATAATCAGTTTGACGAGCCCTCAAAGTAGACGATTGACATTAAACGAGGGATCGGTAAGACTCTATCTCATTCAAAGTATAGCCAATTCTATGAGTCATCATGTAAGAGTTTTTCTACTGACTTATGAGTAGGTCGGTACCCTGTCCTATATGATGACAAATGATCGTAGAGGCTTTGTGGATAGAGATTTAGATTGTATTGTATGTGAGAGGCCTTGACGGCCCGTATGTATTCATGTTTTAAGAACAATAGTTTATTCATACAGTGTTTTCCACTTATACTTGTACATTTCGAGTTGTGGCTATATTGGTGATGACGTCCAAATTCGCCGCTAATAGATACGGTCGCATGCAATATAATTTACCCAATTATGAGTCGCGGTCGAATCCCACAAAGAACAATGTGTAGGCGATTAGGAATGTAATAAAATTATCGCTAGTTGTGCAATGCCAAACACTATGAATTTTTGTTGAAAATTATTTTATATCTAAAATGTGAAAATGTAAACTAACCTAGAAAGCAATTAAAATGATCAATGGCTACAAGTATGAATGCATCGACAATTACACTCAAGTAACGATCCAATATATTTTACGATTTTACAAATATGAGCGAGTTTATGTTCATTAGCCACGGATAATAATTTTTATTTAGCTTCTTCCGAATACTAAAAAAACTTTTTAATTGAATTATTCCTAATCACAATTAGAATATTAAGCACACCCGGAAGGTTACAAGTAATTCCATCATATCCCTAGGTAGAATTTATAAAATGAGGGTTAACGCCTCAAGTTCTTGTTATTTAATCTTTCCCAACCCCAAACTATTTTTCCAAAATTAACTCGGAGCTAATGGGCGAGTCCTAGGGTTAGATAATCCCTTTGAAAACATTAAAGAACAATAATAATTAAAGTAACAATAACTCACTTCATAAATATAGAAAAATCATTCAATACATAAACACAACAAGGTATTTAATCCACACTTTAAATATGAATATTTACATAAACAAGATTCAAGTGTTGTGAATAAATATTACACACTTAAATATTCAATACAAAGCAAGGAAATGAAGAAACTAACATTAATGGGTAAGAAAACCTTAACCAAAAGCTTTAATCTTCAAGACCCAAGTATGTTTGTGTAAAACCCTAGCTTCAAATGTTGTTCTCTCTAGTATCTATGGATTGAAAATAAGCCAAAAAATTTTCACAACTTAAAGCTTTTGCTTGTCCTAAAGAAAATCAAAACCAAAACTTCAATGAGGATTCAACATTGAAAATACAAGTGGTATTGCCATTACTCACATAACACATTCTCCAATTTAAACACCATACTAATATATTTGGTTGGTACTAACAATTAGGCTCGAGTATGTACATCTTTCCCGACTAACTCTCTCATAAAGAAAAACAACTTCAAGAATGTGCAAGGCAGTTCAAGAATAATCAAGTGATCAACATAAGCCTCAAGAAGTGACTCAAAAGCGCTAGTCAATTCAAAATGCTCACTTTTCTCAATTTCACCAATCTTTCCTAATTCATGTGCCCTCACAAAGAAGAAAGTCCAAAAATTATTATATTTACAATACAACATAAGGGACAAATTTTTCAAGAACACTCACTCTCACAAAGAACTTCAAGTGTTTCAACATTTCATATCATGGGCTTGCCCTTATTTTAATTCTTCACTTATTAAAAAATGCTCGGCTGGAGGTCTCATAAGAACTCTTTAAGCTCGTAATGTAGGTTTAATGAAGGGTTGGTTAGACATTTGGGTACAAGTGACTTCAGGCATCAGAGGCATTTCCACACGGACATACTCTGTTGCTAATGATATGCAGCCACCTTTTGGCCCCGGCGGTGAAATTAGTTGATTTCAGCCCCTTTCTTTTGTTTCCCTATTTCTCCCTCATGTGCGGAAGGAAAAGGTTGGATACAAGCCACTCTCCATTATCACATTAATTTTTCTCTTGGGACGGATCCAAGGGATAGTTTGGGATTCCAAGGGTGTCATTGATGTGCTCAATCCCAAACCTCACCATTTGTCTCTGATTATGATTTGTGGATTGTCAAAATTCGTACGCCTAAGATTGGCGTAAAACTTGCGAACCCACATCTCATTGTCTTTGGAAGGAGTGCCGATGAAACAGGACCATCCGGATGAATAGAGCCGGGCATGGAAGTCATGAAGCTTTTCGGCTAGTTTATCCTCAAGGATTCCTTTTTAAAGAATGATCTTTTTATGGACGAGGTCGTCCAAATATCGACGCTCAAATGAAGCATACATGAAGCACGACTGATCATAAGGCTCATCAATCTCTTCCTAAATTTCTTTGTGTGATACACTTGGTTTTGGGTCCATTTTTGAATTGAAACACCTACAAAGAATCAACACAAGATTAATCATACAATAGAATAATGTTGAGAAAATTTAAAACACTACATTTGAGCCAAAACATTAGGTTGAACGGGTCCGGAAAGCTATTTTTGCAACCCTACTGTTTTTGGTATTTCTGGGCAGTTTACGCTTCTGCGGAACTTGAGCCGCATAAGCGATTCCCCTTTTGCAATTCCGAGGTCGCTTCTGCGTTTCTCCAGCTTGTTATTTATACTTATTTTCCGCTTCTGCGGATTTTATTACGCAAATGTGGTTTCACTTCTGCAGAGAAATGTCCGCTTCTGCGGTTCTGTTTTCCTCTTCACAAATATTCATTTCCCAGTTATTTTATGTTCCTTTTTTACTTTCAACCAAGTTTTTGGTAACAAAGTACAAAATTAATGCAAGACACAAGAACATGATTCAACGGGGGCCAAATTTGTGCCGCCTCGCACAAGAGTTAACTCAAGCATTGCATCGAACACTTTGCGAGCGATTTAGTATGAACCCTTCTTCACACAAATGGGGTACTCAAGACTTCCCCAAATTTTGTTCTATCTTATCATCACACACACGTCCACACTCAACCAAATCCGCAGTTCTTAAAGCTAACAATAAGAATTCAACATAACGAGAAGAACATTCACACAACATTAACAGAAAATTCTGTTGTGAAATTAAAGCACAAATAATATGAGGAGAGAGATGAAGATTTAGAGGCGAGTTTAGAATACAATACCTGACCTCATGCGAGAGAAATGGATTTTCGAGCAAGCTTGTTGAATTTTTGGAATATTATTCGTCTTTGGGGAGTTAGGGAAGGGAGACACAGTGATGTTCTATTTGAGCAAATGAACCGTTCAAGAACCTTTTAAGAATTTAAAACCTGGTCGATTTTCACTTCTACGAAAATTCAGCCGTTTCTGCGGTGCCGCGTAAGCGATTTTGGGACCGCTTCTGTGATTTCTACCACTTTTGCGATTTGACATGTCACTTCTGCGAGACTGCTGATGCGGTTAAAAGGTCGCATAAGCGATTTTAGCATAAAGTTTATGAACAGTGTTCTGCAGCTACTTGTTTTTACACTCCAGACCACTCCGACCTGTTCACATCAACTCCAAAAAAATTAAAACTTAGCAGATTAGTCAAAAATAATATTCTATGCTATTCTAAAAAAGAAAATTTGAAAAATGATGAAAACTTTTGAAAAATGATGGGTTGCCTCCCACCGAGCGCCGCAATTAACGTCGAGGCACGCGCAAATAACGTTACCACTTTTCTCGCCACTTTGATGATATGAATTGGGCACCTAGCTTGGAATCAAGCTTGTGACCACGAGTGATGGGGGTGGTAAGTTGATGATCGGGCCAATGCTTAAAATCTTCATTTTACACTTCTTGCTCTCAAGTGAGGAATGACATTTTGTTTTTGTGCTTCCTCAAACTGCAAAATGTATGGCATGAGGTTTTCCTCCTCGCAGTCCTTCATTGGTACATGTGGTTCAACTTCCTTGTCACCACACAATTCCAACATTGAAAAATGCTTGGACTGTGACTTCAAGCCTTCAGTTTGCAATTTTTCTATCTTCACATCATTCTTTCCCCCCGGATTAGAGTCAACGTCAACCACATTTGCATTTACACTGGTTGACTCGAATTCCATATATTTCTTGGCATTACGAACACTCATGGAATCAGTTAGCGGATGTTCATTTCTTGACTCCTCAAAGTAAAGCTCACTTTCTTCCTCGGAATTGGGCATAGTGAGCCTCAACCAAAGTTTGCATTTGATCTTCCAAAGTGCGGATATGTTCATCATTGTAATTCAAGCTGTGTTTCAAGTCCTCGAGTGCAAAGTTGTGCTTCTCCTCATTTTCAAGAACGGTCTCCAACATGAGCATTATTTTCTCATTTTGAGCATTTGGGAGTTCTTCTTGATTTTTATCGAATGCCAAGAAAGGGATTTCGCTTTCAATCTCCAAGGAAGAATTTTGGGTTTCATTCACTTCCAAGGCTCTTTGAACCCTTGAGGATTCGATCATTTCATCTATTTGTGAGTGCAATTGTTGAAGTGCCAAATCATTTTGGAGACTATTCTCCAAAAGATGTTCCAAGGCATTTTGCTCCTTGTTTCCTTCTTGAAGTAGACACTCCAACATGAGCATGAACTCTCAACTTTGGTCATGCTCACTTTCTTCCATTTCCATACCCCTATAGTTTTCATCACAAAAAGCAAACTCATCATAGTAGCGGCTTGGGGAAGGGAAGGTCAAATATGAACAATAATCCCAATGATCATTTTGGCAACCACACTTATTACAAATACTCCAACAATAGGGATGAGATTGTGCGCACAATCCACCCCTGGGAGAACTTAAATAATTTTTCCACGAGTGTGGTCCTCCACAATAAGAACATGGGTCATCAAACTATGAAGAACTACCATCCAGCCAATTATCATTATCTGATGCCATTTTTCAAAAATAAGAAAATGAACAAGAAACAAACAAGAAAAATAGACTCAAGGTAAGAAAAATAATTACACAAATATTCACAAATTTGGATCAAAGCACTTTCGCTTACTTCTCAAACAACCTAAATTATGCCAAATTGTTACTCGGCAACGGCACCAATTTTGATGACGTCCAAATCCACCTCTAAAAAGCAATAGACACGGTCGCATGCAATATAATTTACCCAACCGTGAGTCGTGGTCGAATCCCACATACAGCAATGTGTAGGCGATTAGGAATGTATGAAAAATTACACTAGTTGCGCAATGCCAAACACTAAGAATTTTGGTTGAAAATTATTTTTATATCTAAAATGCGGAAATGTAAACTAACTTAAAAAACACGTAAAATGATCAATGGATACAAGTATGAATGCATCGGGAATTACACTCAAGTGACGATACAATGGATTTCACGATTTTACAAATATGCGCGAGTTTATGTTAATTAGCCACAGATATTAGTTAGCTTCTTCCGAAGACTAACAAGACTTCCTAATTGAATTATCCCTAATCACAATTAAAAGATTAAGCACACCCGAAAGGCTACAAGTAGTTCAATCATATCCCTAGGTAGAATCTATTAAATGAGGTTTAGCGACTCAAGTTCTTGTTAATTAACCTTTTCAAACCCCAAACTAATTTTCCCAAAATTAATTCGGAGTTAATGGACGAGTCCTGGGCTTAGCTAATCCCTTTGGAAACATTAAAGAACAAGAATAATTCAAGTAACAATAACTCACTTCATAAATATAGAAAAATCATTCAATACATAAGCACAACATGGTATTTAATCCATACTTTAAATAAGAATATTCCCATATACAAGATTCAAGTGTTGGAAATAAATACTACAGACTTAAATATTCAATATAAAGCAAGAAAATAAAGAAACAAACATAAATGGGTAAGAAAACCTTAACCACAAGCTTTAATCTTCAAGATCCAAGTGTGTTTGTGCAAAACCCTAGCTTCAAAATTTGTTCTCTCTAGTCTCTATGGACAGAAAATAAGCCAAAACATTTCCAAAAGATCTCGTTAGACGAGTATAAAAATGATTTGGGGTGAGAAAATGTGATATGCCTATTCTACCCCAGGCGTGATGCACGATCTACCATCTGCGGAACAATTCAAAACCAGAAGAGGAAAGTCACTATTTGCCAGTGATCGCAGAAGCGATCCTCAACGTGCTTCTGCGGTTACGCAGAAGCGGAATTTTAACTACAAAAATGGGTCTCGACTATTCATCCTTATCCGCAGAAGCGGTCAACAATCCGAAAAAGCAGAAGTCGCTCCTGCGACCAATTATCCGCAGAAGCGAAAATTACTGGAGGTTTTCCATGGTATCACCTTCTTTTTCCTCAATTCCACTTCACTTCAACAGGATAATTTACCTGAAAATCTAACAATAACCACCATAAACAACCTCATTGTATAATAAAAAGGTCATAAAAGCTACGCAAAAGAGGCTAGAATGAGTGGTAAAATCACCACTCATCAATTGACGAATGATAGTTACAAAAAGAATGAAACAGTCACAGAGTGGTTCGCTCGGGTCAGGGCAGCACCGGGTGCCAGCCACGCCTCCCAAGGTTGGGGCGTGACAGAGTTCCCTCCCCCGAAGCACGTCAAGGCCCGACATGAAGAGGAAATAGATCGAGGCTAGAGCAAAATGGGGAATTCCCAAGGCACACGCCGAAGTCAGACACTGCCAGCCTACCCAGAGCATGTATCAAGGCGTCGCGTCTAGCCGTCCTATCTCCATGCTTTTCCAATTAATATTTTATACTATGGGAGGTTCCCCCTCCTATATAAATGGGATCCTCGTCTCTTTGTAGCGGGTTGTTGTTGCTTCAACTATTCTATACAAGATAATAACAACTCTCTTTTCTCTCTAACTTACTCGCTCGAGGCTTTCCTTTCTACTTATTGGTTTCATACTTGTTCTTCTGTCATTGCTTAATATTGACCATGAAGAGCCTCCTTTAATTATATCCTAACTGTTAGTCCCTACTTGGTTACCCCCGATAGCTCGAGCTTAAGCAGGCATCGACCTCGAGGCCCTTCGTCGGCCAGTCCAAGGCCCGGATCACAAGCCCCTCGGTTTGATTATAACTCTATTTTAGTTCGTATTCCATCGTTAAACTTCACATATCTAGCCTCCATTGCTCTAACAACTAGCATAAAATAGATTACGTATTTTTAGAGTCCCATCAATAAATTTAACTGTTATTACCATTTTAATGATAAACACACGATTTTTAAGGAGCACTTTGTGATAATGAACCTATCATCAACTTAATTCCACTTGCTATTTACAAGAAAGAGGGAATAGGTATGCCTAGGCAAACAAGTATGAGGTTGCAATGGCCGACTATTCAATAAAGTGATCGGTGGGAATTGTTGATGATGTTATTGTGAAAGTGGGGAAGTTTCTCCTCCCTGTCGACTTTGTTATCCTCGATTGTGCTGTTGATAAAGATATCCCAATCATCTTGGGGAAACCATTCCTTGCTACTGGGAGGGCACTGGTGGACTCGAAACGAAATGAGATTAAGTTCCGAGTTAATGATGAAGAAGTTACCTTTATGAAATTACCACATACATACGAAAGTATCTCAATCAATGATGTTGTAGATAAGGTAGAGGGTGCATTCAAGGTGAAGATGGAAGAGTAATTCCTTGGTGTGGCATTAACGGCTATTTTGGTGAATTTTGATGGTGAATATATGGAAGGATACATGGAATCGGTGAATGTATTAGAAGGGCTTGGGTCCTACACTTATGCATCAAAAAAAGCTTTCTCTTGACTTAGAGAATATAGTCACCCCTCCCGCTAAGCCTTCAATTGCGAAGCCGCCACAACTTGAGCTCAAGCCACTTCCACCGTATTAAGGTATAAAATTCGTGGATCTAATGAAGCTCTACCCATAATTGTTTCTTCTTTGTTGAATAATGCGCAGATTAAACACTTCTTAGATGTCGTGAGAGACCACACGCAAGCCATTGGTTGGACTATAGCGGATATCTGAGGGATTCCTATTGGAATTTGTGAGCACAAGATACATTTGGAAGAGGAGAAAAAAACTAGTGTGGAGCATCAAAGAAGGTTAAATCCTTCCATGCAATAGACAGTGAAGAAAGAAGTTATAAAATGGTTGGATATTGGGGTTTCTCCTAATGCCGGTAGTCCATGGGTGAGTCTGGTTCAATGTGTGCCAAAGAAAGGAGGCATGCCCGTGATTCAAAATAAGAAAAATGAACTCATCCCAACGAGGACAGTAACCGAGTGGAGTTTTCATGGACTACCAGAAGCTCAATAGTGCTACTTGCAAAGACCATTTCCCCATGCCATTTATAGACAAAAAGCTTAATCAGCTTGTGGGAAGGTCATTTTATTGCTTATTTGATGGTTATTATGGCCACAACCAAATCAATACGCCTTGGAGGATCAAGAGAAGATGTCATTCATATGTCTGTATGGTACCTTTGCCTTTAGTTGGAAGATATCTGGGCTATGTAATGCCCGACTACCTTTCAACGATGCATGATTTCAATCTTCTCGGAGATGGTTGAGGATTTCTTAGAGATGTTCATGGATGACTATTCTGTAGTTGGTGATTCCTTTGAGAATTGGCTTGACAACCTTAGGCAAGTGCTCAAAAGATGTGAGAACCTAAACCTTGTACTTAATCAAAAAAAAATGTCACTTTATGGTTGACGATGGTATTGTTCTTGGCCATAAAATTTCCAAGCAAGGCATAGAGATTTATCAGGCGAAAATCGAGATCATTTCCAAGCTTCCTCCTCCCACTTTGGTAAAAGGCATTCGGAGCTTTTTGGGACATGCCGATTTTTATAGGCAATTTATCAAAGACTTCTAAAAAACTGCAAGTCCCATGTGCAAGTTCCTTGAAAAGGATACTAAGACTGAGTTCCATGAGAAGTGTCTCAAAGATTTCAAGGAATTGAAAGTAAGGCTTACCACACCACCTATTATTGTCACATCCGATTGGTTTCTTCCATTTGGACTCATGCGTGATGCTAGTGGTTTAGTGATTGGAGTAGTACTTGGTCAAAGAAATAACAAGATTCTTCATCCTATATACTATGCACGCAAGACACTCAATGGCGCACAAATGAATTACACCGTGATGGAGAAAGAATTGTTTCTATTCTCTATTCGTTTGAAAAAAATCAAGGCCTATTTGTTGGACTCTAAAGTGAGAGTCCACAATGATCATGCTGCTCTCTGCTACCTTATGGAAAAGAAGGATGCTAAATCAAGATTAATTAGGTGAGTTCTTTTGTTACAAGAGTTTGATATTGAAGTCAAAGATCAGAAAGGAACAGATAATCAAGTTGTGGATCACTTGTCTAGGCTTGAAGAGGTAGGGAGAAAAAGTGAAGATCTTGAAATAAATGATGCCTTCGTTATGAACTCATATTGGCATTTTCTAGTGCCATCACTTCTTGGTATGCCAACAACGCTAACTTCTTGGTTAGTAACCTTATCCCCGAAAGATTGGAAGCTTATCAAAAGAAAAGTTCTTGCATGAGTGTAGGCAATACAATTGGGACGAACCCTTTTTGTTCCGTATTTGCACAGACTGCATCATTCAGTGTTGTATTTCGAAAGATAAGGTAATTCAAAGTCTCAAAGTTTGTCGTGACTCCCTAGTTAGGGGCTACCACAGTGGAAATCGTACTGCAGAAAAAGTGCTTAAATGTTCCTATTATTGGTCATAGATCTACCAGGAAGCAAACCAAATAGTCAAGGCATGTGATCAATGTCAAAGACAAGGGTCATTTCTAGAATATGCCTATGAACTTTGTGATAGAGGTCAAGATCTTTGATGTGTGGGGGAAAGGTTTCATGGGTCCCTTTGTAATCTCTAACGGCATGACATATATATTTGTGGAAGTAGATTATGTCTTGAAATGGGCGAGGCAGTTTCCTTGCCAAACAATGAGCCAAGGAGTGTAACCGCCTTCTTGAAGTAGAACATATTTACTCAATTTGGAACCCAAGGGCTATTCTTAAAGATGGTGGTTTTCACTTTTGCAACAAATATATTTATGGGTTGCTCTAAAAATATGGAGTTATGAAAAAGGTGGCAACCTCTTATCATCCTCAGTCGAGCGGTCAAGTTAAAGTTTCCAACCAGGAGATCAAAAATATTCATGCAAAAATTGTTAATGCAAACAGGACCGACTAGTCAAAGAATCTAGATGATACATTTTGGGAAAATCGAACATCATTTAAGACTCTCATTGGCACCTCACCATACCGGTTTGTTTTTGGTAAGACGCGTCACTTGCCAGTGGAGCTTGAACACAAAGCTATCTTGGCATTGAAAAAGTTAAAACTTCACTAGACCTAAGCTTCTAATCTAAGGATGACTCAACTCAACTAAATGGAAGAATAAATTTTCATGCATATGAGAATGCAACCACGTATAAATAAAGAATGAAGTTTGTTTATGATAAGAAGATTTTGAAGCGGGATTCAAATCCAATGACTTCTTCTTACTCTTCAACTCAAGTCTGAAGTTGTTTCCTGGCAAACTCAAATCCAAATGGTCTGGCCCGTTCAAAGTTGTGAATGTGTCTTCCTACGGCGCTATTGAATTAGAATCTGAGGACGAGACTCGCACCTTCAAATTAAATGGCAAAGAGTTCAAGCATTACCTTGGAATCATTGGAGAAAGGCACTTGGTAGAACAACTCGCACTCAAGGATGGTCTTACACCAACCCCCACAACTGGTTAGCCAAAATTTGGGAAATATCGTCGTGCTGTGATGTTAAATTAATTGCTTCTTGGGAGGCAACCCATGTGTTGGTAACACTTTTTGGTTAGATTTTAATTTCGGTAAGTTTATTTTTAAATGTTGAACAGTTTTTCGTGTGTGTTAGAATGCAAGATCGTATAACGGATTTGAGTACTGCATAGTGATCACATAAACAAGCTGAAAAAATGAAAATTTGTCCTTAATAAATGCGGTGAGGATTCACTTTCTGTGGACCGCATAATGATTCTGCGATCGCAGAACTGGTTGCAGATCTGTTGCACAACACAGTCACTAACCCATCGCATAACACATATGCGGCAGCATAAATATATTATTCGATGAATTTTTTCACCGTAAAACTCTCAGGTACTAAGCCCTAGGTCTCTCTCTTATTCTTGTTTTTAGTCTTTACTCACACACACACGGGCACAGTGCATAAGACAAACAAAAAGAAAGAAAGGACCAAAAACACTGAGAAAAACAAAATCAAAAAGGAATTCAAAAAGTAGGACTTACCTTGCTCATGTTCAGCCCATATCTGGTATGTCCATTTCAACCCTTTATATTGTTAGTCAAATTTAAGAAGTATCACATTTTTCATTACACTCCTCTTTCTCCCCAACTCCTTGCGATGGGTAATTATTTGTTAATGATTGTACTGAAAATCAACGCTGGGGAAAATACATGTTGTGGGTAAATAGAAATTTGAGGGTTCGAATTAGACAGTAGGAATAGAGTGAAGGAGTTGGAAAGTTGTGAAAATTTGCATAATATACCATCTTGATGACTAAGTGTACGCTTGCGCATTTGGGATTGAGTATCATTTGGTGTTTGTGCATTTGATTGTGAATACCTTATTTATTAGGAACATTGATATTTGTGGTCCACATAATTGGATTGCGGTCCGCGGAGTCATCGCATTATGCATGCTAGGGTGTTTTCCAAAAACCCATGTGCGATTTGTAGCCACAAAAACATTAGCGGACCACACAATGGTTGTAGATAGAGGAAGAAAAAAAAAGCTAAATCTGAAGAACAAATGTGTAACGACCCGACCCATCGTCTCATGAGTTACTGCTCCATTTTTTCCATTTTTATCTTCTTTATGCTTCATTATTCGTAACTTATATGATTGAGTTGGTTTGGAGTGGTTTTGTTAAGAAATGAGACACTTAGTCTCTTTTAAGAAGGCTTCGGTTGGAAAGGTCAACCGAGCATTGACTTATGAGTTAGAGGGCTTGGATATAATTTCTGATGGTTCAGTTAGCTCCAGAAGATGATTTGGGACTTAGGAATGTGTCCGGAATAATTTTGTGATGACCGGTGTAGAATTAGGCTTGAATTGGCGAAGTTAGTATTTTTGCGAATTCCGGATAATGGGTGAGATTTTGATCCAGGTGTCGGAATGAAATTATGAGAGTTTTTGTAGCTTCATTGTGTCATTTGAGATATGTGTGCAAAATTTCAGGTCACTCGGACATTGTTTGCTCGGGTTTTTGATTAAATGTGTGTTTCGGATGTTTTTAGAAAACTTAGGCTTGAATTCGATGTAAGTTGATGGTTTTGATGTTCTTTGAGGTGTTGATTGGAAAAAGTTTGAATGATGTCATGAATTATGTTGTGTTAGAGTCTCGAAGGGCTCGGGTGAGTTTCGGAATGGTTATGGGCCATTTTTAGGCCAATTTAACTTGCTGGATTTTGACAACAAAGTTCGAAAATTATAATGCAAGGAGCATAATGTAGAAGCTTATATCTAGCAATCTATAAGGAATCTGAAAATGTACAAAACAGGAAAGTTGTAGAACATGGATTCTAGTTTGCAGAAAGTTAAACTATTTGTCATTCGGACATATGTACAGAAAGTTACGGTCGATTGAATATGACTAGTTAAGCTGTTTTTGGTGGACTTTTAGTGACGAAATTAGATGTAGTGACGGGTGGGCAGAAACTTAAGGACCAAAAATGATCATTTCTTCATTTTCTCTTTGAGATTTTTGGAGCTCGGTTCTTGGGCGATTTTGAGGTGTTTTTCATGATTTCAACTCAAGTAAGTGTCCTATACTCAAAAGTGTTTATATTACATAAATTCATGGTTATTTTTATCATTTAATTCGGATTTAGATGGAAGAAACCAAGATTTTTCAAAATCTTCCAAAAATGGAATTTTAGATTTGGAGGTCGAGTTGTCATCGGAATTCGATAATTTTTGTATGGCTGAACTTGTATCGGAATGGCTTATCGGATTTTACGACTTTCGTCAGATTCCGAGACGTGGGCCCCATGGGCAATTTTTAGCTGAATTTCGGATTTAATTTTTAAAAAAGTGTAAATTCATATGGAATTAACTCATACTATTTATATTGAGTATATTGAATTATTATGACTAGATTTGAAGCTTCAGACGAATTCGCGAGGCAAAGGCTTGTTGGAATTTTGAATTGGTTGCAAAGTGAGGTAAGTGTTTGGTCTACCCTAGCTTGAGGGAATGTGAGTTGAGTATATTTGCTACTTGTTATGTGATGTGTCCAATGTATAGGCATGCTGACGAGTATCTATACATTGGGGGTCGAGCATGACCGTAAGTCCTAAGTTGCTAAATTCTTGTATTTTTATTTGATGCTTATGAGAACTTGGTTGAAGATCTTTGAAGCTGAGCAAGTAATCTTTATGACTGAGAAATTGTATCAATTCTGTTAAGTATAAATTTCATAAGTTTTGTTTATAGCTGGTTTACCCTTGCCGGGATACTATCGAAATATTATTATTCCCTTGCTAGGATGTTATTGTTTTGACATTATTAGTCCCTTGCCGGAAAATTATTAAAATATTCGAAATGTTGTTATATTGCTCTTGTTCCCTTGCAGGGATTATTTGTGATTATTTTTTTGTTTGTTTGTAAATGGGAGCGGGTGGTATGTCTACCACAAGATATAATAAAATTGGAGCGGGTGGTATACCTACCACGAGATAAAACGATATGGATCGGGTTGCACACCGCAATATTTGTTAAATGATAAATAATATGGATCGGGTTGCACGCTGCAAAATATGTTAAATGATAAATGATATGGATCTGGTTGCACGCCGCAACTATATAATATAATGAGGATCGGGTTGCACGCCGCAATTGTATAGCTGAACTTGTATCAGAATGAGTTGTCAATTTTTACGAGTTTCGTCGTATTCCGAGACGTGGGCCCCATGGGCAATTATTAACTAAATTTCGGATTTACTTTTAAAAAATGTGTAAATTCATATGGAATTAATTCATAGGATTTATATTGAGTATATTGAATTGTTATGACTAGATTTGAATCTTCACCTGAATTCGCGAGGCAAAGGCTTGTGACCACGCCGGATGAATTTTATTGTTATGCATGTGAACAAGTCGAGCGGTGCGAATATCGGCACGTGAGTTGTCCGAATAGATTCAAATACTGACATTATGGCAAGTGAGTTATCTGTACACTACGTGAGTTGTCCGTACGGTTGATATTTAGCATGTGACCACGCCGAGATGGTAGCACGTTGAATTGCCCGTGCTTGCGTGTTGATACAGATCCATCCCCCAGGGTCACCTTTTCATGTTTCTCTCTTGGTGGTGTACACGCGGATGATGAGAAACTTGATTGGTTTCTGGTTCATGTGAGCTCTAGGAGAGCTGGTTACTATTATTAGATCGGGTTGCACGGTGCAACAGACTGATATTTGGTTAATATATTTCATCTTTACTTGAAATTTTCTCGACTGTTGACCTGATTTTACTTTCATATCTTCCATATTTGTTGGATTGTTGACTCAACAAAATACTTTAAAATAAAGAGTTGTGAGCATCAAAGTGGTTTTACTTGAGATTTCCTATTTTGATCATATATCTGTTCTATACTTGTTAAAATTATAAACTGCACATGTGTTAATGAGTATCATTTATAGTTCTTTATTCTTTTTAGCTCGTCAAGTTAGTTAGGATACTTATTGAGTACATGAGATCGGTTGTACTCATACTACACTTCTGCACCTTGTGTGTAGATTTTGGAGTTGTTGCGAATGTGTATGGCGGGAGTTCGCATTGAAGATGTACCCGTGTTCTAGTTATGGCTATCATTTGTCCTTGGTAGCTTTAGATTCGAATTTTGTTAATGTACAGTCAAAAAAATGTTATAATTATTTCAGTTAATTTTGTAAAATCTAAGTCTTAGTAGCTCATGAGTTGTACTATCAGTCCCTGAAAAGATGTATAAAATTCAACTATTTTATTTTTGACTCTTATCATTATCATTATATTGTATTTTATTATTATTTCGCTTGCCTAGTGGGTTGGGTTAGGTGCCATCACGACGGGTTGGTTTTGGGTCGTGAAATCCAACAATTTGAACAAAAATAAAAAATTAACTTTCTTATTTCTATGTTAAAAGTATTTAGCAAAATAAATTTATCTTTTTGTTGAAAAAGTACCTCTCTAAAATATAAAAATATTTCAAAATTATAATACCTTATATTTCAATAATAAGTAATGTCAATGGCACTTAAAACATTTAAAATGCAAGATATGATGTAATCTCAACCTACTTCTCCGTACAAGCTATGATCTACGATTAGAATCAAGTTCCAAACTATTTTACTGCATGCATTTTTGGAGGAAAACTCCATGATATAGTAGGTTTCAACATACTTCAATATGCTCTCAAAACTTAACCATAAGTCTCTAAGGCCTTCAACCAATCACCATCTACACAGTTATATCTCACACGAGTTAAGAATTACTCAACAATACCCAGCAAGACCTATTTAGACCTTAGATCTTATCTATAGGTACTTAGGGTTCATCTTTCCTATTATATGCTTTCATCTATGCTTAACAATCTCGTTAATAGTAGTTAGTAACCTATTGGGGCTACAAACAACTCAACAACCTATATATAAAACCTCAAATTACTATTCGTTGTCTTCTCAATTATCAGTTATAAATACCCAACTAGGGTTTCATAAATACTCAGGTTCAAATACCTCAAAAGTTCATAAATACCATAAATGCACTTATTTATATCTCTTAAAATGAGATTGGAATAGAAGAAATTCCTTTTGCAACAAACCCTAGAAAACCTCTTCTTTGGTGTTCTTGGTGATTCTTCGAGACTCAAATAAAATCCTATGGATTAAATCTATATATGTGTTAGTTTTAGCATCAATTTTAAATTGGTTGCAAAGCAAGGTATGTGTTTGGTCTACCCTAGCTTGAGGGAATAGGAGTTGAGTGTGTTTGCTATTTGTTATGTGATGTGTCCAACGTATAGGCATGATGACGAGTATCTATACGTTGGCGGTCGAGCATGACCGTGAGTCCTAAATTGCTAAATTGTTGTATTCTTATTTGCTGCTTATGAGAATTTGGTTGAAGATCTTTGAAGTTGAGAAAGTAATTGTTATGACTGAGTAATTGTATCAATTGTGTTAAGTAGAAAATATCATAAGTTTTGTTACAGCTGGTTCTCCCTTACCGGGATATTATCGAAATATTATTATTCCCTTGCCGGGATATTATTGTTTTGATATTATTGTTCCCTTGCCGGAAAATTATTGAAATATTCAGGATGTTGTTATATTGCTCTTGTTCCCTTGCAGGGATTATTTGTTATTATTTAATTGTTGGTTTGTAAATGGGAGCGGGTGGTATGCCTACCACGAGATATACTGAAATTGGAGCAGGTGGTACTCCTGCCACGAGATAAAATGATATAGATCGGGTTGCAAACCGCAACATTTGTTAAATGGTCAATAATATGGATCGGGTTGCACGCCGCAACAAATGTTAAATGATAAATGATATGCATCGGGTTGCACGCTGCAACAGTATAATATAATGAGGATCGGGTTGCACGCCGCAACGCTAAAATATAATAAGGAACCGGTTGCACTCCGCAATGGTATAATATAATGAGGATCGGGTTGCACGCCGCAATAGTGTTAAATGAGATTGGAACGGGGTGCGCTTGCAACGAGATGTGATCTGATAGTGAAATCTTCCTGTTTTCCTTATTCTTGTTAGTGGCTTGATTTTGATTTCTTATCATGGTGATGCCGTTCACTTTATACTGCTGTGTTTATTTTTTGTTATCAATTCAAGTGTTTAAACTATTTGAATTATTTTACTGTTGTGACCCTTCGTGTTAGAACCTATAGTGTTTGCATTATTTCATCGCATGTATATATATATACATATATATATATATATACATATATATACATATATATACATATATATATATATACATATATATACATATATATACATATATATACATATATATATATACATATATATATATATATACATACATATATATATATATATATATATATATATATAGTTCAATACTTCAAACTTCAATAGTTGTAATTTAATTGAAAAGGGTATTTACTTTATCAAAGTATTACTAAAAATAACTTCATATTTTTTTTGTTAATTTCCTAATTGGGTTGGAAGTTGTTCTCTACTTTATGATAAGTAAATGAGGCTCGTTGAACATTCTTAATAGTATTGGGTTATGGACCGTGTGAATTGAGTAACATGAGAATATTGTTGTGAAATGTTAAATAGAAATATGTTGGCACAAGGTACCGGGGGAAATATTATAGTTTTATTTAATTTCACATGAGTTGTCCGTGTGGTTGTAATATGAATATGGGTACGAGATGCCGTAAAAATATGAAAGTTGGCAGAGACCTATATTATTATGATTATAAAATGAGGCGTCACAAGGTGACCTTTACTCGATAAAATTATATTCGAAAGATACTTATTTGAAGGAAATATATTCGTATATATTTATTGAAAAGCATATTATCTTAGAGATTATTATTTGAAGGATTTATAGGCGAAATATTTATATTTGAAGGACTCGATTAATTGATTGCACTTGTATTTATTATTTGTTGAGAAGCAATTATGGTATTCTTGTTGTCTGCTATTTATATTATTGGTTGATCATTCTTGCCATTATTGTTAATTGCTTTCTATTATTTTGTATGCTATAAACTGCACATGTTTATGTGAGTGTCTGGTCCCAGCCTTGTCAGTACTTCGCCGGGGTAAGCTAGACACTTACCAGCATATGTGGTCGGTTATGTTGATACTATACTTCTGTATATTTTTATGTACAGATCCATGCATTTGATCGATAGTAGCTATTCGATGCCGTGGAGACTCAAGGTAAATCTGCTATAGCGTTCGTAGTCTTCAGAGTCACCCTCAATTGTACTTATTTCCATTTGTTCCCTTTGTTTCGGAATAATGATGTAATTATATTGTATAACTACTCTTAGAAAGGTTTGTGACTTGTACTACGGGTTTTGAGAATGGCAAATTGTTTTGAGAAATTTTATTATGAGTTAATAAGTATCAATGTTATTCACTTACTGTTAGGCTTACCTAATTTAGAGACTAGGTGCTATCACGGCTCCTTCGATGGGATTTTTGGGTCGTGACAAAATATGACCGATTTGTGGTAGCATAGTTGTTTTGCGGCCACTTCTACGGACTGCATAAATTAATTTGTCTTGGAGGTTTGTAATTTGCGAAATGTTTTGCAACTCGCAAAGTTGTTCTGCGATCGCATAACTGGTCTAAAAATTTTATTTGTTTTTAATTCCGTCCCATATAATACCCATGCCATATCATGTACTCAGTCCTTGATTAATTGACATGTATGGCACCAAAGAAATCCCTAGCATCATAACAACCCCCTCAGAGGAAAGAGACGGGCTGCTGCTATTATCCCGCAATCATAGCAATCCAAACACAAATGGACTGACACATCCTGAAATATATCTGACGATTCCTCTTAGTTTGAAGAGGAGGAGGCATAGATTGACCTTGTTCCACCATTTTACCTCCATGCCAAAAATGTGGTGAAGATCTCAGGTTTGGGATCTCCGTCTCTTGGACTCTGTATAGAGATGACCTAGCATAGAGAAAAATCCTCGATGAAAAGCAGCTAGGTTTAAACTGTTTAATAGAACCCTACCCCATGTTCTAGAAAAAATCAAAAAGAGGGGATGGGAGTTCTTCACTCGGGTTCTGGGGGAGTACAACGACACACGCGTTCGAGAATTTTATGCTACATATGATGCACCCAGGAACGTAGAAGAAACGAAACCTTAGATTCTTGGGCTCTATCTTTTTCTGAGGAATTGAAATACTCTGTGATTCCTCATCAATCAATGATATATATTTCAAAGAATGGGAGCAAGAAATAGCAAAATTTGACGACAAGATTTCAAATAAGGAGTCCGAGCATGCTTGGAGAAATACTGTCTTAGCCAAGGGAACTCCATCATGGATTGCACCATGCTAGAGGATTCACAAGAAGGATCTTACCCAAGAAGACCGGTATTGGCTAAGTTTTGTCTGTTCTCATATAATGCCTTCGAGAAATGAAACTGCTAATTATCGAAAAGGCGATCCACATTGCTTGCATCATGTCGGGTATCAAGATTGATGTTGTAGAGCTTATATTCCTTAATATTGAGATCCAGAAAATCCAAAGAGAAACCTCGCTCCTTTTCCCATGCTTAATCCATGCTTTATGTAAAACTAGCACAATTCCTCCTTTCCCCAAACATGACTGCAAAGGAAAAGCTATTCAGGATATTAACATCACTCGGATCAATGATGATGCAGATAAAGTGGTCGAAGATCCACTAGAGCAATCACTCACTCCCCTTGTAGCCTCACCAGCACCTATTGCCTCATCAATGCTATACACTTCATCTACACTGGGTACCTCCACATCCACTCCCACTTTAGCCACTGCGACACCACCTGTCTCACTGTCTGCACTCTTCAAGTTTGGTCTACTGGAATAACATGAAAATGCTAAAGTGAACAAATTGACAGAAGAACTTCCATCTCTCATCCGACAAGCATTGGCCCCAATACAATCCTTAGTGACTGATCTTCAAAAACAACATCTGTCACATAAGGATTGACTTAAGCATTTTGAAGTATTCCTTGAGAGGGTCGAATGAGGTTGAGCTAGGGACATGACTCAACTAAAAAAGGATGTATCTGAGCTCTATCCAGAGATTCATAAGATGTAGACACTGGAATTTTACCTCCCTTATTTCGGTGGTAGGGGAGCAAGACACAAGAACCTCTCACGCACCAAGCCTCGATTTGGATTTCAAAAAAATCATGTCAGCTGAGGTGGCCCATGGTACTGAGACGTCACAAGCTCCAGGCTCCGTTGTGCACATCGATGATTATTCACAATAGGAATCTAAAGGGTCTAATGAGGAAACTGATGATGAGGGGTTACTTGAGGAGGTAATAATCATAGGGACAACAAAGGCAAACAAGTTGCTGTTCTATAGAGCACATGGGTGAGAAAAGGAAGATGTGCAGACGTCCATGTAACACTCCTTTGCAAATATAGTCGCCAAAGCTACTACCATGACCACACAACCATCGCCAGGTCAGGCTAGCACCTCCTAGGTCCAGGACCCAGCTCCGCAACTGGTGGAGCTTCCTACTTTGGTCTTAGACACCACTATCTAGTCAGAGGTTCTACCTACTACCTCCACAGTATCATCTCCCGGTCCCACAAGCGCCTAGAGGACCCTAATAAGCCCGTAAACTTAGCTTTTACTTTCTCAATGCATTGGGGACAATGCATGCTCTTCAGTTGGGGTGGGGTAATCAACTTTTTGCAACTTCTTTGTAAACTCTAAATCTTAATAGTATAGATTTGTATGTAGCAATGAATTCTCCTTGGTTTTTCTTTTCTGGGTTCTTTTCCTACTGTGTATAAGTAGAACCTTGGCGGTAGCACAAAATGTTTTGACTTGTTTGGTGCTTCTTTTTTCTAGCTTCAAACATGGGATATGTTTTTCTTTAATAAATTGCACCGTTAAATGTTTGTAAATAAATGATTAGTCATTCTTGTAAAATCAAGGCTCGCTCTATGACTTTGTCCTCATTTAGAATCTCAAATATCATGTGATCAAGCTATTAGTTCCTTGTATTTACTTGAGGGCCGAAATTATGCTAATTCAAACAGTTCATGCATTGTGAGTGGGTTAGAATTTGTGTAAATAATGCATGGGCTCAACTTGTAATATCTAGAACTTGGCCAGTTAGTTTCTCAATGTAAATCTTATGTTGATGATTGGGGTTTGAAATGATCTTAGGATGTATTTGTGATTGCTAGCTGATTTTTGAACAAATTTACCTCCCCAGTACATTTATTATTCTAGTTATCCTCCCTTTTATGAAATACTTTTATCTTTTGAACCCGTCCCTCTGTGAATGATTAAGAGTGAGGCTAAACGCCTAAGGTTGGGATGTTTGTGTTAATTGGAATATCGTAAGGTTGTACATTGTGTGTAGAAGATATTCAAGCTCCAAAAGAAATACACACACACACACACACACACACACACACACACACACACACACACACACACATATATATATATATATATATATATATAGTCGAGTCTTGTGAAAACCGAAGAGATATGTTGAGGTGGTTCTATATTAGTAATAGAGGTCAATAAGGTCTATGTGGTTTAAAAAGAAGCAAAGTGTATGTAGCATTCAAGGAGGGTACAGTCACTATATTCCCAAATATACATCCAACCCATCCCGAAGCCTACACTACAGCCCTTAAAAAGTCCTTTGTGATCTGCAATCAATTATTCCTGAGATAGCAATGAGTTAAAATAAGAGCAAGCATATGGACTGATAGTTGTAGCACTTAGCCTTCTTTCTGAGTGCAAGAGTGTTTGATTGTATCCTTTGTACATATTTGTTGAGTTGGGGGATTTTATTCATTGTTAACACACATGAATTGAAAGATTTAGCAAAAGCTAGTTTTATTGAAGTAGGATACAAGTGCATATCTGACTCTGGGTAGCACTTTATCATTGCTCTTGAGGCTTGAAGTTTACAAACTGATTATTCGAATTGTTAATTGATCTTTGTCTTAAAAGAAGGGTGAATAAGAAAATATACATGCTTTTCAGCTAGCAGTCTGTTGATTAGTCAGAAGTAGATTAGTATTTGATAGGTTAACTTTGTTTTTTTTTGTTTGAGGGAAAGCAATAGTCTAAGTTGGGGGTGTTGATATGTCGTAGAATTGCGATGCTTTTGATACTAATTACATGGACATTAGCTCATTTTCTAAAGCATTGTGAGTCATTTGTTATGTAGTTTTGGTATTTTGAAGAAAACCAGACTTGAAGAACCAAGTATATGGACAACATGACAAAAACCCATAAAAGAGCAGAAACGTGGAAGGTTTGTGACCATAAAAGTGATGTGCGGGCTGCATACCAACCGCAGAGTGAAGCTGACCATCCTAGTTCTGAAGGTAGATTCTATGATACATTGTACAGTTGCATAACACTTGTTCGGACCGCATAATGATCGCACAAATGCATAAAGAGATTCAGGAAAAATGTCTATGCAATACCAAATGCAGTCGCGAAATCAAATGTGCGGACCACCTAATGTAAGTGCGTTGGAAAACTAGAGAACTGGGTAATCAACTATGCGAAGGAATATAAGATATGAGGGCCGTGAAAGCTTTCTGCGACATAGTCTGGCGGTCGCATACTTGATCTACGGGTTTATTTTTGTCACTTTTGTCCCCCGACCTTTCGCCCATTATAAATAGAATAACTAGAGATTTTGTGGGACATCTTGTCTGTAAAAGAGGCTACACTTATAGTATTGAATACACCATTGATTTTGAAACTTTTGAAGAGAGAATCTTGTCATCTTTGTAAGCTTTATGACTTTATTTATTTCATTGTTCTTTGATTTTAGTATGATTAGCTAGTTTTAAATACTAATATTATGGAATGTGTGCAATGTTAATGTGTGATTACCATATATATATATACATATATATATATATATATATATAGTGGTTGGTGGGTATCTATTCAATTCTCCTGCTTCATTTATTGTTGATGGTTGCAAACATTGATAAATTCCATTCACTCCATTTTTACTTGTAAAAGTGGGTTAGGGTTTGGTAGAATTGAATAGAAAAAACTCAAGGCTTTAAACCTTGTTTAATAGAATCGCTTAGGAATAATGGGGTTCTATTTGACATATATTGGTTGCTCTTAATTGTAACTATTTTATATTTGGAAAAATTATAAAGAGAAAATACTACGTAACTATTGGAAAATATTGGGTAATCATTGAGAAAACATTTTCATATTAAAGGACCTTCCATTAGAAATAGATCATATAAACATTGATAGCATTACATTCCATTGACGGGGACACAACCTTAGTTTCCTTAATCAAATTAATTACATTTGTGTATCAAAATAGTTGTATTGACAATTCACAATTGCGACACTCTCTTTTGAACCAACGGAATATCATTATGAATTAATTTCAAGTTTCACACTATTCAAGTAACCTTTTCACACCTATTCCCTATATGATTCGACCCCAACCAAGTTGGGTTATTACATTTGACATCGACTGCCTTACACTATTTATTTAGGTGTAAGTTGAGCGTATGAATTCAAGCATGTTCTTCATGTTTCTTCCATGGGGTAAGGTCTAAATCATAAACTAAGTATTTCTATTTGATTCATTCCCTTGGTTTAAGCTTTAATCCACAATTTTATTTGAAAACCCATTTAATTCTTTAACAAAGACCTAGGGTTATCTCCTAAATTTTAAAAATTTAAAAATAATTAGAGATAGTTATTTCCCCTTTCCTTTTGGTAACTTGTTCTCCTATATTAGGAGAACAACATACTCGAATTTGGAGAGTTTTGGAGGAGTATATGTGACTCAACTAATGTAGATTGGATTTTTGGGTCATGAACACCCAATATCGATGTTTTGGCAAATTGGTTGAGCTAACGGACTCCGATTGAGTTGGTTTTTGTTCATGTAAACTTGTATTGGTTCGGTCTTTGCTTGGACAAGTTTGGATTCAGAATCCAAAGTGAGCCCGATGTTGACTTTTGTTGACTTTTTAGGAAAAATGTAAAGATCATAGCTTTATTTATTATAATTGATTTCTCCTGCATTGTTTGATGTTATTAAGTCATTTTTTTGTTATATTTGACAAGTGTGGAGTGAATTTTAGGGGAAAAGCTATTTAAGAGGGTTGAGTTGGCCTAGTTGAGGTAAGTATCTTGCCTAATAGTGTGTGAGGAAAGTACCACGTAAGATTTAGGTTGATTTTGCAATATTTAATATGTGAAAGCCATGCACGCAAGGTGATGAGTGGGTGCATGGGCTATATGTGCTATTTGACGGTATAGATTACCTAGGCTCTTTCCATGCCTTTAATTGAATTATCCTAAAATATTATATCTTTCTAACGATTCGGCCAGTCATTTTAACAACTAATACCTATATCCCTGATTAACTGCATTCCCCGTGTTTTTTTCTACTACTATAAGTTGCCAAGAATGTTCGTTTTGGATTTTTGGAGTGTTTTGAGATACTTAGTACCTAAATAGAGTTTAAGTTCTAGAATTTAGACTGTAGTTGGAACAGTGTGAAGATGGCCTCAGAATATAATTTTGTTGGTTCTGCTAGCTCCGTTGGGTGATTTGGGGATTAATGGCATATTCAGATTGTGTTTTTGATGTCCGTAGCTTAATTAGGCTTGAAATGCCGAAAGTTGAATTGGTAAATTTTTGGTTCGATAATGAGATTTTTATCTAGGGGTCGGAATGGAATTCCAAGCATTGGAGTAGCTCCGTAGTGTTGAATGTGACGTGTCTGCAAAATTTCAGGTTATTCGGATGAGGTTTGATAGACTTTTGATCGAAAGCGGTATTCGGAAGTCTTTAGAGTTTTTAGGCTTGAATCCATAGTTAATTCAAAGTTTTGATGTTATTTTAGGTGTTTTGAGCATTGGTATAGGTTTGGATTATTGTATATAACTTGTTCGTGCTTTTGGTTGAGGTCCCGGGGGCCTCGGGATGATTTCTGATGGTTAATGGGAAGTTTGGAAAATTGTTGAAGCAGCTTCAGATGCTGATTTTATTGTCATATCCGCACCTGCAATTAGGGGGACGTAGGTGCAATGACCATAGAAGTGAGACCAAGCCACAAATGTGGCCAATGGCGAAGGTGGTAGAAGCCGCAGATGCGGAAGCTGAATCGCACCTGCGAGCCCGCAGATGGAGAGCCAGGGGCGCACGTGCGGATAAAAGGATTTATGAAAAGCAGCATAAGTGGTTGATTATGCACAGAAGCGGTCCCACGGGTAGGGTAATTGGACCGGAGATGCGGTATCGCTGGCCAAAACATATAAATAGATGCCTTCGCGAATTTGAGTTATTTTTCATCTCTTTTCAAACGGGAAGAAGCTTTTGGGAGCATTTTCAAGGGACATTTTCATAGGGGTTCATTGAGGTAAGGTCTTTGGTCCTTAAGCTCGTTATAAAGGTTATTTTTATTATTGTAAGCATGAAATTGAAGGAAAGTCAATGGTAGATTAGGGGTTAGGGTTTGGTTAATTGAAGAGCTTTGAGCGGTGATTTGAGGGACCATTTGAGGTCCGATTTTGGTACTTTTGGTATGAATGAACTCGCGAGAGTATGAGGATTACAAATTTATAAATATTACCCGATTCTAAGATGTAGGCCCGAGGGGGGGCATTTTTGTTGTTTTTCTTAATTTCGTGTATTAGCTTAGAATTAATAAGATTAATAAGTTGCTTGAAGTTATAATTACATTATGCAATTGATTTGAATAGATTTGGGTCATTTGGATTCGAGTGCGTATGGCAAGAAAGTGGTATTGAGTTGATTGTGCTGGTTCGAGGTAAGTGGCTTACCTAACCTTGTGGGGGGGGTGGACTCCCCTTAGGATTTGGTATTGTTGTTATTTGAAATGCCTTGTACGTGAGGTGACGAGTACGTACTTGTGCTAATTATTGAAAATTGTGTTTTCATTATTTAACTATAATTGTGTTCCCTTTCCTGTTCATAATACTTTCAATTTAAACCTACTGTTAGCTTAGGGAAGCATGTATAATTGACTTAATTGCTCTACTTGATCAAACTTCCTTATTTAGACTGTGTGCACCATGCTATGTTAGAAATACTTGTTTTTCCTTAATATGAATTTTTAGTTGAATTGAGTATTCTTTGTTTTTTTGTTGTGTGTTTACATTGGGACTACTAATCCACCACTCCATGAGACTCTTGCACGGTTCATGAGCATGTACACCACTCTAGCTCAAGCAAGGTTGCTTCACCTTATTGCAGCTACATCTCACACCGGGGGGTGAGCACATACTCCAACCACTCGCACTCCTGAGTAGTGAGTGCATGTTGATTAGGTCCCAGAGAATATTCCTGTACATCTTGTTGTCCTAACTCAGCCCGGGGACAGGGCAGCAGCTTCCGAGGATGAGCACCTGAGACTTGAGAGGATCAAGAAGTACAATCCTGCTGTATTAAGTGGTCTAGCATCAGATGATGCTCTGAGATTTCTAGATGAGTACTACCGTATCCTCTGTACCATGGATATATCATGATCAAGAGGGGTTTCCTTCACTAACTTCCAGCATTGAGGAGCCGCCTATAAGTGGTGGTGTACGTATGAGTTAGACAGCTCAGATAAGGCAGCTTCCCTGACTTGGACTCATTTTTTAGATATGTTCCTGAGAGAGTATGTTCCTCAGAGCCTTAGGGACGCATTGCACGCAAAGTTTGAGCAATTGTGCGAGGGTGCTATGCCTGTCTCGGAGTATGCTGTCTGTTTAACTATCTTGGCTAGACATGCACCATCCTTGGTTTCTACTGTTCGCGAGAGGGTTCGCTAGTTTATTGAGGAGCTTATTCCTAGCATTAGGTCTACACAGCTCATGAGTTGGAGATAGATATTTCTTATCAGCAGGTGGTGAGCATTGCTAGGATAGTGGAGGGTATGGATGCTCAGGATAGAGAGGAGAGAGAGGTCAAGAGGTTTCGAGAGTCGGGATATTCTGGTGCCCGTGCTCCACCTGCAGCTCATCATGGTAAGGGTTTAATGAGTGACCCCGTTCATTCAGCTCTTCCTGTAGCTAGTGGTATTCTAGCTCCTCCTAAGTCTCAGGAGCTTTACTTTTCACCTCCAGTATCTAGTGCGCTTACTGCGCTGGTTGCTTAAGGTGGTCAGTCTAGCAAACCTGGCCCGATAACCTCACAATTGCCACGTCCTCCTAGAGCTTGTTTTGAGTAAGGTGACAAAGGCCATATGGTGAGGGATTTCCCCATACTTAGGAGGGGTGCACCTCCAAAGACTTCTCAGCCACAGAGTGCCCGACAGAGTTCTTAGGCTATGGCTACAGCACGAGTTTCTACCCCACCTACTCTGCCAGCTAGAGGTGGAGGTCGGGGTGGTAGAGGTCACCCTAGAGGGGGAGGCCATACCAGATATTATGTTCTTCCTGCCTATACCGAGGTTGTCGCGTCCAATTCTGTCATCATAGTTATTATCCTAATTTGTCATAGAGATGCATCAGTTTAATTCGATCCAGGCTCCATCTATTCTTATGTGTCTTCTTATTTTCCCTCGCATTTTGGTGTATATCATGATTCTTTGATTTCCCCTATATATTCTTTTACTCTTGTGGAGATTCTCTTGTTGTGGATCGCGTTTATTGGTCGTATGTTGTTGCTATTAGTGATTTAAGACCAGAGCCGATTTGTTATTGCTCAGCATGGTAGATTTTGATGTTAACTTGGGCATGAACTGGTTGTTGACCCATTTTTCTATTATTGATTATCATGCCAAAACCATGAAGCTGGCTATGCTAGGTGTATCGCGATACAATAGAGGGGTACCTTAGATCGTACTTCCGGTAATGTTATTTCATTCCTTAAGGCTCATCAAATGGTTGAGAAGGGATGTGACACGTATCTAGATTATGTGAGAGATGTTAGTATTGATACCCCTACAGTTGATTTAGTCCAGATAGTATAGGATTTTTCGGATGTGTTTCCGGCTGATCTTCCGGGCATGCCTCCCGATAGAGATATTGATTTTGGTATTGATCTGTTGCTGGGAACACAGCCCATTTCTATTCCTCCATATCATATGGATCCTTCTATGTTGAAGGATCAGTTATAAGAATTGCTTGATTAGGGTGTTATTCAGCCCAGTGTATCACCTTGGGGTGCTCTTGTCTTGTTTGTGAAGAAAAAGGATGGTTCTAAAGTTGGAGGAGTTGACTAAGGTTTGAGTTTTGAGTAAATGATCTCAAAATCGGGATTTCAATGTCCCAATAGGTTTGTATGATTATATTGGAGTTGGATGTATGTCCAGATAGGGTTTTGATGATCCGGGAGCCTTTCGACACCTATTGCGGAAAGTTGGTATTTTGAAAGAATTTTAAAAATTAGGGTTGAAGTGTATTTTAATTTTATCGATGTCGATTTGAAATTCTGAGCCTAGGAATAACTCCGTATGGTGATTCTGTCCTTAGGAGCGTGTCTGGATGCAGATTTGGAGGTCCGTATGTCATAATAGGGTCATTTGTTGAAAGTTGGAAGTTGGAAGTTTTTTGAAGTTTGACCAGGAGTGGATTTTGATATCGGTGTCGAACTATGATTCAAAAAGTTGGAGTAGGTCTTTAATATCAAATGTGACTTGTGTACAAAATGTGAGGTCAATCGGACATGATTTGATAGGTTTCGGCATCGGGTGTGGAAGTTAAAAGTTCAATAGTTCATTAAACTTGAATCGATATCCAAATCATAGTTTTAATGTTATTTTGTATGATTTGAGGCCTCGAGAAGATTCGTGTTATATTATCGAGCGGGCCGGTGTGATTGGATGGGGCCCTGGAGCTCGGGTATGTTTCGTATGTGTTTGAATTGTATTGCGCTCTTATTTGATGCTTCAACGTCATTTCTTTGGACTTAAAAGGTACCATTGAGCAAACGACCTTTTATTTGGGCTTGGATTTCACCATTAGATCTGTCGTAATTATGGAGTCACATTAACAAGAATCACCAAATTTCGATGTCATATGAGAGAGTTATGCCTATTTCCATGTCGGGAAAGATTAACGATTTTTGGTACGGACTTTGTTCTTCACGAACGTGAGGGAGTTCCCGGGATGCGAAGAAGGATGTTTGGGTTGACCAGTCAACACAAAAAATTTCTCTTTGCGAACGTGAAGTTTTTCCCACGAACACGAAGAAGAAAAATCGCCTGGACAGTGTTTTAAACCGAGAATTTTAGTATTTTGGGCATATATTCAGTTTTAGAGCTCCATTTGAGGTGGTTTCCGCGCCATTGTTCTCGTCTCAACAAGGGAGTAATATAGCTTTACTTCAACGTTTCTCCCTAATTATTTTCGTTGGCTATTGTTTTTTGTCCGTGTTTGGATTGTAGAAATTGGAATTTTGAGCCCCAAAGTTGAGAAATAGTGAATCCTTGATTTGAGGTTCGATTATTGGCTGAAATTTTTTTAATTTTCTAGATATAGACCATATGAATTATGAGTAATATTTATTTCTTAATAATTTTTTGAATCCGGGTACGTGAGCCCAAGGGTTGGCTTTATTGACTTTTCGAGTGGAGTTGGAAATTATTGTAAATTAATTTACTATGAGTATTAGAGTATATTTTCATCATTTTCACATTTTTGGACTAGTTTTGGAGCAGTGCGTGTCGCTTTGAGGTGTTAGAGCGGTGTGGGGGCCGGCTATAAATCTTTGGAGCGTGGTAAGTCTATTGTCTAACTTTGTGAGGGGGAAACAATCCCTAGGTATTGTAATTGATATGTGTTACTTGTTGTGGGGCCACGTACTCACAAGGTGATGAGAGTCTGTACGTAGCTTCATACATGTTATTGTCCAAGTATACTAAGGTTCACGCCATGCTATAACTGTACTTTTTGGTTTATCTCTTGCTTATTAAATTCTTTTACTTCACATTACTCATTAAGACTAGAGGGCGTAGAGTGATAGATTTGCTATTGTAGATATTTGACGAGTTTCATGATTAGCCACGGAATAATTGTACTCTTCTTACTAATTTCTCCCGCGTTATGTGTTCTCATCGAATGATTCCCTCAAAGCTCCTTATAACTCATATGTACCTTCGTGGGTGGGGTCATGTACCTGCCAAAGCCTTTTATACTAATGGGATTGGGTCGTTCACCTTGGAAGTATATATAGCTACATCTATGGCTCTGCCTTTGACCTTCGGTAGTGCACAAATTATAATGGGATATGGCCGTTCGTCTAGGAAATATTATAAAGTAATCTCATGGAAATCGTGCATAATATCTGATAAGAAGTCAGTTTATCAATGAGTCTTCCTGATTTGAATTATAATAACCTATCTGGTGAGGTCTATTATATATGTAGCTCAGGTTGAGGAGTTAATTGCTGAGGCTATTTTAGAGAGAAGGACCGTATCACGTATTTACATTTGATTAATTCGTTTATTTAATCTGCCCCATATCTGGCTACTTTTTACTATGTATGTCTTATTAGACCATTAGTAAGTATCAATGTTGACCCTCGTTGCTGCTTCTATGGGATTAGGCTAGTTACTTAATAAGTACCCATTTATTTACGTACTCATGCTAGACGTGCTGCATATTTTTGTACAGGTACGTATATGTCTGTTAATTTTTTGGGCGCAGAGGTGTGGCCATTGCAGGGACATACCGTGAGCTGCATTTCATGTCACGATCTGCAGCCTACAGAGTCTCCATCTCAATTATTTATATTCTCCTGTCTAATTTTTATCGCAGACAGATGTTGTATTCTATTTTATTTCCTAATTGATGCTCTTACACTTCTGACGTCAGATTTTGAGGGTGCTTATGGGTTGTCCTTTATTATAGCTGTGAAAACATTATCAATAACCCGGTAAAATCTATTTCTTACTATTTAATTGATGAAAATTGTGATTTTAAAAATATTAGAATGAGTAATTAAGTTAAACATTCATTGTTGGCTTGCCTGGCGACGATGTTAGGCAACATCATGACCTCTAATAAATTTTGAATAGTGATAGTATTAGTAGTCTGGCCATCGAGTATGTTGGCAAACGTCAAGACAATAATATAAGCATGGAGACAATCACGTGGAGAAGGATCGAGTAAAAAGAATGCGAACTTTAATGAGATGCTGCCAAACATAGCACAAGAGGAAGAGGTTCTTCTCTAAAAAGTAGAGAAGCGATCAAGAAAAAATAATAATTTGGGAGCAGGTGACAGGTTCATCGGCAATTGGGTGTTGTTGACAAAATGCATCAATAAGAGTTGAAGGCAAGAGTTTCAACAAAAATGGGTGTTGCTGACAAAGTGGATCAACGGGTATTGGAGACAAGTAATTTAGGAAAATTAGGTGCTGATGACATAGTGCATCAATGGGAGTTGTAGACTAGTGTTTCAACAAATTGAGTATTGGTGGCAAATGCATCAACGTTAGTTGAAGACATGTGCTTCAAAAAAATTAGGTTTTGCGGAAAAAGTGCATCAACGGGAGTTGCAGACAGGTGATTAACAAAATTAGGTATTGACGACAAAGTGCATCAACGGGAGTTGAAAACAAGCACTTCAACACAATTGGCTATTGGTGACAATGTGCATTAACGAGAGTTGAAGAGAAGTGCTTTAATACAATTGAGTGTTGGTGAAAAAGTGCATCAATGAATGTTGAATAATATAGGAATAGGCTTTCATATTTTTAGTGAAAATAAGTTTCGCACTACTATAAATTGGGGTGTTAGTAGCTTATTTTATGTGTGGAATATCGTGAAAAGTATTAGGAGAAGAATAGAGAGCTTTCAATGATTAATACAATAATTTTCCTTTATTGAACTTTTTATTCATTTTATCATACTAAAAAAATCATCGAGCATTAGCTTTGTGAAACTGCTATATATTTCAAAATTCTAATATCCCTAACATCATGAATCAAGAGTCGAATTTAAACAACTTGGAGGCAACTCCGTGCCGGTGGCAGTCCCGTGGGCATTATCACATGACGAGATAGCGGGTCAACCAGCGCCATTATATACCAAATTGATTTCTGTAAGGTTGATTCCCTGGCAAGGAAATGAAGCACTGCAATTCAAAGTACTCGAAGTTCCTCTTATGTTATTGAATGTCACGTCCTGGATTTGCACTGAGCTCGCCTACAAAACAAAGGAAAGTGTTGCCATCATGTGATATAAAGAATATCCAACTGAACATTTTCGTTTTTGATGTGATGTAAGATATTTTGTAGAAAAATATTTTTCATCAAATGGGAAAATAGGAGTTCCGTCACTTATGGGCAGAAGTCATTCTTTTTATTACTATTTTAATCTTTAAGTTATAATATTTGCTCTAATTGATAGTTATATATTATTATTTAGCTTTTGTACTCAAGAATTTCATCAAAATATTATTTGATTTGCTAATATATTCTTAATTTTAATATTAGAATTTATTCGATAATGCTGTGTGCTTAACAACCAAAGACATGTAAATATTATTTCGCAAAATAATTTCTGTCAAACCAAAGATGGTCTGTCCTTTTTTAGAAACAAAACTCTTCTCTTTTTCTTATCATTTTCTTTTTCCTTCTCCTTTTACTTTTTGTTTAAGTTTATTTGTGACAAATTAATGTGAAACTATCAATATTATGGAACACACGTGTAAACAATTTATAGTAAGAACTAAGAAATAAAATATTAAGAAAAAGGACTTTGAGAAAGAAAAGAAAGCCAGTGACATTTTAGGTTTACTTTCCCAGATGTGACATCATCATTTTTTCGCCTTTTCAATAGATTTTCTATTTTATGAGTTTTCCATTCAAGTTCACATATATTAATCTATATGAGTTTAAATGAGTTTTCAATATTTAATTTGAAATACTCTCACAAATTTGTTAATTTTTATATAGGATCTAAAATTATATATTCGATTTGAGAATAATCATGAGAGTTGGTAAAAATCATATAAATATGGCAGATTAGTATAAGCATTATTTGTACATACAAATAATAACATAATTGTTTAATTATATTTTAATTTTTTATAACTACGCGAAGCGGGGACAATTACACTAGTATTAAATGTAAAGATGGAGAAAAGGACAATGCAAGTACCTCACTGCTGCAAGGAGGTGATGGACAATAATATTGATCGATAATGATAGGATTTCTAACATTATCCATGAAAATATCCAGTGCCAATGTTTGAATCCAAAACTTGGATGTTGGTGGAGACGCACATGTGAATGCCGTCGGTGTTAGGGCTGTCGTCCGGTGCGGTTAGATTAACATGACTAAATGTCACGTTATTGCACCTAAAGTGGTCGAAATGGAAACTCTTGCTATTGATTGAGTTTATGGCGTGCACCGTCACATTTTCGATAAAATCAAATTTGAGTGTCTGGTTCAAGTTTAAAAGAATAAGGCATAAAAAGACAATATTAAATTTTTAATAACTTCACGTTATAATCACAAAAAGGAATATTTTGTAATCACGTAAGTGGTGAAAGAAATTTCGAAATGTCACTATTTTTTAAATCGCTATACTTCTATGATCGTGTAATGTCGTAAACGCACTTTTACGGTGAAACTGGATTTAATCAAATTATCGATATGACAAATATACAAATAAGTTTATTCAGAATAAAAATATATCGGAATAAATTACACAAAAATGGCAAACAACATAAAATTTATGCAAACTTTAACTTACAATTGGAAGGGTTGGGCAATTAGAATTCTTGGAAGTATCAAAATAAGGCAAAGATGAAGCCCCTTGTCCATCTAAAGTTCCGCCTCCTTCAATCTCTAAGCCATTCACATATTGAACGGAAATCCAAGTGGAATTGCAGAATAGAGAAGGATCTGTTGGAGCTTTAACAACTCCTTGAATTTGGAAGGTCATGGATCCACTGCATGGTCCGATAAAATTTGCAGCATATACCATATATTCTCCTGAAGGTATCAAGAATGTGGCTGTTCCATTCCATTGGCATGCATCCTTCCAAGTACTCAAGAATGCCTTCCAAAATAAATCAAAAATTAAAAAATAGAGACTTGATTAGGTGATTTTAGACACTGAAGTTTCGTATATACAACGACAATATAATTATGTGTAGTCATGGTGGCAAAAAAGGCAACATTATACATGTAATAATGACTTATGAATAACAATATCATCTTTTTTTTAGGACAATTATACCGACTCTTTTTTTATCCCTCCCAAAATCTTTCCACTTTGCTCCATTTATGACTCATACCTACAATCTCACGGTTGAAAATAGAGAGTGCTTACCATTTAAGTAACATTCTCTAGTGTTATACCTCGTGTTTCTGCACGTAACACATTTCATATGATTTTAGATATGAAGTAAAACTCCTCTCTGTAAAGTTTTGCGCAGAAAAACACAATACTTAACTCTTCAAGTGGAAAATTCACCTCTTAATTAAGCTTTAATTCGATTGTTTTGTGTTATAAAACTACAACCGCACATTCTATTGAAATAACGATCTAATCCTACTATTTGTGCACTTACAAACATAAAAAATCCAAATGAAACATAAGTTGACATTCCACATAAGGAAAAACTTGTCTATTTGAGAAGTATACTAATTTTTTTATGCCAAATATGAAAGGAAGTGTGCTAAAATATAGTTTTACTCGTGTGACGGTATGACTTTGTTAATATTCTCATCCGTCTAGTATTTGTGCAAGAATTAATACGATAGACATATTTAAAGTTAAAATGGCTGGTTCTCATCACCTAACTATTATCTGTCTTTCCATCTGCAATAGCACCATAGGATTGGACATTGAAGAGCTTCTCCTCTGCCCTACTGCACCCAAGAATAAGATATAATACAAAGGCTATTCCGACACTAGAAATGAAAGCCATTTATTTATTTAGTTTCTTTTTACTTTCTTCATCACTTGTCTTTACATACAACTCCAATTTCCTCATACTTTCAAATGATTATTCATTCACTAATTTTTTACCTTAGTAGTCTTGCATTTCGAAGAATATCATAAAAAAATTGTTTCTATTACACTAAGAGATTTCTTTAGATGTAATGGATTAATAAGCAAGGAAAGTGAATCAATATCTTGAATGAATTAATATCCTGGTAAGTTTATTATAAACCGCCAGCTAGACTTATGAGATCCATTTAGGTTATTCCTTTACAGGAGGATATTCTAGTAACCGAAAAAGATTATAGTTAAAGAAAATTGAGACGTGAAAGATTTACATTATTTTTAAATCAACTCAATGCCAAGATTCATCCGAAGCAAATTATGATATCAATAATGCTGGAGAGACTTCCCTTTAAAATATAAAATATAAAGAATTATCATCTTTTCTTAATGAAATTACAAAATATATTTTCTTTAAATCGAAACGTGCTGCAGAACAATTTGGAAGGCGATTGATATTAATTAGTAATTTAAGAGATAATTTTTGAACGACCCTTGGAGCGAGGTGTACTAAAAAAATGCAGCGAGGCATAATGACAGGGCGTGAGCATAATGGGGCGTAAACCCTAACTTTCCTGACGTTTACCTAGGCATAAGTCCCAGTGTCCTAGGCGTTCATTTGGGTCGTAAAGCCCAAAACCTTTTTTAAATTTGAGCCAGAATTGCTTTATCCGAATTTCATAATATTTATTCTTTGTTATTGACCATCGAGAAACAAATACACTTTTGACCTTTATCTCCAATGTGCAAACTACACCGTAAAAAGAAGTTTTCTCTCCACGTTTGTTCGAGCCATGCGTTTCTTTATTTATTCTTCATTTTCTTCAAAAATAAAAAAACTTTTGCATTGATTCTTTAATTTATTATTTCATGTTACTTTTTTAATTCAAGAGTTCTTTTGATGTCGTCCATATTACTTTGAAGACATCGGTGTAATGCATCTTTATGTCACTTATTATAACATGGCCAATTATTTTGTGTATTTGAGCCCCGTTACGCTACTTAATATTTTTCGTATTTGTGTTTGTGATTTTGTAATTTGTGGGAGCGGTTTGGCATCGGGGAGGTTTTAGAGGGATTTGAGACACTTAGTGTGTGTTTGGTATTAAGGAATATATTTTTTAATTTTCTCATGTTAGGTTGGCTTAAATGTTTTGAAAAATATTTTGCTCATGAATTTATTTACCTTTATATGGCTCCCACCCCTAGTAATAAGAGAATGCTACACGACCCGAAGAGCTAGCGGATAGAGCAAGGGGAGCTAAAAGCGGAAGAATATTTTGTTGAACTTTTTCAGAATACGATGATAGGCAGAAACATTAGCAGGAGAATAAGAAGAGAGTAAATGAAGCAATATGAGAAAAATGTGATAGATGGGGTGATAATGGTAATTCAAAATATGACATGATTACATAGTCTATTATTAAGTGAAGAAAAAGACAAGAGGTGATAGGTCTTAAGACAATAAAAGAGTGTAGGCCAAAGGTCATATCCTCCTTTTGAGAAATGAGTTGGTGACTCCAACGTGATTACTAAAAGGCTAAGTTAGACCCCATGTAGTAATAGAAATTTGTATGGTCTATTAAATAAGATAAAACCAAACATGAATTAGGGACTGGAGGATTTAATATTAGTCCACATCATGACAATTTCAGAGATTGCATTCCGACAATAATAGAATGGAAAACTAAAGAATAACCTTTAAGGTTATTCAGGAAGACACTTCCCTAAAGCAAGCACTGTGAGCAGATTTAAGCTTAAGGGACTAAGTGTGCCACTTACACTAGGTGTCACCTTCGTGCGTGAGAAATTAAGTTATCCCTGGTATAGATGGGTTACACAAGGCGAGTAAGAGTCTACCAAAGATGAAAAGGTAAAACATTTATCGGTAAATCTTCATAGCATTAAATGTTAGTACTCCTCTAAAGGGGAAGATGATGTGATATGGTATTAAGTCAGAGTTATATGGTTTAGGTACTATAGATAGTAAAGGAATAATGTTTGAGAAAGCCCAAAGGAATGAAATTGAATTTATTAAGATCCTACATATATGATATGACTCCAAAGATTTATATAAGCACGACATCGGGGGGAGGCAATAAGGGTTCCAACCCGAACGAATTCTACTTTCTTTTCCTCCATATGGAGCACTGAGTTACTTACGTTACAGTTACCAAAAATATTATTGATAAATAAGTGCAAATGAACACTTGATATATAAGGAGCCAGTGCCATGGGTAATTTAAGACAAATGACACAACCCAAGAGAGACTATGCAGAATATATGAGAATGGACGAATGAGTAATCTGTAGTTGATTCAAGAAGAGCCTAATTATGTATATATACGAGGACATATATATATCAACATATCATGCAAGATAAACATACTAAACCCAAACATAGTGAATTCAGTCTCGCAGATATGACATCGTAATCCTTGAGAAATATTCAAATAGGTTTTGGGGTAGTTAAATGTACCGTATAAGTATTATGGAAATAAAAGAGAGTGCCATTAGGAATACACTCGAAATGTGTTCATAAGCAACTTTACGAGTACAAGGGAGCGAAGTTAAGAAACTAGGGATAATTATAGGTGAGCAAGAAAATCAAAAATTCCATCGGGTATACGATGTATTAAGCTCGCGTCTTTACAAGAGTCAGATGGCCTCACCTAAGTACTACGACGAATGACTAGCTGAGGAAATAAGGGCTAAAGCTTCAACCTAAGTATAGTAACTCGAAGAAGAAATGATCTTGTAACAACAGTCTCACATACAACATTGTATGCACTCTCGGGAAGTGAAAAGTGATATTTGAGATCATACGATTTTCAGGAAATTCCAGTAATCGTGAGCACTATCATAAGCCAAGTATCCATATAGAAAGTGGCAGAACGACCAGAAAAGGTAATTACATACATTTAAAGACAACTGGAAGGCACAGAAGGAAACCTATGGTACTAGCAAGTTAAATGAAGGTTGTGAGTAGGTCGTAATCTAAAGTATGGTAGAACGATAAATTTTTGGTAGCTAGGAGTAAGGATAAGAAAAGGTGAGTGAGAAGAATAGGTAGGCCCTCGGAATTAAGCCCATCAAAACAAGAGAGCTGATGATTTCTATAAGTTATTGAAAACTCAGTATAACATGAATGAACTTGGCCGAGTGCAAGACTAGGTGCATTTAGAAGAGATGGAATGCTTCCCTGATTGTAGAATAAGGGTGTAATTGCAATAGATAAGAGGATAGCACTTAGGCCTTTGATTGAGTAATTATTTAACGAAAAGGTATTTCATGAATTGCACTAGGTTAGTGTGATGATCCGGCTGGTCGTCTCATGAGTTACCGCTTTATTGCCCCCATTATTGCTTCTTTGTGCTTCGTTATCCGCATTTTATTTGATCGAGTTGATTATTTTTTGTTCGAAGAGGGTTTGGTAAGAAATGAGATACTTAGTCTGTTTTAAGAAGTTTTAAGTTAGAAAAGTCAATCAGTTGTTGACTTATGTGTTAGAAGGATCAGATGGGAGTTGTGATGATTTGGTTAGCTTCGAGAGGTTATTTACGGCTTTGCAGCGTGATCGGAATTGGATTAGGAGGTAGTGGAATTAGGCTTGAATTGGCGAAGTTGATATTTTGGCGATTTTCGGTTGATAGGTGCGATTTTTATTGAAGGGTCATAATGGAATTCCAAGAGTTACACTAGCTTCATTGTGTCATTTGGGATGTGTGGGCAAGATTTCAGGTTAGGCCAGATTTAATGAATTTCCACAAAAGCATACTTCTACCGCAAATGCAGTACAGTAGAACTTGTGGAGGGGTCGCTGATGTGAAAACCCCTGGGCAGAATGTATATATATACCTTGTTCGCGATTTTTGAATGGTTTAACCATTTTAACTTCGGATGTGTGTGCAAGATTTTAAATCAGGCTAGATTTAATGAACTTCCGCAAAAGCAAACTTGTGAACGCAAATGCGGTATGACAGAAGTGATGGAGTGGTCGCAGATGCAAAAATCCCTGTGCATAATTTATATATATTGCTTTTTCACGATTTTTGAACGATAACCATTTTAATTTCGGATTGGGAGCTTATGGGAAATTTTGAAGGGATATTTGAAGAGAACTTCGATAAGGTAAGAATTTTGGACCTAAAACAGACTTCTATGGTAATATTTCCTGGATTGAGATTGAAATTTAAGGAATTAAAGGACTAAAAATGGAGGTTTAGGGTTTGAGTTAAAGAAGGTTTTAAATGAGGATTTGAGGGGTCAATTGGACTCCGATTTTGATGATTTTGATATATATAAACTCGTGGGGAGATGAGGAATATAATTATGTGAAAATTTATGAGTTTCGAGAAGTGTTACCGGTGCTCGGGTTTTGCTAATTTCGGGATTTTTGATATTGTTCGATTGTTTTTGCTTGGGTTTTGTTCCCTTAGAACATTGTTATGTATTCATTCTAATTTTGGATAGATTTCACGCTAGTGAAGGTCGATTCGAGAGGCAAAGGTATAGTAGAGTAGTATTTTCAACGGTTCGAGGTAAGTAACTATTGTAAATATGGAACTGAGGCTACAAAACCCCGGTACTTGACTTGATTTGCTGAAAACGATGCGAACATGCTAGGTTACGGTGTGTGGGCGAGCACCGGTAGGGATTCTGACTTGATCTGCCTCGTAGTGACAATTAAGCTGCGTAATTTATTAGGAAACCTATATTATTATATGTTTTCAGTCATTTAAATTGTATTATGGGATGTATGCCATGTTTGGGACCTTGTGCCGATATGTAGAAACCCTTAGGGGCATTTTGACTATTTTCCTCACTTCACTTGCTAGAAGCATGTATTCAGCCATATTTTACTTGCTAAAATGTTTAAAACTGGCTTTATAACTCTACTTCTAATTGGGAGAACTGGTTGGCTAAGACCCTTAATTTCTATTATTGTGCCCGAGAGACTGTGAGGTAATGACTAAGATAGAGGTTGAGAACCTAATTATGAGGATAAATATATATTTAGATATGAGCTATGGATCAGGCTGCACGTGGCAGCGATACTTATATGGATTGGGCTGCATACGGCAGCAATATATATTGGATTGGGCTACGTGCCGCAGCGATATGAAGCTTGGGTTGTAGGCACCGTTTCCGAGTATGCACACCCCAGTGAGCGTAGCGGACTATAACTATATGGATCACGATGCACGCCGCAGCAATTACCACAATTCCTATTGTTATAAAGTCAAATGAGCGGAGTTTGATAGTGAGTACTATTGGAAACACGTTCTCAATGCAATATACTAAAACGTGTGTTCTTTTGTGTAGGTTTTGATGAATGACAAACGAAGCGAAAATTGATATATGACGAAGTTCAAGAAACAAGCGCACAATTGATATACAACGAGATTCAAACTCAAGACAAAGTTTTATAGTTTAATTGAGTCATTCTTAATTGTGATCTTGATCCTACAACTTGACTCGTAACATGGCTTCTCTCATAAAACTATTTTCCAAAATCATGCATATTTAATTTAAAGTCAAAATAAGTTTTAGACATGCCTTAAAAATCTGGACTAAGATAATCGATTATGTACTTATGATAATCGATTGTTTTAAGCCAAGACTGCATGACAATCGATTGTGAACTAATGACAATCGATTGTGAGTAAGGCAGTGAGCATCAGGTTTTTCAAACTTGCATGACAATCGATCGTGAACTAATGACAATCGATTGTGACTGAGGCAGTGTCCATCAAAGTTTTTCAAAACTCAGAATAATCGATTATGAACTAATGGTAATCGATTATGTTGAGACTGTCTTCCAGTGATTTTCAAATTTATTAAATAATCGATGGTTACAGTGGACAATCGATTGTCAAAGAGACAGTGTCTAAAATGGTTTTCAAAAACTGATAAGTAATCGATTGTTGACTTTGTGCAATCGATTGTGAAGCTGACCGTTGTCGTAAAGTTTTCAAATACCGTCAGGTAATCGATTATTGATTCTGTATAATCGATTGTTTTGATTAAAATCCGGAAAAGATTTTTTGAACGTTATTGGATAATCGATTATTGATTTTGTATAATCGATTGTTTTGATTAAAATCCGGAAAAGATTTTTTGAACGTTGCTGAGTAATCGATTGTTGATTCTGAACAATCGATTGTTTGTGGTAAAATCTGGAAAGGATTTTTTGAACGTTGCCAGTAATCGATTATGGATTGTAAGTAATCGATTATCAAGCGTAAAATCTGGGATTGAATTTTGATCTGACTGGCAGACAATCGATTGTTGTGGTTTGACAATCGATTGTCAGTGAGTAAAATCAGCAACTCTTAATTGGCAAATAGGCAATGGTAATGCCAAGTTTTTCAACTATAAATACAGCTTCATTTCAGTGTTTTAAAAACAACATACTACAACTGATCATTACATTGCTATAAGCTTGCATACTTTTGTTTATCATTTTATATTCAATTTCATAAAGCTTTTGAGAGCCATATTCTTGTCCAAAGTTGTTGTGATCTAGAGCTTATTTCTTTTACTCATACCTACTCATAAAGGAGTATTTTGTTTGAGTGTTTAAGTGTTTTGTACACATGTAAGAGAATTGTAATTCTCTTGTTGTAAGGAACTTGTGTTTCCTTGGTTGAAGTCTTGGAGTGTGGTATCTCCGAGCAAAGGTGTTGAGGCTTGCGTCCTCAAGTTGTAACGGTTTGTTAAGCACCCGGAAGCTTAACAGAGTTAGTGGAAAATCTCGAGAGAGTCTCTCGGGGACTGGACTAGCCACGTGTTGTGGTGAACCAGAATATATCGGTGCGTTCTTTCCTTTTATTTATTTAACGCACTTAATTATTTCCTGCAAGTTTTAATTTCCGCAAGTTTACGCTAAATTTTATTATAACGCTATTCACCCCCCCCCCTCTAGTGTTAAGCGTATTATCTAACAAGTACTATGTGAGAAAAGTTGAGTAACGAGTGATTGAGAGGCTAACCGAGGGGCCATGTTCTAAGTGATTTCTTTCCCGAAGGGCCTTGTTATACTGTATTTCACTTTTTTAATCTTCCTTTAAACTAAGCCTCTGTTGGTTGTGGTGCTAAATAAGTGATTTCAAAGAATTAAATTGAAAATACTGAATTTATATTAGAATTGATTAAAATTTATATGTTTTGAACTGCTCGTCACTGCTTTCAGTCCATTATTAACCTTAGTTACTTACTGAGTTGGCGTATTCACGTTACTCCCTGCACCTTGTGTGGAAATCTATGTGCCCGCGGGGTGGAGTGAGAGCTTCAACTGCTATCCGGTATTTGCCGAGAGTTTTGAGGTAGCTTCATGGCATTCACAGCTCTGATTTTTGCCTTCTATCTAACTATTTTTTCGCATTTCTAGACTATCTATGTAGTAGGATATTCAGACATGTATTAAATGATCTAGACTAGTGACACCTGATTGTTGAGGCTGTGCATTATCCGTCATTTCGATTTTCCGCATATTTGTATCATTATAACACTTATTAAGAAATTTTGCAGTTTAAAAATATTTTAGAAAATAGCTAAATGTTGTTGATAAACGAGTTGTGATTATGGGTTGTTGGCTTGCCTAGTATAGTGATAGGCATCATCACGACCAGTATTTGGGGTCGTAACAAGTTGGTATCAGAGCATAGGTTATATAGGTCTCGATAGTCATTAGCCAGTTTATTCGAGTCTCATAGATCGGTACAGAGACGTCTTTATTTATCCTCGAGAGGCTGCGGAACCTTTAGGAAAAACTTCACATTCTTGAAACTCTTGTCTTGCGAACTTGTTGATCCGAGTACTAAACTTATGTTGTTCCATTCTCTCACAAATGGTGAGGACACGAGCTAACAGACTGGCTAGACGACCACTAGTGCCACCAGCTAGGGCCACCAGAGGTCGAGGTCGTGGTCGAGTCCGTGGCAGGTATAGAGCAGCATCGGCAGATGCACTGGCTTGTCCTGTTCCCGATCAGGTCCCACTTGTGGATGCTGCAGTAGCACCAGTGCAGGCACTAGCAATGCCTATCATGAATCCATGCCTTAAGGGACCTTTAGCTCAGATCTTATCAGTGTGTACCGGTTTGGCACATGCGGTTTCAACTACTACGGCCGCAGCCACTTTTTAAGTCGGGGGAGGCACCAAGACTCTCATTGCTTGCACGCCTGAGCAGGTAGTGCAAGGATTGCAGACACCAGAGGCAGCTCCAGCCTAGCTGGCTGCACCAGCTCGGGAGATTGTAGTAGCAGTTATGCCGGATGATGGGCAACATCGTCTTGAGAGGTCTGGTAGACTCCAGCCTCCGTTATTCAATGGTTCAGAGGGCAAGGATGCCCAGGGCTTTCTAGATAAGTGTCAGCAGATGCTTCGGACAATAGGGATTCTTGAGACTAGTAGTATGGCATTTACTAGCTTTCAGTTTTCTGGGGCTCCCTTTACTTGGTGGGAGGCGTAGGCCTGTTAGAGGAGCGCCCCTTACTTGGCAGCAGTTCTCTGGTCTCTTCCTACAAAAGTATGTACCGCTGTCACATCCAGGAAGAGTTCCGTAGGCAGTTTGAGCAGTTGCGTCAGGGGAGATGTGAGTGCTGCAGTATGAGATGTAGTTCCCTAAGTTAGCCGGACATACAGTTTGGATGGTTACCACCAATTGAGAGACGATAAGGAGGTTTGTTGATGGCATCACGTACCAGCTTCAGATCCTTATGACTAGAGAGAGGGTGACGGGTGCTACCTTTGAGGAGGTTGTTGACATCGCCCGTGATATTGAGTCAGTTCTCTAGTTGGAGCGAGAGGAGATGGAGGCCAAGAGGCCTCGGGGATCTGGAAGCTTCAACATTGCTCCTTCGATGGGTCAGTTCCAGCACGGCACAGGCCGTTCTTTCAGGCACGCCCATTCAGCTTGCCCAATTTACTGTGGGGCTTCTTCGGTTCATGGTTATCATGGATCGGAGTAGGTTCAGTCATCACTTAGTGCCCTTCTAGCTCAAAGCTTGTCTCGTGCTCCATTAATCCAGGGTTTTTTCATACCAGGTTCTTCTGCTGGTCATTCTAATTCTAGGGTTTTAGTCCCCATCTCCAGCAATAGGGAGTTGTTATGAGTGCAGAGAGTTTGGGCATATGAGGAGGCAACGTCCTTGCCGTTAGGATAGACAATCTCAGCAGTGGGGTTAGCCCTCGACTTCTGCTCCATTTAATTCATCACCCACCCACCCAGCTAGGGGTAGAGGTAAGGTAGCCATGGGTCTCCTTCGAGGGGGATGTAGATTTGGCGGTGGTCATTCTCGTTTCTATGCCATCCCAGGTAGATCAGATGTCGCTGCTTTAGATTCTGTCATTTCTTGTATTTTTTGAGTCTGCCATAGAGATGCATCTGTATTATTTGATCCCAGTTCAACTTTTTCTTATGCGTCCTCATATTTTGCGCATTATTTGGGTATGCCCCGGGAGTTTCATGCCTTACCTATTCACATATCTACCCTGATGGGCGATATTGTTGTTGTAGACCGTGTGTACCGGTCATGTGTTGTGACTATTGGGAGTGTAGAGAACTGAGCGGATCTATTGCTATTGAGGATGGTGGATTTTGATATCATTTTGGGCATGGCCTGGTTATCTCCGGGTTGTGCTATTCTAGACTGTTATGCTACGAGCGTCACTTTGGCTTTTGACAAATTATGTTCCTAGTAGAGTGATTACTTTCTTGAATGCCCATCGAATGGTTGGGAAGGGTTTCCTTTTATACTTAGTCTTTGTAATGGATGTTAGGGCTGAGGCTCCAGTATTGATTCTATCCCAATTACGAGGGACTATCCAGTTGTGTCTCCTACAGACTTGCCAAGCATGACACCGGACAGAGATATTGATTTTGGTATTGACCTGGTGCCGGGTACTCAGAGCATTTCTATTCCTCCATATCGTATGCCACTAGCAGAATTGAAAGAGTTGAAGGAGCAACTTCAGGAGCTCCTAGATAAGGGTTTCATTCTGCCTAGTGCGTCAATTGGGGTGCGCCGGTTCTGTTTGTGAAGAAGAAGGATGACACAATGAGAATGTGCATGGATTACAGGCAATTGAACAAGGTAACAATTAAGACCAAGTATCCATTTCTTTGCATTATTCATTTATTCGACCAGCTTCAGGGAGCGAGAGTATTCTCCAATGTTGATCTCAATTCGGGTTATCACCAGCTGAAGATCAGGGACTCGGATATTCAAGACTTCCTTCAGGACAAGATATTGTCATTATGAGTTCTTTGTTATGTCTTTCGGGTTGACCAATGCCCCAAACGCGTTCATGCATTTGATGAACAACATGTTCCGACATTTTCTCGACTCGTTTGCCATAGTATTCATTGATGATATTCTAGTGTATTCACATAGTCAGGAGGAGCACACAGAGAATTTGAGAGTTGTATTGTAGAGATTGAGGAACGAGAAACTTTATGGAAATTTCTCCAAGTGTGTGTTTTGGCTCATTTCAGGGGCTTTCTTGCGACACGTGGTGTCCAGCATGGGTATTCAGGTTGATCCAAAGAAGATAGAGGCTGTCCAGAGTTAGTGTAGACCTTCCTCAACTGTAAAGATTCACAACTTTCTTGGTTTGGCAGGCTGTTATCGTCAGTTTGTTTAAGGATTCTCATCTATCGCATCGCCTTTGACCAAGTTGACTCAGAAGGGTGATCCATTTGTATGATTGGACGAGTGTGAGGAGAGCTTTTAGAAGCTCAAGACAGCTTTGACTACAACTCTAATATTGGTTTTGCCATCAGCTTCAGGTTCATATACAGTGTATTGTGATGCTTTGAGAGATGGTATTGGTTGTCTATTGATTTAGGAGGGTAGAGTTATTGCTTACGCTTCCCGTCAGTTGAATCCCCATGAGAAGAACTACCCCGTTCATGATTTGGAGTTGGCTGCCATAGTTCACACATTGAAGATTTGGAGGCATTACTTGTATGGTGTATCTTGTGAGGTGTTCATTGATCATCACAGTCTTCAGCATTCGTTCAAGCAAAAAGGATCTTAATTTGAGGTAGCAGAGATGGTTGGAGTTGCTTAAGGATTATGATAGTGATCAGTGAAAGGCCAATGTAGTGGCCGATGCTTTGAGCCAAAAGTGGTGAGTATGGGGAGTTTGGCGTATATTCCAGTTCGGGAGAGACCCCTTGTAGTTGATGTTCAGGATTTGGCCTATCGGTTCGTGAGGTTGGATATTTTGGAGCCCAGTCGGGTATTCGCTTGCGTGGTTTCTCTGTCTTACCTATATGATTGCATCAGAGAGCGCATGTATGGTGATCCGCATTTGCTTGCCCTTAATGACATAGTTCAGCATGACGACGCCGGATATATGACCCTTAGTGATGATGGTGTGTTAAGGATGCAGGGCTGGATATGTATGCCCAATGTGGATGGGCTTGAGGAGTCGATTCTGGAGGAGGCCAATAGCTCGCGGTATTCCATTCATTCAGGTGTCGCGAAGATGTATTAGGATTTAAGACAATACTATTGATGGCAGATAATGAAGAAAGACATTGTGGGATTCGTGGCTCGGTGTCTCAATTATCAGCAGGTGAAATATGAGCATCAGAGACCGGGTGGCTTGCTTCAGCAGATGGTTATTCCTGAGTGGAAGTGAGAGAGGATCACTATGGACTTTGTTGTTAGACTTCCACGGACATTAAAGAAGTTCGATGCTATTTGGGTGATTGTGGATCGGCTGACCAAGTTCGTGCCCTTCATTCATGGGTGCACTACCTATTCAACACAGCGGTTGAAAGGGATTTATATCCGAGAGAATGTTCCTTTACATGGTGTTCCGGTTTCCTTCATTTCAGATAGAGGTACTCAGTTTACTTCACATTTTTTGAGAGCCTTGTAGAGAGAGTTGGGTACTCGGGTGGCGTTGAGTACAACTTTTCCCTTTCAGACGCATGGACAGCCCAAGCGCACTATCCAAATATTGGAGGACATGTTGCATGCTTGTGTTATTGATTTCGGAGGGTCTTGCGATGAGTTTCTACCACTTGTGGAGTTTGCTTATAATAACAACTATCAGTCGAGTATTCAGATGGCTCCAGATGAGGCTTTGTATGGGAGACAGTGTAGATGTCTTGTTGGTTGGTTCAGGCCCGGTGAGGATAGAGTATTGGGGACAGATTTTGTTCAGGATACTTGGAGAAGGTAAAGGTGATTCAGGAGAGGCTTCGTATGGCGTAGTCGAGGCAAAAGAGTTATGTTGATAGGAAGGTTTGAGTGGCGAGAAGTTTCTGTTGAAGGTTTCATCCATGAAGGGTGTTATGAGATTCGGGAATAAAAGGAAAGTGAGTCCTCGTTCATTGGGCCTTTTGAGGTACTTCCGAAGATCGTGGATGTGGCTTATGAGCTTGCTTTTCCGCTCAGCATGTCGAGTGTGCATCCGATATTTCAAGTTTCTATGCTTCGAAAGTATATTGGGGACCCATCTCATGTTTTGGATTTTAGCATGGTTAAGTCGGATGATTATTTATGATGTGGAGCCTGTACCAATTTTGGGTCGTCAGGTTCGGAAATTGAGGTCAAAGGATATAGCTTCAGTGAAGGTGCAGTGAAGAGTCGTGGAGGGGGCTACTTGGGAGATCGAGCGGGAGATGTGGATCAGATATAACCTATTTGAGGATTCAGGTATATTTCTTGACGCATTCGAGGATGAATGTTTGTTTTTGTTGGGGAGGATGTGATGACTCAGCTATTCGTCTCATGAGTTACTGCTCTGTTTCCCCCATTTTTGCTTCTTTGTGCTTCTTTATCCATGTTTTATGTGATCGAGTTGATTAGTTTGTATTCGTAGAGGGTTTGGTAAGAAATGAGACACTTAGTCTCTTTTAAGAAGGTTTAGGTTGGAAAAGTCAACCGGATGTTGACTTATATATTAGAAGGCTCGGATGGGAGTTTCTATGATTTGGTTAGCTTCGGGAGGTGTTTTATGGCTTAGGAGGGTGATCGGAATTGATTTTGGAGGTCCGGAGTGGAATAAGGCTTGAATTGGCGTAGTTGATATTTTGGTGATTTCTGATTGATAGGTGAGATTTTGATATAAAGGTCAGAATGGAATTATGAGAGTTATAGTAGCTTACATGTGTCATTTGGGATGTGTGTTCAAAATTTTAGGTCATTCAGACATGGTTTGGTTGGGTTTTTTATCAAAAGTATGTCTTAGAAGATTTTAGAAACCTAGGCTTGAATTCGATAAGGTTTTGGGTAATTTGATGTTGTTTAAGGTGTTTTTATTATAGGAACAAGTTATAATAAGGCATTGGGTCATGTTTGTGCATTTGGTTGAGGTCCCGGGGGCCTAGGGGTGTCTTCGGATGGTTAACAGGATGTTTTGGAACTTGAGTGATTGTAGATTTGTACTGCTTCTCATGTTGTCGCAGTTGCAGTTTAGGGATCGCGTGTGCGGTATTGCAAGTGCGTTGACTGTATCGCAGAAGCAGAAAGTCTGAGGGAGGCCTTGAACCGCAGAAGCGAATAGGGGGCTGCACTTGCGAAGCCGCATCTAGACTACAGATGTTGTTAAGGTGGATTTAATGAATTTCCGTAGAAGCGGACTTCTGACCCCAAATGAGGTACCACAGAAATGGTGGAGGGGTCGCATATGCAAAAACCCCTGGGCAGAATGTATATATGTATTCCTTCTTCGCGATTTTTGAAGGGTTTAACCATTTGAAGGGAGATTTAAAGAGAGCTTCAATAAGGTAAGGATTTTAGACCTAAAACACACTTCTATGGTAATATTTCATGGATTAAGACTGAAATTGAAGGAATTAAAGGACTTAAAAAGGAGGTTTTGGGATTGAGTTTAAGAGGTTTTAAATGAGGATCTGATGGGTCAATTGGACTCCGATTTTGATGATTTTGATATGTATGAACTTGTGGGGAGATGAAGAATCTAATTATGTGAAAATTTCTGGGTTTCAAGAAGTGGGCCTGGGCTTAGGTTTTGCTAATTGTGTGATTTTTGAAATTTTTTGATTGTTTTTGCTTGGGCTTTGTTCCCTTTGTATATTGTGACGTATTCTTTATGATTTGGGACAGTTTCGATGCAAGTGGAGGCCGATGTGAGAGGCAAAGGAATTGCAGAGTAGTATTTTCATCTGTTCGAGGTAAGTAACCATTGTAAATCTGGAACTAAGGGTACAACACCCCGATATTTAAGTTGATTTGCTGAAAATGATGACGCACATGCTAGGTGACGGGCGTGTGGGGATGCATCGATAGGGATTGTGACTTGGTCCATCTCATAGCGGCTATTAAGTCGCTTAATTCATTTGGAAACCTATATTATTTTTTGTTTTCAGTCATTTATTCTGTATTATGGGTTGTATGCCATGTTTGGGGCTTTGTACCGATCTGTAGAAACCTTTAGGGGCATTTTGACTAGTTTCCTCACTTCACTTGCTAGAAGCATGCTCAGTCGTGTTTTACCTGCTTAAATGTTTAAAACCACCCTTATAACTCTAGTTCTAATTGTGAGAACTTTTTAGCTAAGGCCCTTAATTTCTATTGTTGTGCCCGAGAGGCTGTGAGGTAATGATTGAGATAGAGGTTGAGAACCTAATTGTGAGGATAATTATATACTTAGATGTGAGCTATGGATCGGTCTGCACCCCGCATCTATACTTATATGGATCGGGCTTCTTTCCACGGCGATAAATATTAGATCGGGTTTCATGGTGTAGCGATATGACGCTTGGGCTGTAGGAGCCCCTCCAGAGTCTGCACACCCCTAGTGAGAGTAGTGGACTATAAATATACGGATCAGGCTGTAGGACCAGCTATTACCATGATTCCTATTGTTATGAAATTAAATAAGCTGAGAGCTGATAGTGAGCACTGTGTGAGGGGAGTTAAGTCACGAGTAACTAAGAGGCTCCTCTAGGGGCCATGTTCTGTGTGATTTCTTGCCCAAGTGTCCTTATTATATTATTTGTCACTGTTTCTCTCTTCCTTTAAACTAATCCCTTGTTGGTTGTGTTTTTAAATAACTTATTTCAAAGCTTTAAACTGAAAATGATCAACTTATATTAGAACTGATTAAAATTTATATGTTTTTGAAGTGCTCGTCACTGCTTTCAGTACATTATTTACCTTAGTTACTTACTGAGTTGGCGTACTCACGTTACTCCCTCAACCTTGTGTGCAAATTCAGGTGCCCGGGGGGGGGGGAGTGAGAGCTTTAACTTCTATCGAGTATTTGATGAGAGTTTCAAGGTAGTTGCATGGCGTTCACAGCACTGATTTCTCCCTTCTATCTCACTGTTTTTTTTTTTGCATTTCTAGACTATCTATGTAGTAGGATATTCAGACATGTATTAGAGGCTCTAAACATATGACACCAGATTGTTGGGGCTGTGTGGTATCTGTCATTTCGATTTTTCGCCTATTTCTGTCATTATAACACTTTTTAAGAAGTTCTACAGTTAAAACATATGTTAGAAAAGTGTCTTAATGTTGTTGATAAACGAGTTATGATTATGGGTTGTCGGCTTGCCTAGTACTGTGATAGGTGCCATCACGACCAATATTTTGGGATATGATAGTTAGAATACCCTCACAAGATGAATGACATTGGATGCTATGAAATACGGTTATTGAAGTATAATAATGTCCCCTAAGTGGATCAGGAAATTAACTTCATTTGTTCCCCAATGAGACGTGAGCCCTAGTGATATTGAATTAGGTAAGAGGTTTCAAGTTATAAGTGATTGATTATAGATCAACATTAAAGTGAATCAACATTAGATGGATGAAAATTCCAAAGTATGATTGGAGATTAGGATGTCATTCTCTAGATGAACAGTAATAAGGAAGCATTAAAGGACTTAGATTTATATATATAGGACAATCAGGGAGAGAGTAACCAGGAGGTGGGTAGCAGACCTCGATAATAATAAATTGAAATAAGAGTTATGGTATAGTATGACCTACCGAGATATAGTAAAACCATAAGTATAGATAATCGAGGCTATTCTGCTCTAAAATATTACGTTGATATTACGTCCCGCAGTACTACATTACGATGATGTTGATGTTGCACACTATAGTACTGTATGTTGAATTTATCGTAAATTAATTGACATTATTCCAATGAAAAGATTACTTGAAGATTATAAGGATTATGCTATTTCAAACAAGTGATGAGTGAATTTGATAAGGCGACAGGGGAAGCAAGTCAAAGAAAATGAATTTTCGTCCAGGTTTGGCATGTTAAGATAAAATACGAGCGGAGTGTTAATACACGATATTTATGAACTAGTACCATACGAGGTACCAATGGACATTATAGTATGATATATAAAAGGGTATTAAAAATAAGTATAACCTTATGTAATTAGAGACAATTCTTAATTATGCGGATAACTGGTTAATTATCGGGTAGCGAGATATTACCTAATTAAATAATTAATTTTTGGGTAAGATTAAAAACCCTCCCCCACCCCATGTGGAAGCAAACCACCAGCCAAACCAAATGACTCATTAGTCATCTTGGGTTAGATGGCAAGCAACTAGTAAAAGTATAAGCCTTGAAATTCAAAACAAGGCTACATAACTTTCAACAAATTAAAGATTCATATATCCATAATTTGAGAGAATAGAAAGGGGATCTTCATGAGTTTGAAGCCAACAAAAATATAACATAAAGCGAATGTTGAAGGCAAAATTAATTTTAACATATATTGGTACAAATATTTAGTAGATCGAACAGAGATTTTGCAATTCTAAAGTACAGTGCAATCTTTTCCAAAAACATCATACGGATTTTTTCCAACTCAATGTATGCTAAGGCTATGCCCTTCTTTCATTTTGGCATGATCTCGTAATTATACGAGTTTGGTAATGAGGCATAAAGAAAACTTCATATCCCGAAATTTACGTATATTTTTCTAGTTGTATAAGTTAGAATATTGTCATTCCCAAAATACGAGGAGCACGACCGGCGTTCAACCGAGTAAACCCGACTGAGCAAGCCTATTATGTTTCATTCTATCCAAACTAATTGATGAATAAATTGGATATGGACTCCATCCATACTTAGTAGGTATTTCATGATAAACTTTCGCTTTATTTCCATTCGAAGCATAAAATATGATTATCAAGATATTTGCAAGTTTATAAATCTTTGTAAAACATCAATAGTTCTACTTCAATTCCCAATACCAAATACCACCTATAACCTGTCTACGGAGCTTCTAAATTTAACTGGAGAATAATATAGAATTCCTGCAACAAGGCTCCAGCTATACCTCAAATACAAAGTACATGACGTGAAAATGAATAGAAGATATATGATATGACCCCGGGATAGAGTAGGCTCACCAAGTCTGTTGGAAAGAGAATACTGCTATCACTGGTCGTTGTCGCTCGCTTTGGAACAACCTGTATCATAAAATGATACAGCGCCCCATGTAAATGGGATGTTAGTGACATTGAATAGCACTAGTATGTATAACTGAACATCAACTTATTAGAAAGAACTATCATGCAAGGACAAGGAAATCATAAGGGTTTAACAAAAGTTTTAAACAATCACCACATTACCAAATAAAAGGGATCGCATAGCTTTCACATAATTTCCATATATTTATGATGCATTTCATAGCCCTTTCATAAGGTTTAAATTTTATGTTATACACCTATCCGTTTCATACTATATTAAAGAAACCACAAGTACAACTCAGAAACTTTAAATGATCACAACATTATACTATCAAAAAATTTTAAACTTGTAAATCCTTTAGTTTACGAAAAATAATATAAATATATAGTTTTTGGTAGGGGATCATTAGCACCGATATGAGTTATACCACCGTCTCTGTTAGCACGGAGTCTGATCAAAACCCGATCGGCTAGGTCGTCCCTTTAGATACATGTACCACAATCGCCATTTCCAGTTTTATTTTTTGAATTTCCATATTTTGATTCTCAGCACAATACCACCATGTGTGCGGCATGGCATCCGACCGCAGCCCGATCGACTATGCTGCCTTCCTACTTATGTCGTGTGGGTTGGCGTTACAAATTTAGAAATGTTACCAAGTTCATCACAATTATGGAGAATAGCCATGATCCATCCCTACACCAGCACATGTAGTTTAAGGAGTGAGCCTTATGACCCATCCTTCCTAGGTCTTGCTAATGATACTCCCAAAAATATTTTTGGTTCAATTTAATATTACACACAGTTGTTATATGAATACAAATATACAAATATATCATAAATGGAGCCACGTTTACCTCAATTTCATTCACATTTTATAGATTCCAATTAGTATTTCTAGTCACCAACAACAACATTTCCATGGCTTATTTGGTCATTCACAAGATTCTTTATTCCTGGCACGGCGGCCACATTTCATATTTCACATGTTTCACATCGATATCAATTACAATAACAAGCCATTCGATCCAAGATGTCAAGTGCACATGAGAGGAATCATGAATCATGGGTATATACAATACTTCCGATATCATACACCTCAAGTTTATTAACAATGAAACTTCAAACACAATTGATTCCTCCAAATCAATAGAGGGGATATACCAACCCGTAATAAAACACATCAAAGGATTTACCAAGTACATTTATAATTCAAGTTCTCGTCACATTGGTCACACTCTATTTCCAAAATTCATTTCATTACTTCAAACATCTCTGTACTTACAGGATTTCACGTAGTTTTACATAATATATGCAACTCAAATCTCAATTTAAGGTTTTAGCATTTCAATAGATAACTCATATCTTTTTCTCCTTTCAAGTTATCAAGATAGCATGTTAATTGTGTTGAGACACATATTTCATGCACATAAGGTTGCATCACCGATTCATGCAAAATAATAATCGATGCAACGATTCAAATTTAATCTTACCATATTCACGCAAATATCGATGAAGTTCGATTTCTAAAAGACGGGGTTTTTAGCCATACATACCTCAAAGAGCTTTTCCTTAAGTTACTACAACGTTACGGAAATTCTAGCAACTTCAATATATTTTGAGACATAGCAAAATTGAACACAAATTAGGAAGATATTCATAATTCTTGTTCTTTTGATCATTTTATCAAACACTAGTAGAGCATCCTAATTTCAAATCCCATTTTCAAGATTTTCTTCATTCCCTAACCTAATGTTTAATTATTTACGTTAAATAATCTCCCCATAACTTAAGTTGTACATGCATGTTTACAAAATACTAATACACCCAAGAATCATACCTCAATAACCCATATTATACCCAAAACTCAAAATTAATGTCTAGGGTATAGAACCTTACCTCCTAGATGAAGAACTTGTGATTGGGTTCTTTGATTCTTCAAGATTGATGTAAGATTTGGATGATTTAAATGTTAGGTTCCTCCTTCTATCTCTAAAATTCTCTCACCTCCCTTTAAAATCAGTAGAGTGAACCCAAATGAGTCCCAAAGACTATATATTAAAATGGGATCAGGTTACAAAAAGAGCAAAATTAACTCTCCAATGTCGGGTTTGCTATAGCAAAAAGGATAGAAAAAACAAGAATGCTGGCCACATAATGCACAGTAAAATCAGCGCCCAAATCTGGGCTACACTAGCCTAGTTTATGACATAAATGCGACCGAAATTTCAGAAATGCGACATGTTTTCGGTCGCAGATTTGATGTAGGATCGCATTTTTCCAGCCTTTGGTAATTTGATCATAACTATGAGTAGGAATGTCCAAATGACAAATGGTTTTGAAGCGTTGGAACTATACTTGAAGACCTTTCATATGATTGGTTTTGCATCACATAAAACATTGTACATATTTATGTAGGATTATTCAAAGTGGAGACTTGTGCGAACTTATTTGACATCTTAACCTATTGCAAAAATTTTCAATTTGACTTGGACTTAGGCCCTTCCGTAGACCCCAAATTACTTACCATAAGACTTGTACACTTATTAACAAGTCCAATTGATGTCCACTATACTAATAGCACATAAAATATTATAATAAGCCTACGTGGTATTACGAAATCCTAGTTTACTTAGCGAAATTAGTCGGGGCCTTACAAATTTTCTCCTTATCTAGACTTTATATTCCATTGTGTATTTCCTTCTTCGAGTCTACAGCAGAGAGTGTATGTATATATATATATATATATATATATATATATATATATATATATATATATATATATATATATATATAGTATTACAGTATTTTCATCACCATCGAGCTATAATCTATGGGCAGGCCTCTATTGGGAAACCTTTGATCAGATGGTAAGTTATATACAGAGCCTACTGTAGGCAAGCACCTATGAGCGAGTGTACTATGGTCGAGCAGTGTTTTATATATATATATATACCGAACCATATTGAGAGAGTTCAGTCAGTATCAGCATGTAAGCATATCCTTAGACTATCTTTGACTTCTAGTTACTTTTAGTTATTATATTATCAGTTTAGTTCTACCTTTTAGTATATTGACTTACATACTCGGTACATTATCTTATACCGAAGTCCATTTTTCCGAGGCCGTTGCATGTCGTGCGTATAGATTCAGACAGGCATGCTGGTATACCTTCTCATTAAGCGTTGTCCGACTTCAGCTTGATCGGTAAGCTCCATATCTGTCGGAGTTGTCGGGTCTAGAGCTTTATGTACATATTATGTATACATACATATTTGTTATAAGTAGGTCGGGGAGCTATTCCAATCATATTATATTCATTAGTAAAGGCTTGTAGACATATTCTATCAGTTAGTGCACTATGTTGGGCTTGTAGGCCTTGTATGTATATTTGGTTAGTTTGTCAGCAACAATAATTACGACGCCCTTGTCATTGCAGCTTTATATTGATATTTAGTCAGTATTTGCAGTTGTATAGAAATATGTCCATGTCCAACTATTACATCATAGGTCTAGAGTCCGTTACTCGCGAGTTGGTACGCAAGGATAGGTGACGCACCGGGTGCCGGTCTTGCCCCCTTGGTTTGGGGTGTGAGAACACTAGTACCAAAGCAGTTGTGTCCTAGGGAGTCTACAACTCGTGTCTAGTAAAGTCTTGTTTATGGGTGTGTTTTTCATCATACTTATAAGTAGGAGGCTACAAGGCATTTAGGACTCTCACTTTTTCTTCTTACTCTAGATCGTGTGGTAGAGCTCAGTTGTAAGAACACCATTTCCTAAGTTGGGCCTTATTCATAATACGGTGATGCCTGTATTTAGAAAGATGTTTGGTATGGGATTGACTGCGGCTGTGAAGGAGTTGAGTCAGAAGAACCCAGTGAGCTTATGGAAAAGAAGCCTTAAGGCAAGAATATCTATCCACCATTATGTTGAAAGACAATGAGAGATCAGAAGGTAAATATATGCTTCAACAAGTAAAGGAAGCAGGTGAAAGAGAGTACGAGGTACCCAACTAATGAAGATTATCCTTATTTACCATTCAAGAAGAGAGATATAAGCAGTTTGTGTTACCTTCAACAATAACAGAGGTATGTATAATTGGCTACACCGATCTAAGTAATGCTCTATGGGAGCTAACCAATATGGTTTAACAGAAGGACATAATATCACTATCTGGATGGGGTTAGAGTGGCCCAAAATAGTGGATGAATGATTTGATTTAGTTGACATTGTCGAAGGATATTGAAAATTTTCTAATTAATCTCATTGTGAGACATCCGGATCGTGCACTCTAAAATAGTACAGGTAGATATGAGTACTACTAAGATAGCAACTGAAAACCTTAAAGGGATAAATATTACTATAGTGTGGCTCTCGTCCATAGTAGAAAGATAATGTTAGGTATCCCGAAGAGCCACTAGATGGGGAAAGGCAGGTAATAGCGAAAGAATGTCTTGTTAATGGTTTTAGAATAAAGTGATAGATTGAAATATTACTAGGGAAGTACGGAGATGGATAATGAAGCATTATATGTGAGATGTGATATATGGATGGCAACGATAGAGAGTTACAGAATCTATAGTCAAACAAGAAAGAGACGAGAGGTGATCGGACTTAAGACAACAAAAGAGTATAGGACATACACTCACATCATCATTTCGAGAAAAAAGTTCTCGAATCTAACGTGATTTACAGAACGAAAAGTTAGACCTAGAGTAACAGAAATCAGTATGGGATGGTGAACAAGATAAACTAAACATGAATTAGGAACTGAATCATTTGATATTAGTCAGCATCATGAGAATTTCATATTGAATTCCAGCAATAAAAGTATGGAAAATAGTAGAAGATCTATGATGAATTCAGAGAATGGTCATTCAGGGAGATGCTTCCCTAAAGCAAGCAATATGAGTAAAGTGAAGCCTAAAGGACTGTATGTGAAAGTTACACTAAGTGTCACCATTGCGAGAGAGAAACTTTTTTATCTTTGGTACAAGGATTACTGCAAGGCAAGTAAGGATCATTGATGATGGGAAAGGACACAGAAGATGAAGAGGAAAAAAATCTATAGGCAGAGGAATGTATCATGCATATTCATCGGTGCCTATGAAAGCCTAAACAAAATAACTAGTACCATGAACCCCATACCGGGAGATAACTTAAGACGACATAAAAGTCGATCATAAGAAGGAGGAAACTTAAAAGTTACATCAATGAAGTAAATCAGGAAACCTATTTTTGGACCCATAAGTTATAGGAATCATGATTGGGAACATAGTTTAGAATCACTCTTAATATTAGAGGTGCAAGAGAGATATCACAACATCCATATTCTATAACTACTTTATGATAAAGCCAGTTAGAAAAATAGCAACCTCATAAAAATTCAGTATAAAGCTCCCACCGGATTGTATAGACACTAGAGGTACAAGTAGTATAATAGAGTTTCAAATGGTGGATGTGACTTTTAGCTATGTGGGAGGGAGGTTATGAAAGAGAGATAGAAGAATATTATATGATATTTTAAATAAAGTTAGGTAAAGGTGAACAATGTACGAAATACTCAAGTATAGAAGTATGAGACTGGTCCATACTTTAGGTAAAAGACTATAAGTACTAGAATTAAGTATCCAGGAATGATAGTAGCATGGTCAGTGGCATTCCTTCGAGCCTATGGCTTCTAAGTACCGAAAGATCTAATTACAGAGTAGAACAGTTAGAGATGATGTGATGTCTCATTTGATATTCCAGGAAAGCATAAGGGAATCGATCACAAGCTAAAGTATGATAGAATGACAAGGTTTTATAAAGACAAGAGGAAGGATAAGAAGAACGCAAGTGAGAAGGTGACAAAAATTGATAAGTCCTCAGGATTAAGCCCATGAAAATAAAGGAGCTGATGGTTCCTCTAAGTTGTAGAAAGCTCAATATACCCCTACTGAACTCAAAGGAGTCTAAGACTAGTAGCATTTAGAAGAGATGAGATGCTGCCCTGGTAGCAAAATGAGGGTGTAATTGTGATAAATAAAGGAAGATGTTTGGGCCTTCGCTTGACTAATGATTTGAAGAAGAAAAAAAAAGGGAAAGAGGATTTCTATTTACCGTGAAAATGGTAACAACAAATAAATTTGTAAATGGGATTCTAAAAATACGTGATCTATTCCTGAGCTACTTATTAAAGGGTGGTTAGTGCCGAGATATACAGCAAAGCAATACGAATCAAATTAACCAAAGCGATAATCAAACCAGTGGGGGACGTTACCTGGGCGCAGTTCCAACTAGTGGATACCTCAGAGTCGAGCCATGAGATTATCTCGGATCGTCGATGGTAGTTGGGGAGGGGATAATAGGTAAAAACGTAGGTAAGAAAGGTGTTATACTATCGATACTTAGAATAATGATGAAGAACAAACGAGGAAATATTAATGTGTTAAGATGACCTTGAGGTCAATAGAGACAAATAGTTTACGAGAAAGAGAGACAGAGGGAGAGACACTTTTGCATTTGTGGAGAAATGGAGTAACATCAGTCCCTTACAAAGTAGGGTGAGTCCCCCCTATATAGGCAAGGGGACCCGGTATACTACACGGGTTTCATTCGTGATGGTAAAAAGATGAGATGGCTTGATGCAAGACCTCATAGTAGGCTCTAGATAGGTCAGATCTGTTAGGTGTAGCCATGTCCTTAGGAGACTTCTTCTTTCAACCCAACTATTGGATCTTGCGTTCTTCAAGTTGGGCTCAATCGAGCCCCGAGGCTAAGTACTCGGTCATGGACTCACATCCTCGGGGTCTCAGAAAGATCTTTCGAGGCGTCTTGATAGCAAAAAAAGCCTTCTGATTTGCTGCATACAGATAGTCTCAGCGTTTCCCATGAAGAAGTGATGGAAAATAATTCTGACACTAGACTCTTTGAGCTTCCTCTGATGACGTTATACTGGCGATTTGAATAAAAGTGCAATATTTCATAATAGATGGCGTATCACATAGATCCTCGCTCCATGCCTTATCGTTTACGCTTCTGGGGGAGAAAATGCTACTAGAAATTTTTTATGCACGAGAAACAATAAGTGAACCCGTCGGTCTATCTTCCAGAGCATCGATGACCATGTCGTTTTCCCCCTACAAATAAGGGCATTTTACATCATTGCTTTCCTCGTCTAAACACCTTATTTTGGCATACCTTGCTTGCTTCTTCCTTCCCATCATCTTCTATTGCTCTTGATCACTATGATGCAAGCCTTCTGTCTTATGTCTGTTTGGAGGAATTCCTTTGGATTGTGTCGTAGCCTTTTGCCGAAACATCTCCCCGTTGAACGCAAATGTTTCACCATGCCACTACCATGGTTGCTGATATTCCGACATTGGCTTTCATTACTGGGTCGAGGCGATGATGAAGGACGGAGAGTAGGTTTATCACATGTGCAGATGATTGCTCGGATTATGCACCTCTACCGAAAAGGGGCTGGAAATATACACTGCTACTCACCTTTATACCGCGGATCGCCATGGCACTCTGCTCCGAGTTGGGAGCTTGCACGACCAGACACTCCAAGAAGTAGATTCAAATAGGCCGTGCAAGCGGGACCGAGGACTGTCTGGTTCGCTATCTTTCCGAGGCTTCTTTGGCCATAAAAGGTCCTCGAGCTTCTGAGAGCTATGGATTCTTTTCGTCCTTCCATGTAACCTAGCTAATACTCTTTACGGATATCAGTGTGGATGCTTGGGATAAAACGTCTTAGGAGGCATGCCTATAAGGTCCTATAATGGACTTTCTAAGGTGAATCGGCCTCCGTGTCTTCACCTTACACGTGCATCCTTTCACCTTTGGCTTTTAGGTGTGGAAATCCTCCGTTTGATTTTTCTATTTTTATGTAAGAATCCTTGAGGGCTGCTTGTATACCAACGTTTTTGAATAAAAATGAACATTTGCTGATTTCTCCTTTCAAATTTGCATTGTTACTTGTATGCTTTCATGCCCTTCGAGGCCCTTCGAATGTCTTTTTTTTATTGTTGATTGCTGATATCTAGCTCGACCGTAAGCACTCTATTTTGACCATTTGCTGATAGACATGGCTCTTCTCCCGAATCTATTACTGAGCTTCGAACAATTTTCGAATTGTCACGATAAATCGAGGTTGTCGGGAACCTTTTTTTTTATTAGGAGATCGTGCGTTGAGTTTCGAGGACTCCAGGGGCTATACCCCAAATGTAGGTCATCTTTGAGTACCCGGGGATCCTTATTAGTCTTACTGCGCATGGCCTCATCCAGGCCATGTAAGATAGACTTCTGCTGAGGATCTTGTTTGTAGTCTTCACGGTTGGAGCCCCCTTCATTTACTTTTCCCACTTAGAGATAGTGACTTGTGAGATCAGTTGCTTTCCTTGCACCAAACGTTGATCGTTGAGAGCTTTGTCGAGGTTTGACCTCTTTAGGCTAGGGTTTACTATAAGAGAACGCTGCTCCAATCATGAAGATGGTACGAATGACTCTTCATGTTATGATTCCTCATTGGAAGATGATCCTGGGACCGAGTATCGACCTATCGATCTTTCATCGAGATTGTTGGCTTCCGGGTCTTGCCTCAGGCAGAAGAATCGTCGCTGCCTTTCATATATAAGTGGACCTCGGCTTCCTCGCAGGACTTCACTATTTTTGCATAGCATTATTTTTGTTCCAATACAGAGTACTGCGTCCTTCCAGGTGCGAGAGTATATATAGTTGCTTCTGCTTTGGCCTGTTAATCTTGCCATAGCCATGAAAATTTCTCTAGGGCCGATCCGCCTAAGGGTTGGAAGGGCTGCTCATCACAGGAATCAAAGGAATTTGCTTTGGAGATGGCGTCTTTGCAAAGGGGAATTATCAAGAGATGGCACGGAGATACTGCGGTTGGAGGGAAAGGGTAGTTCTGCAAGCATTTTCCCCCAACGAGCGCTTTGAGGATTCCGTTGATGGGTTCCTAAATGTGTGGTTGTATCTTCGCTTTTGGCTCACTTGATAGAATTGTGCTTTAATTCTTTCTAAAATATTGGTTCACTCTGGCGCAAGTTCACCCATCATTTTGGCGGACGGTATGGATAGTGAAATTCTTTGCGGAGATGGCCGATCTTGAATTTACACTTGATTACCTTGTCAGGCTGTACCGACCCTTTCATCATCAAGGCATGCTAACTCTGAGGTGCCGCTCATCTACGGCCTTCGTTGTTGGCAATTAGGAAGGCAGGGATCATGAATGGGCCACTTGGTCGACTTTAGACAACTGATATTATTCCCGCAAAGTTCTTGCCATTTCTTGATGGGTGGAATCACGCACGTGATTAAGGAATTTGGCATTGTTTCAGATTTTGTCTGTAGCAAAAGTCAGTTGGGTTCAAAAGCTGGTGACCCATTCATCTCGTGATGAACGCAAATGGCAAGCTATGCTTCGTACTGGTTGGAGAACGCCATACCAAAGTAAGTGCGTACATCTCCTTTGTTTTGTCATTACATACTTGAGCTAACATTTTCCCTTCCACTTTCATTGGATTTGCCATTTGAAGATATCAGGTGATCCTTTGGGATGAGGCAAAGTTATTCTGAAAATGGGGAGGCACCGAGGACCCCCTATCGGGAGGATCATGGAGACGAGAGGGATCAGCCCTTACTGCATAATGGAACATTTAATGGCATTGGCCAGGTTTGCGTTTCCGGGGAAAGAGCGCTACACGGGTCTGCTGTCCTCGAGGTATCTGATTCCTGGCCGAAGGTATCTTTTAGCGAGCGAGGGCCGCAGGAGAAGGATCATTAGGAGTGTGCTTTGACTTTGGGGAAGTCCGTCGGTTCCACTTTGTGGTGAGTTCATGTATAGCTTCCCTGTATTTCATGCCTTTCTCCCTCTATTAACATCCCTTTTGCAGGCATGCGATACGCTTACGTCCGAGCTTCTTCATCAAGGAGCTAAGCTTCAGAAAACTCAGGGTAAGTGAGAGTCTCTTAGGCTTCTTAAAGAGGAGAGGGAAGAATAGCTGCAACCTTGGCGATATGAGGCGCATCGGAGCTCGGAATATGAGAGCTATCTGTCGGAGCAGGTAACTTTCCATTGTGTGATATTTACTCTTTTATGATCTTGAGGTAGACTTCCCTTAATCGTATTAGTTATAGTAGAAATTAGAGGCTTTAGAGTACATCAACATCGATGTTGACTGCGTTAAAAGTGCACGCGAGCTGAGGGCTCAAGATCGATCTTGAGCTTTAGAGGAGACGAGTGTTAGAATATACGCTTAACGCTAGAGGGGTGGGTGAATAGCGTTACAATAAAATTTGCGGAATTTAAAATCAAGTTGCTGAATTAAAAGCTGCAGGAATAAAATAAATGCGGAAATTAAAAGAGTAAGGAAAGAACACACCGATGTATCCTGGTTCACCACACCTTGTGGCTAGTCCAGTCCCCGAGAGACTATCTCGAGATTTCCACTAACACTGTTAAGCTTACGGGTGCTCAACAAACCGTTACAACCTGAGAGCTTGAGTCACACAAGCCTCAGCAAACCGTTAAGTTTACGGGTACCTAACAAACCGTTACACTTGAGAACTTGAATCCCACAAGTCTCAAACAACCTTGCTCGGAGATACCTCACTCCAAGACTTCTCAAGAAGAAATACAATATTCCCTCTTGCAACAAGTGTATGCAAACACTTACTACTCACTTAAACAATACTCTCTTAACAGAGAGGATATGAGTACAAAATAATCAGCTCAAGATCACAACAACTTAATCAAAGATTGGCTCTCAAAAATAATGAATTTAGATGAAAATGATTGCAATAATAATATGTGAGCTTTGTAAGAATTATGCTCTGTTGTTGTGTTAAAAAGAGTGTTTCAGGGGTGTATTTATAGGCTTAAAAGAGCATCAAACCGTTGCCTAATTGTCAAACAAAATCCCTGAAATTATGCTGTGACAATGGATTGTCAGACCTTAACAATCGATTGTTGGACCATTTTTCAAAAGACAAATCTTGACTTTAAGCAGAAAATCGATTGTTTTGAATCAGTTTTGAAAATCTGTAAGTCATCAATCGATTGTTAGAGGCCACAATCGATTGTGGTTCATATTTTCAAAATATTTCGGTCAGAGATTTGAAAATAACAGATTTGTGTAATCAAAATTTCAACTACTAAATCCCTTATTGAAAGGAGTGATTGACTGAAGAAAATTTGTTTTAGAACTTTGAAAATAACGGATTTGTAAATAATTTTCAACCACCAAATCTTAACTTTAAGAAGAAGATTAATTGTAAAAAATATGTTTTTGGAAATCTGAAGCTTCAACAATCGATTGTCAACCTCTCACAATCGATTGTTGTTTAGTGAAGCTTCTGGCAACACTGCCTCACTGACAATCGATTGTTGAACCATGACAATCGATTGTTGGCTTAATGAACTTTTGGTAAGACACTGCCTCACTGAAAATCGATTGTTGAACCATGACAATCGATTGTTTGCTTAATTTTGAAAGTTTTAGTGTTCAAAGCTTTGGCAACGGTCAATTATATACCTTGAATATACACTTGATATACACTGTGTATACCAGAATTGAAAACTTTCTTAAAAACCCATTTTGGTTGAAATGAAAACGTTAAAATCATTTTGTTTGATGTATATTAAAAATATTTATGATATATGTAATTTAATAAAATGATTTTATGAGAGAGTCAATATTAGAATATGTCGTTGAGTCAAGATCACAAAATAAAATGACTCAAACAAAGGTCTTCATTTTTCATTGCTTCATGTATTCTCTTGATCTTGTCTTGAACTTGTTTGGACTCCAATTCTTGTCCGCTTAATTAATGACGCATATCCTTCCTCTATGCGTATTGAAAATTGCATACCTTCCTCCTTGTATGCTTTTGCATATCTACAAAATAAATACATTTTAGTTAAATATAAATCGAAGTGTATTTCAATAATAACTCACATATATTTTGGCATATATTATTTTCCATCTAAATCGGTTTGTCAATTATCAAAACATATAATTATGAACATACATATATGTTCCAACAATTTCCCCCTTTTTGATAATGGCAAACCTATATGGGAATATGCATATTGCCCTTAAAAAAATATGCCAAATATAAGAAAAGTTATTATTGAGTTCCCCCTCAATTTATGCAATAAATATTTAAAATAAAATTGCATAAATATGCATATAAAGGTATCTTTCCCCTTTCAATAAAATATATATATAAACAAATAAGTATGCATATACCCTTATCTTCCCCAAAGCATAGAAAATAAATATACCATTTATCTTCTAATGCATGAACAAGATAAATATGCATATACCCTTAATCTTCCCCCTTTTGACATTAGCAAAAAGATAATTTCATTAATGAAGAAGGAAAGATTACAATAAGAGTAATTGAAAAGATATTTCAATAAATGAAAAATACATTTCAAATAATGAAAATACAAATCAAGAGTTTTCATTGTCGTCAAAATTATCGTCATTGCTAGAAGTACTTGCGGAGTAGACGTAAGAATACGAATAATTGACATGGTCAAAATATCCGTGGATTTCGTCACTAAGTCTTCGCACATTTCTTTCCGTGCTAGACATACTTCTATCAATTCGATTGATTGAAGTTGATAGAGAAGTAAGTTGATCTAGGATGGCTTGAGACACATCCGGTTGAACACGAGGACGACGAGCTTGGGGATTTAGAATTTGATCATGTTGCTGATCATGGCCATGAAAAGAGGTCTCTTGAATTTCCCAATATTTGGTACGAGTTTTCTTGATACCAACATTGGTATAGATTTTAGATGCTTTAAAAAGATGCATTATAAGTAATGTATAAGGAAGAGGTTTGTCACTTCCTATTGAAAAGATATGGGTAAGAAATAAATTTACACCAATTTATGCGTGCTTTGGAAATAATAGCATGCATAATGTTTGTATCTTCACGGCCAATTGATGCGTGATTGCTCTTTCTCGGTTTGAGAATCCGAGTGACAACATAAAGAATCAAGCGAAATTCCGGAAAAATTCCTCTAATGGGCGCTCTATTTTGCGCTTGAGTGAAATCAAATTGTCCAATTCCAATAAGGTTGAAGACGATATTTTCATCATGAAGTATTCCTTCGACACCGGTATAATGTTCAATGTCTTGTCCATCACGAGGAAGATTTGTGATGGCTTGAATATTTTCTTTACTAAGAAGAAAGGAATACCATTAACTCGGGTAGAAAGGACTCCATCTTTATCTTTCTTAAGATTCGAATAGAATACTTGAATCAAAAGAGAATGAATGAAATCATACTTCAAATAAACAAAGTCAATGATTGAACTTGGTAGAAGTATATTGGAATGATGAAGAATCCGCGTGATATCTAGCGGTTGTGAATCGAGGTGGAAGAATAACTCGATTTTCAAATTTTTGAGTAAAACATTGTAGCTCATTTTCTTGTTCAAACCAAAGAATGGATCCATCTTTATAGATGGAGGAGGGTTTGAAGAAGAAGGGACATTTTTCCCGGCACCAGAACGTTTAGAACTTCTATTTGCCATTGAAGATTGTAGGCAAGAAGAACTATTGGAAGAGTCTAATTTTTGAAGACTTTTGAAAGGGAATTCTTGATAATGAAGGATTTTGGTGTGAAACAAAGAGTACACACTATTCCTATTTAGAGAGTTCAAGAAAACATTGCATTGAATGTGAAAAATCAGATTTTTGGATTGATTGGAACGGTTATAAAACGGTCATATTTTTTAATTTTGACCGTGAATATTCGAATATCTTATGCGATAGTCGAATATATGGGAACCATATTCGAATATTTTATGTGATATTCGAATATTTGGAAACAGATATACTCGAATAATTTCTGATTATTCGAATATATGGAGAAATAGCTTGATTTTCTGGATAATCAAGTTATTCGAATAACTTCTAGTTAGTCGATTAACTTCGACGACTTGAAAAATCGTTTTCAACAGAAAATATTGGAAAATAATATTTATCTTATGAAATTTATTTGAAAACATAAGAATAAACCATATATTTGATAAAATTATATATATCATAATAATTTTATCAAAAACAAATATTCTATTTCTAAAATCAAAGATTCACAATCCAAAATAAATATTGACTTGAATTTAAAAAGGAAAACTTCCTGTTGGTTCCCCCTGTCTCATAGGGCGATACTTGCAATAAAGAAAATATGCGTCTTCGACGCTCAAGTCAGTAATGTTCAAAAATAAATGCAACCTAAAATGTATGTATTTAGATCAACGTAGAGTCAACAATTCCGAGTTAATTTCGAATACGGAAGAAGGACTCTTTATCTAAAGGTTTTGTGAAGATGTCGGCTAATTGAAGTTTAGTTTCAACACACTCAATTTGGACATCACCTTTAAGAACGTGATCTATTGTAAAATGGTGCCTAATATGCTTTGTTCTTGAATGAAGAATTGGATTCTTTGTCAGGCTTATGGCACTAGTATTTATCACATCGAAGAGGGACGTGATCAAGACTAAGACCATAATCCAAAAGTTGTTGTTTCATCCAAAGGATTTGTGCACAACAACTCCCCGTGGCAATATATTCGGCCTCGGTTGTGGACAAAGCAACACTGACATGTTTCTTGCTAATCCAAGAAACTAAGGAGTTACCGAGCAAATGGCAAGTGCCAATTGTGCTCTTGCGGTCTAATTTGCATCTAGCGAAATTAGAGTCGGAATAGCCAATTAATTGGCCATGAAGAATCTTTGGGATATTGAAGTCCCACATTCAAAATTTCTAATAATGTACTTCATTTTTCATTTAACCGCATTAAGACATGACTCCTTTGGACATGATTTATATCTAGCATATCAATAAACGCTAAATATTATATCAAGTCTACTAGCAATAAGGTAAAGTAGGAAACGATCATACCTCGGTATATCTTGGTGTCAACCTCCTTACCTTTCACATTTCTGTCAAGATGGTCATATGAATTCATTGAAGTGGCCATTGCTTTGGTGTTGCTTATTTCAAATCAATTCAGCAACTCCTTGCAATACTTAGTTTGACAAATGAAAGTTCCTTCTTTCATTTGCTTAACTTGCAGCTCCAAGATGAAATTTTAGGCTCATCCATCATTGACGTTTCAATTTTGCTAGTTACGAGTTATATGAACTCTTTGCATATAAACCCATTAGTAGCTCCAAAAATATTGTCAACAAACAAATTTATTTTTAAAATACAAAAGTAACATCATCCACAAGATACATTTTGAGATACGACAATAATAAAATAATATCATCAATATAAATTGGAAACATCAACATAGCATTATCAAAACATAAATTCATGTTGAAATACAAGAATAATATCATCAATGAAAATTTTGGAATGCAAAATAACATAATAGTTATCAACATAAAATTTATTTTGAAATACAAAAATCAAAACAAATTTATTTTGAAACACAAAAATAATATTATCAACATAAATTATTTTTCAAATACAAAATTTGTAGCATCGGCATAAATTTAAAAAAAATGATATCATCACTATAAAAGTAATGCAATCTATTTTTCATAAAGAAACATTCCCCCTCAAATAAGGCAAACTAGAATGTAAAGACATTCCCTCTTATTTGAGACATATCGCCTAAACCCTTCTTCTTTTGGCATTTAGCAATAAGAGAGTATATTAAGGCAACTTCCATTTTCGACATTTCCTGAATGTCAAAATAAAATAGGAAGGACATTGAGGAATATGCAATATGAAGAATGCTAGAAATTTATCAAAATAAAATATATCAACGGATATTAAAAAAATATTAATTGTTTGAAAAACAGAACATATCAATTTGATGTTTTTCAAAAATAAACCAATTGTTATAAAAACAATGGTAAAACCATTTGTTGGAAAACATAACAAATGCATCAAATGTTATTTTATTAACAGTGATACTAATTGTTATTTTTAGTAAAATATATTACCAAAATATGTCAACAAAACAGTTTATTGGAAACATGAATCAATTTTGAAAAATATACCAACTATTTTTCAAACTGAAAGATATATTCATCAAAAATAATTTTTGACAGAAATACTTTTATCAATTGTCAAAAACATGAATCATTTATTTCAGGAATATATCAATTATTTTTCATATCAAAAATAGCATTTATCAAAAACACGAGTAAAAGTTTTTGACACAGATATGCTAACAATTAATACACACCAAAAAATTATTTAATTTTCTAGTATATATCAACAGTTATTTAAACCACAAATAACAATTATCAAAACACAAATGAAATGTTTTTATCAGAAGCAAATTAACAGTTAATGCAAACCAACTGTTATCAATTGTTGCACAAACATTTCAAAAGTTATTTTGATCAACGGATATTAATTGTTAACACATATCAACAATTATATTCTTACAAAAATAATTAATGTTTGACAGAACATGGATCAATTATTATCTTTAACAAACATAATTTATACCAATTGTTATTTGAAAAGATTATCAAAACATGAATTAATAAAAAAATAATTGATACCAAATTATCAAAACATGGATCAATCAATTAATAATTAATGCCAATTGTTGAATCAACAAAGATAATTGATATTAACTGTTAACAAGGATATCTCAATTGTTAACACATATCAACAATTACGATTAAGCACATTAATAATTTCAACAATATAAGAACCAAATTAACAACAAATATGTTAATATAGGTTGCTGGCACATATCAACAATTCGGTTTTTATCAAAAAGGATAACTAACCGAAATTTCCCCTTGATGCATTTGAGGTGTCGTGCTTGGTGCATCTACTACAATATTGTAGCCTTCAAGCACACCTGCAAAAATACCTACGGAGAGGTTTTTGGTACCCAAACCATTTTGGGTCCTTGGGGCTTAGGCAAATAATAATCATAGCCAAAAGATAAATCCCTATGTTTTGTAAAACATACGGGTGCTATGTGTCCTACCCGATTGCAATAATGGCATACAACATTCGGGTTGTGCCTATGCCTAGGTTGAGCCAAATATGTTCTAGGTGATCTAAAGTCATTCCTAGAAACGTTGAAATTCCTAGAGTTGTTTCTAGGTGGTCTAGTGTAATTCATTGTAGACTTATCAACAAAAATCCTAGAGTCATTTCTAGGCGGTCTAAAATGGTTTATTCTAGACTCATTTGTGAAATTTCTAGAATTGTTTCTAGGTGGCCTAGTCTCATTCCTAGAATTATTTCTAGGTTGCCTAAAATTATTATTTCTAGGCTTATTTGTATAATTCCTAGAATCGTTTCTAGGTGGTCTAAAATTATTAATTCTAGGCTTGTTGGCAAAAATCCTAGAGTCGTGTCTAGGTGGTCTAAAGGTGTTAGTTCTAGACTCATTAAAAATCCTAGAATTATTTCTAGGTTGTGCAGTATGATTTCTAACGTGATTCTTGTTTTTCTTACATCTTTTGTTTTTCTTAGCCTTTTTCTTCTTAATATCTTCAACTACCTTAGGAACGTCTACACTACGTGTTTCTAGTGTGCTCCTAAGTTCTGCGTTTTCTAATTTCAAGGATTCACAAGATAGGCATTTAGAACATTGACCAATGGAAGAAGCTTCGTTCATCGCTTTAATCATCTTTCTAAGATCAACAATGTCATTTTCAAAAAATTTGTTCTCTTCTTCAAGCTTCTCGTTGTCACGAGTTAATTTTTCAAATTATTTTTGTTTCAAAGAAAGTTGATTTTCAAAATCTTTTTCTTTTAAAGAAAATTATTTTTCAAAATCTTTTTCTTTTAATGAAAGTGTTTTCTTCAATTCTTTCATGGAATTTGAAACATTAATAAATTCACTAAGTAGTTCATCGTATGCGTTTTGCAATTCTTCAAACGAGTGAGAATTAGAAGTACTTACCTCTTCTTCTTCGTCGGCCATGAAGCATCGGGCAGTCGGTTCATCACATGGACTGTCCACTTTTTGAGGCATATTTTCATACGTGTCCTCAAGCTTTTCCCACATTTCTTTGGCAGTTTTGTAGTGGGAAACTTTCCGACGATTTTCCTGATTCAAAGAACTACACAACATATTTATTGCTTTGGTGTTGTATTCACTTACCATAGCCTTCCCAACTTGTGTCGTCATTTTATCACCATACTTGATGATTTGCCATAGACGAAAGTTGTTCGACTGGATGAAAATTCTCATCCTATCCTTCCAATATGTGTAGTTGCTCCCATCGAATATTGGAGGTAAAAAAGTGCAAAATCCTTCACCTGTTCCTGCACAAGCACTACTAATAGAAGCCATAGAACGATCCTCTCAAACTGTTAAGTCTTGAAGAGAGTTAGGCTCTGATACCAATTGTTAGAGTATACGCTTAACGCTAGATGGGGGATGAATAGCGTTATAATAAAATTTGCGGAATTTAAAATCAAGTTGCTGAATTAAAAGCTGCAGGAATAAAATAAATGCGGAAATTAAAAGAGTAAGGAAAGAACACACCGATGTATCCTGGTTCACCACACCTTGTGGCTAGTCCAGTCCCCGAGAGACTCTCGAGATTTCCATTAACACTGTTAAGCTTACGGGTGCTCAACAAACCGTTACAACCTGAAAGCTTGAGTCACACAAGCCTCAGCAAACCGTTAAGTTTACGGGTACCTAACAAACCGTTACACTTGAGAACTTGAATCCCACAAGTCTCAAACAACCTTGCTCGGAGATACCTCACTCCAAGACTTCTCAAGAAGAAATACAATATTCCCTCTTGCAACAAGTGTATGCAAACACTTACTACTCACTTAAACAATACTCTCTTAATAGAGTGGATATGAGTACAAAATAATCAGCTCAAGATCACAACAACTTAATCAAAGATTGGCTCTCAAAAATAATGAATTTAGATGAAAATGATTGCAATAATAATATGTGAGCTTTGTAAGAATTATGCTCTATTGTTGTGTTAAAAAGAGTGTTTCAGGGGTGTATTTATAGGCTTAAAAGAGCATCAAACCGTTGCCTAATTGTCAAACAAAATCCCTGAAATTATGCTGTGACAATGGATTGTCAGACCTTAACAATCGATTGTTGGACCATTTTTCAAAAGACAAATCTTGACTTTAAGCAGAAAATCGATTGTTTTGAATCAGTTTTGAAAATCTGTAAGTCAACAATCGATTGTTAGAGGCCACAATCGATTGTGGTTCATATTTTCAAAATATTTCGGTCAGATTTGAAAATAACAGATTTGTGTAATTAAAATTTCAACAACTAAATCCCTGATTGAAAGGTGTGATTGACTGAAGAAAATTTGTTTTAGAACTTTGAAAATAACGGATTTGTAAATAATTTTCAACCACCAAATCTTGACTTTAAGAAGAAGATTTATTGTAAAAAATGTTTTTGGAAATCTGAAGCTTCAACAATCGATTGTCAACATCTCACAATCGATTGTTGTTTAATGAAAAGCTTCTGGCAACACACTGCCTCACTGACAATCGATTGTTGAACCATGACAATCGATTGTTGCCTTAATGAAAACTTTTGGCAAGAGACTGCCTCACTGAAAATCGATTGTTGAACCATGACAATCGATTGTTTGCTTAATTTTGAAAGTTTGTGTTCAAAGCTTTGGCAACGGTCAATTATATATTTTGAATATACACTTGATATACACTGTGTATATCAGAATTGAAAACTTACTTAAAAACCCATTTTGGTTGAAATGAAAACGTTAAAATCATTTTGTTTGATGTATATTAAAAATATTTATGATATATGTAATTTAATAAAATGATTTTATGAGAGAGCCAATATTAGAATATGTCGTTGAGTCAAGATCACAAAATAAAATGACTCAAACAAAAGGTCTTCATTTTTCATTGCTTCATGTATTCTCTTGATCTTGTCTTGAACTTGTTTGGACTCCAATTCTTGTCCGCTTAATTAATGACGCATATCCTTCCTCTATGCGTATTGAAAATTGCATACCTTCCTCCTTGTATGCTTTTGCATATCTACAAAATAAATACACCTTAGTTAAATATAAATCGAAGTGTATTTCAATAATAACTCACATATATTTTGGCATATATTTTTTTCCATCTAAATCGGTTTGTCAATTATCAAAACATATAATTTTGAACATACATATATGTTCCAACAACGAGTGCTTTGGCTAGGTTCACCACTCTTGAGGTCCAACTATGCTTGACTCAAGATAATGCCAAAGTTCAAGCGGACATAATTGGGAAACTTGAATCTGACCTCTCGAACGTCAGGGCCGCGAAAATTTGATGCTTGAACAGAGGCGGTGCTAGGTCAAACCAAGGCCATTCGTGATATGGAAATTCGTGTGAAGGATGTTGCTGATGCCCAAGCTGTGATGGTGCGGGCCCTTGACCAGGAGCACAGGATCGAGGAGTATGTTCGCTACAAATCCCAGAGAGAGGTGCTCGAGGAGATTGCTGCAAAGTGCTTCATTCTCTTGGAGGAGTTGGCCATAGAGCGGGCGGATGAGTGAAATGCTTAGTCACTTCTCGTCTATGTTGCTGAGGGTGATCTTGGCAAGCTGTAGCTCTTTGGAGTGTGGGTTTTGTCGTTTGGTAGCTTTGTTGCAGATATATGTAGGACATGCCTCTAGATGGAGAATACTCTTTCTCTAGTGCGCATGATATACAAGGCAAAATTTTTGAATTGATTTTCTCTATTCCTTTTTCCTTACAGTTGTTTTTGGTCAGACAGGCTGGCCCTGGCGTTTTGCGAGGTCTCTCTTAATCCGAAACTGGTCGGACAACCCCGTGCTGCTAAGTATGATCCTTGATATGAGCAGGTGCTGGACTTTCGTGCTCCACCCGGCCACTTAGGCTTAGATTTTGGGTCAGACTTTGGCTTGAGCCTTCATGTCTTCGTATTTTTCGTGCCCGCACAGCCTTGCGCCCCCTGGAATTTTCCGTTTTGATTGCTTTATGGCCAGTCTCCGGGTCACATTGTGTCTCAAGCTTCGGCTATCCCTTATGTTTTTCCTCACTTGCATGCGTGGATGCTACTGTTTTTTAATTCTTTTGGGTGGAGATGGCTTGACGGGCGCTTGGTTCGAAAGGTTTTCTTAGTTTGGCGAAGGCAACGAATACGTAATGCCCTTGGGCATACTACAGTTCTTTGGTCCATTCCTCAAGTTACGTTGAGATCCGGGCTGTAATCGACCCCTTAGAGTTTCCCTGGTCTTCCAGTGGGTGACAATGGCTTGCATGCCACGCTCCTACACACCATACTTTTAGGCGCATTTGAAATACTTCAGGTTCAGTCTCCGAATTGTGTTGCGAATTGAGCCGCAATTGACCCATATATTTTGCCAAGTCTCTATTTAGAGATGATGTCTTCTCATTTCCCGCCCTTGGGAATTTGGGTATTTTTGGGCACAGTCTCCAGGTCATGTTGCGACCGAGCTGTAGTTGGCCCATATATTTTGTTGAGTCTCCGGGTGGCGACTATGTCTTCTCATTTCCCTCACTTGGGCATTCAGCTATTTTTTGAAACAAGCTCGAGGTCGTGTTGCGACCAAGATGTAGTTGGCCCGTAAATCTCGTTAAGATTCTAGCGACAGTAGCATTTATGTCGCGCCCGTAGGCGTATCGCCATCCTTGGGCCTAGACATCGAATTGCGTTGTGATTCAAGCTATGATCGACCCTCTAAACAACATTTATTTGAATCCCCTTACGATGATAACTCTTATGCCATTTGTTCATCGAGACCTTTTTAATCTGCGGCCCTGCGTAGGTAACTATTTTGGATCATTTCTCCAAATCGGGATATGATTTGATCTAATTTTGATCCTCAATGTGTCAAGATTTTGTAGCTAGAGACAATGGCTCTTACACTATCTGGTCGCACAGAGCATTAAGTATGTGGCCCGCAGGCGGTCGTAGAGACCTGTATGCGGCCTAGAGGCGGTTGTAGAGACCTGTATCTAGCCCGGAGGATTTCTTAGCAGACGATAATGGCTCTTACACTATTTTTCGTCCGTGGGCGTTGCATAGGTTTTTTTATTTTATTTTATCAAATATACCACTAGGCAAGCTGCCTAGTGGCTAATATATAAATAACATCGCAAAATAGGGTCCAAAACGTAAAAGGAGTCTAAAGTACCATATAACATGATACAAGCCACTAGTTACTTCTAAGAATGGGAAATAAAATCTAACTAAACTAGCAAATACAATGTGCAATATAGCAAAAATCCATCTCTTGTCTGTGTATGTGAATCCAAATGGACAAGGAAAATACCAAGCTGCACCTAAAACTTTCTCACCAGGCGCCAAAGTATACGGACCAACTACCAATTTGGATACCAAACCAAAACACCAACATTGTCAACTTCGCAATGCTAAAAATAACCAAAGGTGCTTCCTCTCACCCTTAACCTATTTACTGAATTATCATCTCCAGAATGAGTGTGTAAACACACTAATACCACTAAAGAATAATACACAAAATAAGTGCGAACAAATCTGGAGCAATAGTGACTGCACTCTTGGATATGATCTCCATTGATCAAATGCATTTCCAATCTCGAATGATGTATCATAACTTGATGAAGTAGATGCCCAGAACCATATATACACAACCAGAATTCTGTAGAATGAGCATGAAAATTTGTAGCATAGCCTCGATCGTGTCTTAGAGAAACAGGAGGATTTGCTGCATACATTCTATGTAGTTTTCCTTCTGTAAATCTGTAGGTTCCAAATGCCAAACAATTGCAGCTTCCATATGCCCAGAACCATATAAACACAACAAGAAAATCTCCAAAATGAGCATGAAATGCAAGTCTTAGTATCCACCAATATGTTTTTGCAGCTGAAGATTCCAAAAAAAATCTGTTATTCTATTAATGATCCTTAGCGTTTGGACTGTATGAGATCGTGCCTTTTCTGAAAAATCTGGATGAACTCTTCTGAATATATTCTGCAATTTTGTAGCTTCCTCCAGCAATTCAAAAACTACAACTTTCATTAATGATGTTGCATTTGCAATGTAGAATAGCCACAACTTCATGTGCACTGTGCTATAAGTAGCAATATCCTGATCGTGAACCTCATCTTTTGGACTGCATTTTGCATCAGGAAAAGACACTAAGGAAAGCACATCTCCATAAGGCAAAATGAGCCTTTGATTCTGCATCAATGTCTTTGTTATCGTAAAAGAATTCCAGTTGCCAAATCTCCATATAACATGTAAAAATCCAAAGTAAACCTATATACGATCGTGCCTTATCTGTGTACTGAGTATATCTTCTGAAAACCGTTAAACCACCCTGAGATTGAGCATCATACCATGCTAATACCACTAAGTAGTAATCCAACAATTTCCTGAAGGCTGAGTGATATATATATTTGGCAATGCATATGATAGTTTCCTCATTAATCTGGAGCTTTTCGTTTGGCAATCCTAACTCTTTGATTAGGTACTTGAGATTTATCCATATTGAGTAATGTTTTTCCTTCCACTGGTAGTTCCTGATATGAGTGAAATATGATTGTACCTGCAAAAGAGAACACATGGTTAGCTAAAAAATCCGCTACTTTGTTGCCCTCTCTTAGCACATGTTGAAAGATCACATTATAGGTTCCTTTTATCTCCTTGATCTTCTTCACTTCTGTCCCTATACTCCATGGTGTGTCCCATTCATCCTCAATTATCTTCTTCATTACAAACGAGTCAGTCTCCATGATCAAAAGATGCAGCTGCCTCTCGACTCATTATTCAAGCCCTTCCTTGATTGCTTTTGCCTCAGCTACAATATTAGTTGCTTCCCCTATCTCCCTTGCTTTTGCAAACACCAAATCTCCCCTGTGATCCCTAATACAAAATCCCCAATATCTAGGACCCGTATTTCCTTTTGAAGATCCATCTATGTTGCATTTGAACCACCCCTCATATGGAAGCTTCCATATGACTCTCTTAGTAATAACCACGTGTTTGTATTCCTCAAAAAATCTGATCATTTCTGTCCATAGCATAGGAATCTCTGGAAGCCAAGGATATCTCATCTTTGCCAAATAGAATAACGTCTTGTTAACCTCATGAATTACCCTACAACAAGTCACTGATCCACCATGTTTGATTGTGTTCCTTCTCTTCCGAAGCTCCCAAAGTACAATTGCAGGTGCAGCCTGAAACAAAGTCCTTAGTTTTGGGCAACATTCTGTATTCCACAATTCCCTAATTACCTGATGCACCTTCACCATGTTGATTATCAATCCTGCCGCATGTACAAACTCCCTTCATACTCTAGTTGTTGTTTCACTTGTTAGAAATAAGTGTTGGAAAGAATCTTCTTGTGGAGACAAGCAACACCAACATTTTGACACCACCAGATAGCTACTTCTCCTCCATGTATCATTTGTAGGCACTTTTTCTCTCCACAAAAAGAATGATATTTTAAATGGTAACTTTTTGTCCAAAGTTTTGCAAACTCAGGATAGCTAGATTCCCTGTACCTCATTAATCTCCATGCACTACTTACAGTAAACTTACCTGAAGGAGTAGGCATCTACCTACGAATGTCCCAGTAGTCCTCCTCATATGAGAAGTGTATCTCATGTCGAATGTGATCAACAATGTCCTCAGGAAAGTTTTGATTTAGAAGTTCCTCATTCCATTGATCTTCATTCCTCAAGTCAGCTACTTCCTGCAGATCTTCATTCATAGGGAATATTGGTGGCACAACATGATACAATGCTCCCAATATAGTCCAGGTTTCATGCCAAACCTTTGTGGAACCCCTATTCATATCCCACAGAATTTCATGCTCCACCTCCTCTCTAGCTTCCAACATTCTTCTCCACACATGTGAACCCTGTCTAAACTGTACCGTTGTAGGAGGTTCCTTCTTATAATACTTATTCCATATGAAAATTGACCATAGTGATTTAGATGTTCTGAACCTCCACCATAGTTTGGATAATAATTCGTTAGACACATCAAACAAAGATCTAAAACCTACTCCTCCTTCCTCCTTAGGAAGACATAGTTTCAGCCACTTTGTCCAATGTCTGCTTCTTCCCTCTTCCTTATTGCTCCAGACAAATCTAGCAAATACTTTATGAAGATGGTGAAATACATTGTCATAAGGGTCAAGCACTGACAACATGTGTGTGGGAATACTCTCCAATACACAATTGATCAAGGTAGCCTTACCTCCATAAGAAAATAATTTACCTTTCCATGAATGTAGCTTTTCCTTGACCTTCTGAGTTAGATCATTGTAGTAATTCTTCCTTCTTCTAGTGTAAAATATAGAGCATCCAAGTTATGTGAATTGAAAATTTCTTTTTGAGAAACCTGTGATTGCAGCTACTAAATTCTTCAAATCACCCGACCCCTTTGAATGAATATAGAATGAGCTCTTTGCATTGTTGATCATCTGGCTAGAAGTAGTTTCATACACTGCCAATACATCAATTATCTTCTGAAGTGAATAAGGATCTACTGATGCACATATGATAGTGTCATCTGCATAGGCTAAATGATTAACAGGATCTGACCATTTGGGCATGCCAAATCTCCTAAACTGCTTATCTTCAAACAACTTGTTCAATGCCCTTGATAACACTTCTGCCGATAGTATAAATAATGCTTGTGATAGAAAATCACCTTGCTTCACACCTCTAGTAGAGTGAAATGCGGTCGATGTCAAATTACACTTTAATAATAGTGTAAGGCGGTCGATGTCAAATATAATAACCCAACAAGGTTGGGGTTGAATCCCACAAGGAATAGGTGTGAAAAGATTACTTGTTCGGTGTGTTGCTCGACTAAAGTTCAATCTCTATTCAGTTAATAGTGACAAGACAGGACGGTGTATAGTAACAAGAGTATGTATGGTGTTTGATTTAGAGTAGCAACTAATTTTAATAATTAATGAGTAAACAAGTGGATTAAAGCAACCAAGGTTGTGTCCCCTTTAATAAAGTGTAATGCCAACAGGTGTTAATATGATATATTTCTAATGGAAGGTTCTTTAGATATGAAAATGATATCTAAGATACTACCCACTATTTGGAGAAATGAGTAGTATTTCCTCGTTGTAATTTTTCCATATATAAAAGAGTTTCAATTGAGAACCATCAATAAATGCCAATTAAAACCCACTAATTCCTATGCGAATTTATCAAACAAGGTATAAAGCTTTGAATCATTGATATTTACTTCTACCAAAGCTTTGTTAATATTTGCAACCACCAACAATAAATGAAGAATGAGAAGTAAATAAATATCAACCAACCATTATACATATATTCAATGTTAAACACCCATTAACATAACACCCATTTAGGGTCCACAACCTTAGTATTTAGAGTTAGCTACACATGGAAAAATTCAAAAAAACTAGTAATATTGAATGTCATAAATGCTTACAAAGTGAAGAATCTTCAACCCAAAAGCTTCCAAAAAGAGAGAATATTAATGTTTAAGAGTGTGGGACTACAATCTGACCAAGATGTCCCATAAAAGCTTCATAAAACCATTTATAGTGGGGAAAAAATTGAGACAGGGAATGGAAAAAATGCCCTTTTATGTCAGGTCTGCGGCCGCATTCTTGTTGCATAACAAGTATGCAGTCTGCATTTTTAGCACCAGCTCCGCAGAATCAAAACCCTAGTCTTCAGGTCCTCGTCGCATTGCCATTATGCGGTCCGCATTCGGGTTATGCGGTCTGCAAATTTCGTCGCATCTTTGACCTTCAGTTTTCTTCTTGTTTGGTTTGCAATACATTATGTGTTCCGCATGTTGATTATGCGGTCTGCATGTCAGTTATGCGGTTTTCATAGTGGACCGCAGAATGGACTTTGTTCAATAATTTGCTATTTTCTTGTCTTTTTGCTTCCATTTTAGTGTCCTTAGGTTTCCCTTCATAATGTACTATAGAAACAACAATTTTACATAAGTACCAGTTGTAATTGCATTAAAACAAGCTAGAATCTAAGCAATTAGTACTGAAATGTGCCGAAATTCTCCGGCACATCAACACCCCCAACTTAAACGCTTGTTTGTCCTCAAGCAACTAAATTATACTTAGCATAACCTAGCATATATTTACAGGACACTATTCAATAATGACCAAAGGTGGTGTTCATTGCTAGTTCCTCAAGCATGTGATTACACTGGTTGTACCTTTCTTGAATTTTAAAATATGTACAAGGAAAAAAATGAATCAACTTGTGAACTCTAAGCCTCAGACATTGCGACAAGATGTTACCCTCAGCTGAGTGCACTTTCATTTGACCCAAAATCTCACCTTCTGTTCAACTCCATAGTTCATATACCCTTACTAGAAAGAAAGTCCCAGAATTGCAATATTTACAAGGATGGAAAAAAGGGATCATTTATAAACACACTCACTCTCAAAAGGAAAGTGTTACCACATGTAATACCATAGTCTTGCCCTTATTTTAATTCTCCGCTTTTTCAAGAATGTTCGGTTGGAGGTCTCGTAAGAGTTTTTTCAGCTTGTAATGTAGGTTCAGGGATGGGTTGGATAAACATTTGGGTACAAGTGACATCACCCTCTTTGAACACTAATCACATTTTACCATTCTTTTGCACTTCTTTTCAAACTCCCATATCCCTGTTTCATCTAGCTTCTAGTATAGAGCTACCTTTCATACCTCTTTCAATTGTTGTTCAAGACTCCACATTTTGCAAACATACAAGCATAAATATACTTTCTTTTCCCCTTTTTTTTTCTTTTCTTTCTCTTGCTTTCTATCACTTTTATAAATTATTGTTTTTGGAGCTTGAACAATTTCACAAACTCTTTTGAGGCATGTTGTCCTAAACTCAACGTACAACCTTATCGATCTCTAATTCGACCTTACCCCCCAACTTAGGCTTTTAGCCTCATTCTCAATGTTCAAAGAGGGACGGGTTCAAGAGAGGGAATTGTTTTTCAAAATGGGAAAGGTTTGTACTGAGTTGGCCAAGGAAAGGTTTAAAGGCTCAAATTGGGTACTAGTGGTATCCTTTATGCAAGGGTAGGCTTGAAAGGCTAAAGAGGTTTTGCAACAAACACAATAAATGCCTAAGATCATTCCTCCAACCAAACATACTATCACTTGCATTGAAAGACTAACCGGGCAAGCTCAAGATGATAGAAGTAAACACAAGAATTATATACACACAGAGAACTCACACACCCACATGGTACATGAACTACTTCATTCACATAATTCGACACTTCCAAGTAAACACTCGGCAACTCAAAGCTTTCATCATAAACACAAGTATAATTCTGGGTTGCCATAGAGTCACAGAGCGAGTCTCAAATTCACAAAGTTGGTCACATAGACTAATTCCCTTGAGAAAGTTGTCAATCCATCTATCATTGGGAGAAGTCAACAGCAAATGACTGTAGAAGGGTATGTGCTATGTACAGATACACATGCTTGATACTAGGCAATTACACCAAACTAGTCAAAATAATTTACACCTACAATCCTGATTCTACTATTACACCCTTGGAAAAGAACCAGAAAAATAAAAACCAAGGGGAATTGATTCCTAATCACTGATATTAACAAAAACAAAATAAATATTGATATTATAATAGAACACTGATATTATAACAGAAATCAAAAACAACATCACAACACAACTCATAAGCCAAAGTTATACCAATGTATACAGATACACGATATGTACATGAGTTTCCATCTATATACACAAAACTTCATACAATGCTACCCGCCACCCCCAACTGAAAATAATGCATTGTCCCTAATGCATAAAAATAATGAGTAAAGTTTTAGGGGTACCTCCCTAAGGCACACTAAGTGTCATGGGAGTCGGCAGCCAGCTGAGTGCCGGAGGGATCACCCTCTGATGTGGCTGGGGAAACTGACAATGGCTCAGTCTGAGGTGTGACCTCCTCCGGTGGGATCTGATCTGAGGCAGGGGAGGGAACTGGAAGTGTAGCTTGAGCTGGAGGTAGAACATCATCTGCTGGCACCTGTGAGCTACTAGATGCACCCACTGTAGATGGGGAGGCAATAGGAGTTGTAGCACCTCCTCTATCTATCAAAGATCGATGAAGAGAAATCTGCATCTCTACCCTTTTTACGTTGTCAGCAGCAGCATCCTCAACCTCTGCATCCTGACTAGAAGCCTCAGCAATATTCTTCCTTTTGTCCTGAGGGGCTTTGTCACTAGAAAACCCTGAAATGTCTTCTTCATCCTCATCATCATCCTCTTCGCCACCCTCCAATTTACCGAAACCTCTTGTCTCCTCATCAGAAGGAATGTCAATAGAAACAGTGGGAGCTATGGTGTGAGGACCTCCGGGAGAGGGAAGCACAGGGTCAGAAATCAAGGTAGAGAAATCAAGTCCCAAGTCTGGAGGAGTTGTTCCTGCACCCTGATCACCTTCCAAGGGAAGAAGGGATGAAAGATCGAATTCAAAATTTTGCATCTTTTTGGAAATCGACCTTCATAGAGCCAACCTCCTTCTTGAGTTCAGGCAGTCCACTCACCTCACCTCTTTCTACTTTATCCACCCGCAACTCAATTCCCTTCAAACGCTCCGTATAGGCTGATTGCTTCTGCTGAATATCTGTCAAGGCCGCTTGCATCTGAGTCAGGGCTTGCTTTATCAAGTTTGGAAATGTATTCAAAAGTTGGTCCACTTTGGCATTTGCATGTTGGGCCAAAAGACCAAGTTCAGAAACAACTGTAGTTAGGGGAGCCTGAGCACGGGTAGGCTAAGTAGGAGTAGACTGAGATACAGACCGAGGAGTGGACGATTCTACAGCATCGACTGAAGGTGTCACAAAAGGCTGGGATTCTGAAGCATCCTCAGTATCCGGTTCCGAAACTATCACCACTCGTGGAACCACCGCATGTTCCAGACGATTGATATCGATCACCTTTGTTTCCTTGTCCCCCTTGTCTTTTAGTTCATCAACTAGGACATTTTAATTCTTTCAGAGCGTTGTAATCAATGATGTAAATGGAAGAGATATAGCAATTTGCGTAGCCCGGATACCTATCTCCTGAAAAATGATCGCCCCCACATCTATTTTGATGCCCTCCATGATGCAGGATATCAGGAGGGCCTTCTCAATAACAATATGAGTCTCGTTCTGAGTAGGGATCAATCTGGATATGAGGAACGCCATCCAGAAGCGTCCCTCCCTTGAGAAGCTCTCCTTGTATATTTTAACACCGGTGTTTATCCATGTCGGTGTCCCTTTTGCAATGAGAGAGGCCATCCACCCACGTTCACCTTCCCTATTTTCAAATTTTTCATCATCTTCCTCAGTGTCGTCTTTCCAGTCAAGATCATATAATCTGTTTATGGTGTCGGCACCGCAGAAGACTGTGACCCCCCGAACTACCACTTGCTCCAGAAATATCCGATTGCGCTTATGATGCTTTGTTCTAGACGCCCTGTAGGATGCATAGAATTTGCGCACTATCGATTCGTTGTATTCAGTAGGAGGTTTAGTGAATGCCAACCATTTCCTAGGCTTGATGTTAGATAGGATATGCGGATACTTCTCCTTTAACCCATTTAGGCTCAACTTATTCTCGGGTAGGAGCGACCTCTTGAGAAGCCCTTCTCTGTACCTCTCCCTTGAATCTTCTACACCCCATCATTGTTGATATTCAGCACTTTACATACGTCTAGCCTCAGCTATTATATCAATGTTGGGTTGCAGCCCCTCTTCTTCAGACTGGGAGGGGCGTTGCTGTACAGGATCTACCCGTTGTCTCTTCGCCTGTGGTGGCTTAGATGCGGAACATTTTTGTTTGAGGACATATCAAGAATTGTTGCACAATGGAAATGGTTGGTGGTTTGAGTGTTGTTTTTGCTTGGATTTGGTCGAAGCGTCTTGTTTTGCCCTAGATTGTGTTTTTTTTTGTTTTCTTTCTTTTCCGCCCAAATATTTTTTTTTCATTTGTTTTGACTCAGATAGTGAAATAGAATGGGGGTGCCTACCTGGAGAAATGTGGTGCCCTTTGCGGTGATATACGCACCGCATAACACACTATGCGACCGCATATATGTTATGTAGTGTAATTGAAGGGTTAAATTCAAGGGCCTCAAATGCGGTGAAGTCTGCGGTCGCATAATCAAAATGCGAACCGCAGAATTCACATGCTTGGCCGCATTTTTAATGCCATTTTAGGCTCTTCTCTGTGCATGCATGCGGGTCCGCATAGCAATAATGCCACCGCATTCCTGCCGCATATTTGACATTTTCCAATTCTTCAGTTTTTTTTTTTTTGCAATTTCTCCATGTGTTGAGATCTTTTGAACCCCCTGCACTCCAACAAACATTTTAAACCAAAAATTAAAATGTGCAAACAACAAAACAAAAGAAAGGTGTTACCACCCATGGGTTGCCTCCCATGAAGTGCTTGATTTAACGTCGCGGCACGATGGATTAACGTTCCTTCGACTTCACTTAGTGGTCGGGCATGGACCATCTGTTAGAGCCAGCTGCTCAACCAAATGTTTTTTCACCATTAATACCCAGATAGTGCTTGATGTGTTGACCATTTACCTTGAAAGCCCGGGACCCATCTGTAGACTCTAATTCCACCATAAGGAGAGACATTTACCACTTTGATGGGACTCGACCATTTTGATTTATGCTTGCCCGGTAATAGTTTTAGCCTCGAGTTAAAGAGCAAGACCATATAACCCGCCTTGAACTCTCTTTTCAAGATCCTCTTGTCATGGACAAACTTGATCCGCTCTTTGTACATCGCAGCACTCTCATAAGCATGGAACCGGAATTCCTCCAGTTCATTTAGCTGTGTCAACCTCAAATTAGCGGCTTCAGCCCATTCTAGGTTCAACTTTTTCAACGCCCACATGGCTTTGTATTCCAATTCCACGGGTAGATAACATGCTTTACCAAAGATGAGCCGATAAGGAGAAGTACCAATAGGAGTTTTGTAGGCCGTACGGTATGTCCACAATGCATCATCTAGCTTCCTTGACCAGTCGGTCCTATTTGCGTTCACAGTTTTAGCTAGAATATTTTTTATCTCCCAATTAGAAACCTCAACCTGACCACTTGATTGAGGATGATAAGGTGTGCCACCTTGTGCTTGACACCATATTTCTCAAGTAGCCCCGAAAAAGCTTTGTTACATTAATGAGACCCACCATCACTACGAATGGCTCTAGGAGTGCCAAACCGAGTGAATATGTTCTTCTTCTGGAAGGCGGTCACAGTCCTTGCCTCATTGTTTGGTAAGGCAACGGCTTCAACCCATTTGGACACGTAGTTTACCACCACTAAGATGTACTTCATTCCACAAGACCTCACGAAGGGACCCATGAATTCAATACCCCACAGGTCAAAGATTTATATCTCCATCACAAAGTGCATTGGCATTTCATGCCTCTTGGAGATTGAACCCTGTCGTTGGCATTGGTCACATGCCTTGACCATTTGATTGGTATCATGGTAGATGGAAGGCCAATAATATCCACATTCAAGAACATTAGCCGCCGTCTGATTTCCTCCATGATGACCCCCAACCGGAGAGTCATGGCATGCCCTAAGAATTGGAATAACCTCTTCTTCGGGAATACACCTCCGGATAATATTGTCAGCATAGGCACGGAACAAGTATGGCTGCTCCCAATAGTATCGTCGGCAATCTCTCAAGAATTTCTTCTTTTGGTAGGATTCCAATTCGTCCGGGATAAGGTCACTCACTAAATAATTAGCAATGTCGGCATATCAAGGAGAAAAGGTGCTATACAATGCCAATATGTGCTCATCCGGGAATGCATCATTTATTTCAAGAACCCCCTTTGGTCTTCTTGCTTCTTCCAACTTGTACAAATGATCTGCCACTTGATTTTGTGTTCCCTTGCAATCCTTGACTTCAAAGTCAAATTCTTGTAACAACAAGACCTAACGAATCAATCGAGGCTTTGCATCTTTCTTTGCCATGAGATAATGATGGGCTGCATAATCTGTGTACATTATCACCTTGGACCCCAACAAATATGAGCGGAACTTTTCAAAGTCATATACAATAGCAAGCAGTTCTTGCTCAGTCACTGTGTAATTCAATTGTGCCTGAGAGTCTTACTTGCATAATAGACCGGGTGAAGAATTTTGTTGTGGCGTTGGCCAAGCATTGTCCCAATGGCGATACCACTGGTGTTACACATAAGCTCAAAAGGAAATGACCAATCTGGTGTAACAATAATGTGTGTCGTGGTAAGCCTTTCCTTTAACTCCTCGAATGCTTTCAGACATTTCTCATCAAACATGAACTTGGCATCTTTTTCAAGGAGTTTGCACATGGGGTTAGAAATTTGGAGAAGTCCTTGATGAAGTGCCTATATAACCCGGCATGCCCTAGAAAACTTCTAACACCTTTCATGGATGTTGGTGGAGGAAGCTTCGAAATGATTTCGACCTTTTCCCCGTCAACCTCAATGCCATGCTTTGAAATTTTTTGCCCAAGCACGATACCTTCATCAACCATGAAGTGACACTTCTCCCAGTTTAGCAGAAGATTGGTTTCTTCGCACCTCTTTAGTACTTGCTTCAGGTTGCTAAGACAGTGCTCAAATGAATAACCAACCACCGAGAAGTCATCCATGAAGACCTCTAGAAAATCCTCAACCATATCGGAGAAAATGGACATCATACATCTTTGAAAGGTTGCCGGAGCATTACATAAACCAAATGGCATCCGGCAAAAAGCACTGTTCCATACGGGCAAGTGAAGGTGGTTTTCTCTTGATCCTCCAAGGCGATGATAATTTGATTATAACCGGAATATCCATCAGGGAAACAATAAAAAGACCTTCCCGCTAGCCGATCAAGCCTTTGATCAATAAAAGGCATAGGGAAATGGTCCTTACAAGTTGCATTGTTGACCTTCCGATAGTCCATACAAATGTGTCATCCTGTGTTCATTCTTCTCATTCTCGATCACAGTCATGCCACCCCTTTTTTGGCACACATTGCACTGGGCTCAACCATGAACTATCTGCAATGGGGTAGACTACCTCGGCATCCAACCATTTGATGATCTCCTTCTTCACGACCTCCTGCATTGACGGATTTAACCATCTTTGATGCTCCACACTTGGCTTTGTCTTGCTCTCCAAATGGATTTTGTGTTCACAAATTTCTGCAAGGATCCCACAGATTTCCACAATAGTCCATCCAATAGCTTGCCTATGTTCCTTCAAGACCTCCAATAATTGATTTACCTGCACATCATTTAAAAAAGACGAAATCGTTGCGGGTAAAGTATCATTAGAGCCAAGAAATTATACCTCAAGTATGGAGGAAGAGGTTTGAGCTCTAGTTGTGGTGGCTCAATGATTGACGGATTCGGGGGGGGTATGGTCCTATTCTCCAAGTCAAGAGAAAGCTTTGCCGTCGTGTAGGTGTAGGATCCAACACCCTCCAATGCATTCACGGACTCCATGTACCCCTCCATGTCTTCACCATCAAAATTTTCCAAGATGGCCGCCAAAGCTTCACCAAGGCATTGTTCTTCCATTTTTAGCTTGACGCATTTTTAACTTCATCTACCACTTCTATCACGGAGATTCTCTCATACTCATGGGGTAGCTTCATCCCCTAGCTTGCATGAAAAGTGACTTCTTCATCATTCACCCGGAACTTAATCTCATTTCGCTCTGATTCCATGAGTGATCTTACCAAAGCTAGGAATTCTCTCCCCAAGATGACAGAGATCTCCTTATCGACAGCACAATCAAGAATCACAAAGTCGGCGGGCAAATGAAATTTCCCAACTTTCACAAGCACTTCATCAACAATCCTTACCGGTCGCTTGATAGATCGATCGGCCATTTGTAACCTCGTGATTGTTGGACTTGGCATCCCTAGTCCCGCTTGCTTGTAGATAGCAAGGGGCATCAAGTTAATGCTTTTCCCATTATCACAAAGAGCTCTTGCAAAATCACGCTCTCCGATAGTGCATGGGATAGTGAATGCTCCTGGGTCCTCTTTATTTTGGACGGGGCTTGTGGCTAGTGAGTCATGTTCACTACCTCATTCTTTGTGGTCCTCTTTTTGGTGATCAAATCTTTCAAATATTTAGCAAACCCTGGCATTTCTTGGAAGGCTACCAAGAACGGAATATTCACCGACAATTTCTTTAGAATATCATAAAATTTCTCAAGCTTGATATCATCAACCCTTCTAACAAGTCTTTGAGGAAAAGGAGGAGGAGGTCTAGGAATGGGAGGTGGAGCTTTTGGTGTCTCCTTCTCCTTTTCCTTTACCTTTTCTGGGATCACTTATTGCACCCTTTCTTCTTCCGGCACCCTTTCAACTTCAATCGCTTCTTGCTCTCCGGTGTTGACTCCTTGCTCAACTTCTTCGCCAACAAACTTATGTTCAATTTCCCCTTGAAAGACCTTCCTACTTCTAGTAGTTATCTCCATGACATGAGAAGTTGAGCCACCTCACCCACTCTTCAGGTTAGCAATGGTGTCAATAGGTAGTTTCCCTTTTTGCTTTGGTTTTTGATCTCTCGAAAGGTCTCTCATTTGCATCTCTAGCTTTTGAATCGATGCGGTGTGAGAGATAACAACTTCGGTCATGTTTCTCATGGATGCGTCTGACTTCTCTTGATTTTGCAAGACTCTTTCAAGTATGCCTTCTAACTTGGACTCACTTGACGACAATTGATTTTCATATTGACCCTTTGGTGGAACATAGGGGTTGGAGCTCCGATTTGCAAAATTAATTTTGTTGTTCCAATTTCCTTGGTGCGAATTACATTGATTATTTCTCCATTGTTGGTTGCCTTGCCCTTGCGGGTTTGGCCTCCATTGGTTTTGTTGCCCTAGACCATGGTAGGGTTTCCTTTGATACCCTCCTTGAGGGTCGTTGATGTAATTTGCCTCCTCGAAATTTTCCTCAATGTTGAGTTGGACATCTTCCACTACATTGACTTTCTTCGTTTGATTCTCAGCATACATCTTTGTTAGCACATTCACATTTGTAGCAAGCCCGACAATCACTTGGTTTTCTTTCCTGATTCTCCTTGATCAAAGTGGTCAAAGAAGGGGACCCATACGAAATTCCTCCGGTATTATCTTCCGAATGCCATGCTTGGTTGTGCTTTGCCATCTTGTCTAGAATTAGAGTCACTCTAGCAAATGATTTGTCCATGAAAGATTTGTCAGCTGCATTCTTGGCGATGGCTTGGTTCATAGGATCCAAACCCATGAAAAAAATTTCCAACAACATGGAATCTGGGTAACCATGGTTTGGAGACCTTACCAATTATAATTTGAAGCGATCCCATGCCTCATGCAACTACTCCCACTGCATCTGCTTAAAGAAAAAAATCTTGTCCCGCAATTCAGAGTTTTTGCTCTGCGGGAACCACTTAGATAGAAATGCCCGAACAAGCTCGGGCCATGAATGGATAGAGTTAGGAGGTAGATTTTGGAGCCATTTCCTTGCATCCCCAACTAAAGAATACTTGAAGAATCTCAACCTTAGGGCATCGTCGGATACATTGTTCTGCTTGTGCATTGTGCACACATCCAAGAAATTCCTAAGGTGTTGCGTTGGATCATTATCGGTGGAATTTAGGGAAAACCCTTCTGCCTTAAGAATTACGATTAAACCATGTTCCACCTTAAATGTAGCCGCCCCAACGGCCGGAGGCACAATGGCACTGGTGACATTAATGTACTCTTCGATGTCCGCAAACGCATTTCCCCCAATTCTCCCTCCACATCATCTTCATATTCTGCCATGTTTTCCTATCAACACCAAGAAAAGCAAGCAAAGTGTGATGGAATAGAAATAAACTTTAGTAAAGTACACACTAAATAGTAATTTCAAGAACCGTATTCCCCAACAACGGCGCCAAAATTTGATACGCTCAAATTACACTTTAATAAATAGTGTAAGGCGGACGATGTCAAATATAATAACCCAACAAGGTTGGGGTCGAATACCACAGGAAATATGTGAGAAAATATTACTTGTTCAGTGTGTTGCTCGACTAAAGTCCAATCTCTATTCAGTTAATAATGACAAGAGAGGATGGTGTATAGTAACAAGAGATGAATGGTGTTTGATTTAGAGTAGCAACTAATTTTAATAATTAATGAGTAAACAAGTGAATTAAAGAAACCAAGGTTGTGTCCCTTTTAATGAAGTGTAATTCCAACAGGTGTTAATATGATATATTTCTAATGGAAGGTTCTTTAGATATGCAAATGATGTCTAAGATACTACCTACTATTTCCCAATAAATGAGTAGTATTTCCTCTTTGTAATTTTCCCAAATATAAAAGAGCTGCAATTGAGAACACTCAATAAATGCCAAATAAACCCACTTATTCATACGCAAATTTATCAAACAAGGTTTAAAGTCTTGATTCACTGATATTTACTTCTACCAAATTCTAGCCCACTTTCCCAAGCAAAGCAAGAATTTAACGTTTTTTGTTAATGTTTGCAACCACCAACAATAAATGAAGAATGAGAAGTAAATAAATATCAACCAACCATTATACATATACTCAATGTTAAACACCCATTAACATAACACCCAGTTAGGGTCCACAACCTTAGTTTTAGAGTTAGCTACACATGGGAGAATACAAAAAACTAGTAATATTGAATGTCATAAATGCTTCTAAAGTGAAGAATCTTCAACCCAAAAGCTTCCAAAAAGAGAGAATATTAATGTGTAAGAGTGTGGGACTACAATCTGACCAAGATGTCCCATAAAAAGCTTCATAAAACCATTTATAGTGGGGCAAAAATCGGGACAGAGAATGGACAAAAATGCCCTTTTATGTCACGTCTGCGGCCGCATTCTTGTCGTATATCAAGTATGCGGTCCGCATTTTTAGCACCAGCTACGCAGAATCAAAACCCTAGTCTTCAGGTCCTCGTCGCATTGCCATTATGCGGTCCGCATTCGAGTTATGCGGTCCACAGATTTCGTCGCATCTTTGACATTCACTTTTCTTCTTGTTTTGTTTGTGATACATTATGCGGTCTGCATGTTGATTATGCGGTCGCATAGTGTGGCGCATTCTTGACATGAAATTTAACTCTGGACTTTTTTTCATGGTGCGATTGGCTGCATCTTTCTACGGTCCGCATGTCAGTTATACGGTTCGCATAGTGGACCGCATAATGGACTTTGTGCAATAATTAGCTATTTTCTTGTCTTTTTGCTTCCATTTTCGTTTCCTTAGGTTCCCCTTCCTAATGTACTGTAGAAATAATAATTTTACATAAATACCAGTTGTAATTGCATTAAAACAAGCTAGAATTTAAGCAATTAGCACTGAAATGTGCCGAAATACTCTGGCATATCAGTTGCAAACATTGATGAATGTTCAACTTTCTTGTCGACAATGGCACTCCCAGATACTTAATGGGCAAGGACCCTTCTGTATATCCAGTTAGTTCTAACATGTGTTCCTTTATGTGATGTGCCAGTTCTGTAAAATATATTGAGCTTTTTCCTGCATTTGCTTGCAATATAGAGCAGCTGAAAATTTATTGAAAGCCTCTTGAGTTTTAGTAATTGAGTTAACATCACCCCTGCAAAACATTAACAAATTGTCAGCAAAACATATGTGAGTTGCTCCCAGCTTCTTGCACTTTGGTTTGAACTTGAATTCCTTCTGCTTTTCCAGTTGTTTCATCTCCCTTTGTAGATACTCCATGGCAATCACAAAAAGGTAAGGGGACATTGGATCTCCCTGTCTTATTCCTATCTTAGATGGGAAAGGTTTGGTCAAGCCTCCATTTAGAACCAAGGTATAGGACACTGTTTTTACACATTCTATTATCCATACAATGAATTTTTGGGGAAAGCCAAGGTCAGTAAGCATGTATTTGAGGAACTGCCAGTCTATGGAATCAAAGGCTTTCCTTAGGTCCAACTTTAGCACACATCTAGGAGACAAACCTTTCCTATTATAGCCATTGAAGAGTTCATGACTAAATAGGATATTATCAATAATTCTTCTCCCTTCTATAAAAGCAGACTCTACTCTCTCTATTATGGATTAAATCACCCTTTTAATTCTCTTAGTCAGAATCTTTGCTACAATCATGAACACAGTAGTGCAGCAAGCAATAGGTCTATAGTCTTTCACTATTGTATGAGCTGGAACTTTTGGAATCAAGGTTCTAGCAGTACAATTCCATGTTATTTTCATCTTGCCTGTTTGAAAGAAGAATTTCACAACATCATATATATCCTGTCTGATCTCCTGCCAATGTTTTGTAAATAATTCTATTGGGAAGCCATCAACTCCAGTGGCTTTATCATTTGGCATATCTTTCACTACTTCATCTATTTCTACACATGTGATTTCCAGAATTAGATCCTGTTGTTGTTGCAATGAGAGACAGTTTCCATCTTTGATGACTTTAGTATTTGGGCATGGCTTTAAACCAGTCTCTTTCCCTATAAGTTGTTTGAAGAAGCATATGAATTCCTCTTCTACAGCTTTAGGGTCACTGATTTTAGCTCCCACTTCATTTTACACAGAAGTAATAATAGTCTTACTAGCTCTGATCTTCAGTTGTGCATAGAAGTACTTGGAATTTGAGTCCCTATAGTGTATCCAATTTACTCTAGCCTTCTGTCTTAGGATTCTTTTCTCTATAGTACTCCACTTTTCTAGTTCCTGGAGAGTTTGCTTTTCCTAATCTATCCAAACCATATTTAAAGGATCTAATATCAGGTTTGCCTGTGTACATTCTAGCTTCTGCCTGATTACGTTCAATCTCTGAGTATAACTTGCCATCTTCTTATTTAAGCATCTAGTCACTCCTTTTAGTTTTTGTAACTTCATCCATATACCAGCCATAGGATCATTTCCCATCTTCTGTTTCCAAATCCTTTCTACAGCAGGTTTAAAATCCTTATGCTCCATAGTTACCATATGCAGTTTGAATGGCTTGGGATGCACACTCCTTCTCTCCCATATTTGCATAACTAAGGGTGAGTGATCAGATACTCCAGGCTTCAAACAATCAACTTCCACATGCCCATACACTTTGGTCCATTCAAAATTCCCAAATGCCCAATCTATCTTACTGTACACTCTATCATCTGCACTTTGCTTATTACACCAAGTAAAGAAGCAACCGTTTGTTCTCAGTGTGGTCATTTACATATTGTCCATACACTCCTTCAATTCCTTTACATCATTCATAGTGATTGGTTGTCCTAACCTATCATCAGTAGTTAGGACATTGTTGAAGACACCACTTATGAGCTAAGGTATCTGTACATGTCCCCCTAACTATTGTAAATCATTCCATAGACTATCCCTCTCATGTTTTTTGTTCCTGGCATACACTACAGTAAGCAAAATCCTATATCCAGTTATAGTGTCCATCACTAGGAAGTGGATGAACTGTTCATGGATTTGGATTATGTTTACTGTTAAATTTCCAAACTAGCCATATTCTTCCATTCTCAGCTTCAATGTAATTATAGCAGTAACCCCAGTCCTTAGCTACCTTATACTTGCCTTGTTTTCTTTTACTCTAGTTTCTAGACATCCAAGGATATCAATCTTATTCTTTTGCAGAAAGATTCTCAGTACCTTCTGCTTATGGGGCTTGTTCAGCCCCCGTATGTTCCAAGTGCTTATTTTCATGGTGGTTTATACATATGATCAGAGTTGATCACCCCTCCATGTACACTACATTCTTCCAAAATTGAAAATCTGTTGTAGGTACTAGCTTCCTCATTTCTCACATGTTGTTCTGCTATTGTCTGTCTTTCAGTTTTATCCTTTCTTCGTATCATCTTACTTTTTTTGTCTCGTCTTCTGAACTCTGCTTATCTATGGTAACTGGAGGAATTGTTTTATTTTCCTCTCCTTGCCCATCCTCATGTCCCTGCTGTGGTTTAGGCTTCCATTCCTGATTGACTTTCCTTCCCTGCCCCTATTTCTTCTTTTTGGAACCTTGAATTCTGCATCCTCCTTCTGTTTGGTTGAATTCCATCATTCCAAGCTGTCATGACCAAAGTGTAACCAATCATTGCAAAACTTTGGCCTCTATTCATACACTATCTCCTATTGCCCGGTACCATTGGGGGTAACTATCTCAATCTCCTACACTAAAGGCTTGGTAATGTCAACTTTCACCAACACTCGAGCATAGGAGATTTTGTTCAATTCAACTGTGAACTTATCTGTATACAATGGTAATCCAACTGCACTTTCCACCTTGATTAGTGCATCAGGAGTCCAGTATCCAGCTGATAAACTAGGTAGGTGAATCCACAATGGAATAGTAGTAATGTATTTGTGATCAAAATGAAAGTCTCTCTCCCAGTTCTGTAAGATAAACGGTTTGTTATGGTATAAATATGGACCAACATGCATAACTGCATCTATATCCTCCATCGTCGTGAATCGAAACACATAATAACCATCTTGATGATACAAGAACTGACGTTTAGCAATAAAATCCCAAACTGATTCAACATAACTCTCCATAGATTTCTCATATGGAGTGTCCCCAAGTACATTTCCAATTAAAGCAGTTGCCCAATATTCTTGTAGCTCATTAACATCATTTTCCTCAATTTGAATGACAATCTTACCTTCTCTATGACTTGGCTGAATGTACTCCAGCTTCATTCCCATCTGGGAGTTTCAAATTTTCTTTCTCAGCTCCTTTGCCATGTTTGTCTTAGCTACTAGATATGTATCTGGGGATGGCTGTGAAGAGCCTGCTTCAGAGAATTGAAGTCACTTTGACTGGTTGGCTGTTGTTCCTTAGCTTTCTGAGCTTCCTTTGCATTCACCGCAGTTTTATTATTCTATTGCATACTGTTTTCTTCTTCTTCACTTAGCTCATTTTCTTCTAAAATCGATTGGAATTTAGGTGGTAGAAAGCTTCCAAGTGTTAACGGAGTGAAATTATGCATTATTGAGTTCACCATAGTTGTGTCCTCAGTCGCCACCGTTTTAGGTTTGCATTTCCTTACCATCGTTGGTGCACGTTTGCCTCCCTTGGCTTATCATGCGCCGAGAGCATTTAGGAGCAGTTTGGTCTAACAATTGTTCTTTGTTATTCCCATTTTTGATAAACTCTATCTACCTTCATATTGATAACCCTATGTCTAGTCACTCTTATGATCTCATCAAAGAACACTTAGGAGGTTTTACTCCTCAAGTGTCAGAAGCCCCTGAGGATGATCCTGACCAGTATTTGAACTCCTCCATATTGGACTTATTGACTCTCAAGGAGTCACCAGAAAGGAAGCAACACATAACATCATGGCTATAGCTATTGAGAGTCTGATAAATGAAGGAGCATGTCTCTCGTCTGAGTACCAAGGGGAAGAAATTCAATTCCTGGGAGATATAAGAACCACAACACTCCTCGAGTCTTTGGCTCATGAGATATTCTCATAAAAGCCTTCTGATGAGCCTAATTCTCTTCCATGCAAACTCACTCATGCACCTCCTATTCATTCCAAACTCATAAAGTCCTCCTCCAAATCACCCGTTATCATGTCACAGCAGCAAGAGAGTTTTGAATCCTCATTGCAGAAAAGTAAGATGAGTGTCAAGACAAGGGAAAAGAGAAAAATAAATCCTAGGGATTTCATCAAGAGTGTATCAGTAAACTAGATAGACAAAGATGCGTCCAGAGAACCTGGTTCCTTAGTACAACAATCTATGACAATTCAAAAGTCTATAAACAGGCCTCTGATAAAACTGTTGAGGAACAAAAAGGATCATCCGTGAAGTACAACAGCAAGTCTAAATGGAATCAAACTGAGTTAGCCGTATCTAAGGAGAATATTGTGGGGATGGCAAGTAAGAAAGGAAAGTCTTCCAAAGGGTCTAGAAAACGAAAAAAGGAAACTAAAGAACCTGGTTCAATAAGTTCCATGACCTCTTATGGTGGTCTTTGGCAGTAGAGATGAAGAACTCAAAAAGTGTTGTGGATTCGTACATTTGATCCAGCAATTTAGGAAATGGCAGGTCATCTTGGGCCATTGTGCACTTCAATCGTAACTAAGGTTGTTGTGGGCCTCGACTCGATGTCTTTTGCGATTATTGAGTGTGTGTGGTGAGAATTTGAATTGTGATCCAAATTACCAAGACGATGGTCTAGAATTGCCATGAATGTTTGTAGAGGCGAAATCATAGGTGAAACTTGACTTGAAAAGTGACTATAGGCTCTCCTTGATCCAAACTACAAAATTTGAACAATTTCCATAACCTACCAAAGAAATGATCCCTTGTTCACCTCTTTTAAGCCTTAAACCTTCTTCTTTCATGAACCAAAGCTACAAGCCTATACCCTTTCTCAATGAGACCCTCTCTTGGCACCCAAATCTTCCCTTGAGTAATGGCAAATGTCTAAGTTTGGTGGGAGAGACAAGAAAGACATCAGTTTGGTAAAAAGGCACAAAATCAAAAGAAAAGGAAGGCAATGAAAAAGAGAACAAGACAAAAAGAAAGAAAAAGTGAATAAGAACCAAAAGAGGAATTCAAGGACAACAAAAAGTGAAAAAGGTGTGGGAAGAGTAGACAAAAGGAGAAAGGTTTGAATTGCAAAATAAAGAGTGACAATGTGTCTCCCTAACCCTTTTAAAGAAGTGAAATACTCAAATGAGTCAAGAAAGTGTACCAAAATGAATCAGAAGAAGTGCTTAAGAAAATATTGAACCCAATCGAGCAAAAACATGTCCTACCTCTACCCAAAATCCTTCACAATGACTCCTCAAAAGCCATATATCATCTTGAGTTGAGGGAAGCCTACATTAGTGGATACTTACAAAAGGGGCAATCATATGGTACTTAGAGCCGGACTTATGGCCATTTTTTAGAGTGATGAGTAAGAATCCATCCACCTCGCTTTGTATGTCAATACTCTATAAGGTGAGGTTCACTTAGTGAGAGTTGAGGATATGTGAGTTTGGGTTCCACATTTACCAAAGTAATTGAGAAAAGTTCTTTGATGAATATGTGTCAACTCTTGATGCTCTTGTATCACACTTGATCCACAAGTTTTGAAAGCTTAAATGTGTTAATGATGCATTCGCATTGAGGGCAATTGTTAGTCCCAATTGATACTTGTCGAGGTTTAGGATAGGCAGGAATTACTTGGTTGTTTTCCTATGAGGGGTAGGTCTTATTTTATTTGCTTGAGGACAAGCAAAGGATTAAGTTTGGGGGAGTTGATAACTATGATTTTAACACATTTTATGCCCATTCTTGCCTAAGTTTTGTGTGTGAATTTCCATAAATTAGTCCCAAAATGCTTACAAGTTGCGCTTGATTGCAGGTTTGAGCGGCAAGATGACAAATGTCAAAGATCAGCTCGAAAAGGAGTGAAATATGCCAAGAATGTCAAAGACAAGTGAAATGGGGAACAAGGCATCCTGCACGGTCCGCACTGCTTTGCCATGCGGCCGCGCAGAAGAGTGCAAAGACTACGCAAATGCCTTGTTAACATGCGCGGTCCGCGCTCTCACCTATGCGGTCTGCATCGCTGGGAGTTCGGAGATTACCATATTCAAGGCAAAGTTCCACGCGGCCGCACACCAAAATAGTGTAGTATGCATGGATGAAGTTTAGAGAGTGATACTTTTGCCAAGTTTGCCCACGCGGCCGCGCTACAAAACACTGTGGTCTGCGTGAAGGATGGTCAAAGAGATGCCATTTTACCAAGATTGCCACGCGGCCGCGCCTCATTTATGCACGGTCCGCGCCCTTCATCTGGCGTGGCCGCATTACCTTTTTGCGCGGTTCGCGCCCCCAGCTTCATAAGAGAGATATGAAGACCAAGGCCCCTACGCGGCCACACTGCATTTATGTGTGGTCCGCGCCAGACCCGCCGGGGTATTTTTTTCCAATTTTTCCTATGTACAATAAATATAACATTTTACTTTTTTAGGTCAAGTATTAGATATCAGATAGTTGCTGCACTCGTGAGACTCATGTTTTAGCCTATTTTGGGTAATTTCATCTTGTTTTATCGTGGATTATTGTAGATTAATATTGTAGTTAATTAATATGTCTATTTCATATACTATTTCTTCAATTTCTATTTTTATTATGTCTAGCTAAACCCATTAGCTAGGGTTGTGGCTCAACCCTAGTGTGGGTAATTAATGGGTGTGATTGTTTAATGCTTGAATGATGTTGGATATTTGTTATTTGGGTTAACTTTATGATTTCATTAGGATGTGGTAGTTGCAAACACTAAGTCTAGCTTAGTAGCTCTTGACTCTTCTTGAGAATGAGTGTCTATGACCCAAAATTTACCCAACAAGGAATTGGGATGGACCCATGATAATGGTAGTCCCAATTAACGGGTTAAACCTCGAGAGAGTAATTACCCAACTTGAAGCTTAAGTTGCCTTGGCAAATTGGCCTACCCAATTGGTCTCGAGAGAGTAAATTGGGCAAAATCACTCTCTCTACCGAGAGATGTGAGAGTGAGTGCAATCGTGCAAATGTTATAGCATAAGCCCCATAATCATCATTCTTGTATTAGGAATCTCTACCCGCTAGTTGACCACCTAGGTAAATGCCACAACCCTAGTGCCTTTCTCTATCTTGCATACAACCTAGAATCAATATCTTAGCATAACTTAGTCTTATTTAGTAGTTGGTAAATGATAGTTGTTAATCAAAAGAAAAACAAAAATTTTGAAGTACAATTAGGAGCTCAAACGCACTCCTCGACCAAACAAATACTGGACTCCATTCTAAGCTCCCTGTGGAAATTGACCCCGATACCACTATTGGGTAAAAGTCTTAGTGCCCGCTCTTCCATAGGTTGAGTCCTCCGCGATCAACCATCTTTTGAAATCTCTTAGTAAGATTGGCCATGTCACTATCTTCATCACTCGAATCACTTCTTTCAGCCTTAAGCACCAGTTTCCTTTCCTTCTTAGGCTCTCTTCTTTCACTTTTTTTCTTTCTTTTCATCTCGTATGTCTTTAGATTACCAATCAACTCATCTATGGTCAGAGTCTGTAGATCTTTAGCTTCAGTGATGACATTTACCTTACTTTCCCAAGACCCAAGTAGAACATTGAGGATTTTCCTTACAAGCTTGTTTCTGGGAATGACATCTCCAAGTGAGTGAAGCTCATTTATGATGGAGATGAATCTGGTGTGCATATCTTGTATGGACTCCTCATCCTTCATCCTGAAGAGCTCATATTCACTGGTGAGCATGTCGATCTTGGATTTTTTGACCTGAGTAGTTCCTTCGTGTGCGGTTTGTAAAGTTTCCCATATTTCTTCGGCAGTATCACAAGCAGATACTCTGTTATACTCATCAGGTCATATGCCACACATCAAGATTTTCTTGGCACAATAGTTCTTTTCTACAGCTTTTCTATCAATGTCGTTGTATTCTCTTCTCCAATGGTCCTGTTTCTTCAAGCTTCTTCATGGGAACATGTGGACCATCACAAATGATGTCCCACAGCTCTGAATCTTCTACCATCATAAAATCATCCATATGGGTCTTCCACCATCCATAGTATTGACCATTGAATCTGGGAGGTCTATAAGTTAATTATCCTTCTTCAAAGTTTGGTGGAGCAGCCATTGAGGATCCTTCCTAGGTGTTAGCCTGATTGGAAAAACTTACTCTGATACCAATTGTTAGTTTATATGAGTCCACCAAACCATAGAGTACCTAGTCCTTTATGAGGTGATGCTTAGAATGCAATAAAGACTAATTTGATGGAGAGTACCTGGTACTCCCATGCGGCAGAGATTGCTGCGAGTAATGAATCTTGCACATTTAGAGTCAATGGGCATAGATTAAAACATTATGTAGGCATGGAGGAAGAAAAGGAAGTGTTAGTGACCCATCTGATCGAGCCTCCGGAGTTGAGCGCACCTTAAATATGCTTAGATTCGTCATGGCGTGACGTTAAATATGGCATTTCATGGGAGGCAACCCATTGATTTGTTGTATTTTTCGTGCCACGACATTAACTAAGTCGCTTTGTTGGGTGGCAACCTAATGCGTAGTGATTTTTAGTGTAGTAATAATTTGTTATTTTTTTTTTGTAAGTACTAACAAGTGCAGGTGAGCTTGGGCGAGTGATAAGTCCACCAGGTGCTGAAGGGATAGGTAAAAAAGTTGAGAAATTCCAAAGCGCAAGTGCGTGGCTGCGGCTGGACCGTGAAAATCACCAAACATTTTGCCTCACGACTGCCATCATGTGTGGCCATGGTTGAACCGCGGTCAGACCATGCAAATCGCCAATCATTCTGCCTCACGTGCACGGCCGCGCTCGGACCGCGGTCAGACCGCACACGTAGCTCTGTTTGCGACCTTAGTTAAAAATCTTTTTTATTTTATTGTTTTATTCTTTTAATTCTAACATTCTAATTCTTATTACCCCCCCCCCCAAACCTGATATCCCCTACACCTTTCCCTTAACTCTTATTCACGCCCAACACCCTAAATCATCCATTACAAATCAAAACAAATCCTTCTCCTTCTTCCCAAAGAACCCCAATCCATATACTCTCACATCATCGATAAACCTACCCCCCACTCCACCCTCATATCTCTTCCAATAGTTTCCCCTCACATAACCTAACTACAACCCTACCAGGTAAGGTCATTTGTTTCAATTATTGTTGGGATATTTGAGTTCTTGGTTATGTAGTAATTTTCTTTTTCTTTAGTAGATTTCTTTGCTATTGTGCTCTTGTATGATAGAGGGTTTGTTGAGGTCATCGGAAATGTCTCTCTTGACAAGTGTGGTTGAGATTGAAGTAATTGTGGTTGAGTTTGGCTTATCACTTTGTTAAATGGAGACTCCGGTGAATAGTGCATATAAGGTGTTTGTTAAAATGCCACAGTAAGATGCTAATGTACATTGTGACCAATTATGCGGATAAAGTATGAGTAACTGCCTTTGGTTCACATCTCTTGTGTTTCGCTGCTGATATTCTTTATTTCAGGTAGTATGGCGCCCTCCAAGAAACACTGGACCACCAGTGCTTCCTCTAGCGGCCAAGCTGGATCCTCTTGAGCACACGCTTCAACTTTTGCTCGTCCTTATGATAATTACAAGTTCGTCTCCAGTGCATCTTTGGACCATTTTAGTGATAAGGCATCCAAGAAGCCTATTCCAGAGACGGATATTGATCTATATCTCTCCAATATGACCATGCCAACATGTACAGTAAGTTAGCCCGATGCGGGCTAGATATTTTCTTTGAAGAATGGGATGAAGCTAATTTTATGGTTGTGCGGGAATTTTACGCAAATATTAAAGAACATGTGAACAGTGTGTGCATAGTGCACAAGAAGAATCTGGACGCCTCTGTTGAGCCCATTCGGAGAGCATACCGGTTGTCCACACCTGGGGCAGAGGACTACTATGAAGCCCATGGCAGACGATTCACCGGGTGGGATTTGTTCTTTGAAATAATATGTTCCCCCGAAAAGGAAGTTGTGTGGATTATACATGGGCATAAGTTTTATTCGGAAGCACTAACCTTTGAAAGGAAGTGTTGGTTGTATATCATTAATAGTCGTATGCTCCCATCTTACAACACCACTGAAATGAATGGTCCTCGACCTGCATTGGTTTGCTGTTTGATGAAAGGACACGATTTTGATGTGGACAAGATTATTCATGAAAAGATGTTCACTCATTGTCCGGTGAAGCGGTATGGTTTCTTCTTCCTTTCCCTAGTCACTAGGTTATGTCGGGCAGCCCGGGTGCTGGAGAACTTGAGCATGGATGGAAAGTGCAAAAAAAGGCAAAGGTTAGAGCGGATAAGGTGACTATTGGGTAGGACCCTATGGAACCTGGAGGTGCTAATAGTGATGACTCTTATACATCTAAGGAGGGAGATGATGAGCAGGAGGAAGTGGGAGCTGAGTCGCCCTACCTATGAGCATGTTGCGGAAGCTGAAGGACTGTATGGGGTCGATCGGGTTACTTGGTTAGTAGCCATAGAGTAGGAAATAGCAGGGTTGCATACCACTGTTACAGACTTTGGGATTAGAGTTGATGCGTTGGCCACCCAAAATGCTAAATGAGAGAAGAAAATCATGGGCTGGCCGAATGCGTTGGGGTGGGCGTGTCACCTTGGCCCTAGCACTATCTTCGATCAAGACTGATCTTTCAGGGAAGTTCCTTTACCTCGCATTTCTTTATTTTGTATGACATGGGGACAGGACATCTTTCTAAGTGTGGGGTAGGGAATACTTCATTTGTATGTTGTATATATAAAGGAACGTAGCTTGATTTTGGTCTTTAGCTAGTGGTCTAAATGTGTGATTCAACTTATCCCGGTGATGGATATCACTCGACAAGTTTCTTAAGGGTCTAAGTCGATAAAAAAACAAGAAACAGAGAAGAAAAGATTTTCTTTTGTAGGTACGGTATCCATTCCCCCTTGGTTTTTCTTTGGACCGCGGTTCTTTTCCAAGGGTTTCTTTGAACCGGGTATAGTCAATTTTTTATTTTTTAGGTACTTATAGGCTATGGGCTAAGATGGAAAGAGGATCTCTTAACGTTGGTATGCCTTTAATAGAGTAGATACATTTGTATGACGCTTAGTCTCAGTTGTTGATTCTTGTTAGGGTGCCTTAAATTCTATGTTCTTAACTTGGCTTAAGTACTCAGACGAGAGTGTTTTGATGATCCAATCTGGAGTGATTCATGTTCCATGTGTGTGTGAGATTAGTTGTATTCTGTGCATTGCATTTGATGCCGAGAACTTGCCATGTCTGTTTGCACAGCAAAATAGTAGTTTTGTTCGGTCTTGGAAGTGATATAGGCATTTCTTTGTTGAACGAGATGTGTATATTTACCCGCCTAATTGTTATGTATCGTAGTTAATCCCTTTGATCCTGTAATCATGTTTCTTTGGCAACCACATTACAAGCCTTACCCAATTGTTTGAATGAACCATCTGTTTGAACCTTTTCACCTCCCATGATCACTTGAATTGTGATGAACTTGTAAAAGTTAATGTGTTGGGTAGTTGGTTTGGCTTTTGAGTGGAACTAATAAAATCAGGAGAAATGTGCACGGTTTTGAAAAAGTAAGAGCCATTTGATGGGGCAAAAATAATTGTATTGTAAAAATATTCTTCGATAAGTAGTGGCTCTTGATTAAGTGTGCCTAAATAAGCAGGTTTAATATATATTGATGTAAGGGTGAAGTCATGGTTCGACATATGTGTGGGGTTCTAAATGTTAAAGCATATGTATTAAAGTGCTTAGGGAGGTATAGTCACTATTATATGTAAATGCATCCTAAATATCCCTTAGCCTACATTACAACCAAATAAATTCCTACCTGATCCTAGATTGAATGAGCTCGATTAGTAGAGTAATACACTACCGGCAAGCCTACGGTGTATCTTTTGTGGCATATGAATGTTCTTTCTGAGAGTGAGTAAATTTTGTCTATTCGAGTTCCTAATTGTTCTTAATTTTTATTGCTTGTGGAACTACTCTCGTTTGTAATGTGAGGGCACTTGATTCATAGAGGAAATGTAAATCTTGACCTCTGTGTAGATTAAGTGAGTAAGTTAGGAATATTGTGTGGCATGTGAGAGTTAACTCTTGAGGCAAAGATGTTACACTACTAGACTCAATATTTGTGATATGATCTTGGTGCGATGAGTTAGAGAAGTTGCTTAGCGAAGGCACCACTGTAGAGTGTTGTTGATATCTCGGGGACCAGCGATGGTTTAAGTGTGAGTTGTTGATAAAATGTATATTAGCGACCATTTACGCCCTAAATTAGCTATACTTTATTGCTATATGAAGGGTAAATTACAACAAATGTCTCTAATTCTGAATTTTATGCTTTGCCGGAGCAAGTCTTGAATATGAGGACATTAAAGAGTGTTTGGAGTTAATTTGGAGATAGGAAGGCCAGTCAGAAGTCAATGCGCGAAAGAAGAAGAAAAAAATGGAAGACAACTGAGCTCCAGGAGCGCGGGCCAACCGCAACAGCATTTAGGCCGCGCTCAACAGGCAGAAAAGAATGCATTATGAGCGGTCCAACCACAACCGCGCTCGTCACTCCGAAGAATTTTTGTTTAGGGGTAAATTCATAAGTTCGAGGAGACTCTCCTTAACCTATAAGAAGCCCAGCTTGCCCAAAAATAAGGTATCAAGTTTTTTGAAGGATTGTTGAAGGCAAGAACATCCAAGAGGCAAGGCGAAAGATTCACATAAATTTTTATCTTTCTTTCTCTTATTTCTAGTACTAATTATGAATTCTATTGTTATGATTGTGAAAAAGATTATGCGTAGCTAAACTCATAATCTAGGGTTTTGATGGAACCTCTTAGAGGATGAATTTCTTGATACGGTAATATAGATTTGCCCTAATATTTTCTCTGTTTATTCAACTATATTGTGATTGTTGTTGATTCAAGGGCCCTCAATTGATTGTGCCTATTTAGTATGCATTACTTAGGAGAGAGTGCATATTTAGCTAGTTGTTGAACAACACCACTCCTAACGTATATGCAGGATCAATACGAATGTCTTAAAGGTGGGATTAGGGATAATGAAACCTTGGGTGCGATCTAAGTGGGTTGTAACCAAGGCCAGCTAGCATAATTCGGGAGAATATGTCTAGTATATTGTTGTAATTATTCGGGAGAGAGTTACGACAGTCAGAGTACTCATGATCGATAGAGAAACCTTAGGCAAATTTATAACAAACATAGCTGAAAGGATTCCGATAAGAGGGGAAATCAGAACCTTAGACCATCCATATTCTTGCTTACAAACAGTTCATAGCTAGTTATTAATTACTACATTTTAATTACATAATATTTAGTTAATAAAACCAACATTGTTATTTAAATATCTCTGAAGATTGAATATGTGAATTTTTGTTAGTCCAATAGCTGTGATTGATAGGTCAATTCCCTATGGGATTCGACTCCGGACTTGTTAACAGGAATATATTTGCAGCGACCGATTTGTCCTTTTTATAAGACATAGTTGGGCGTGATCATATGTACTGTACTCTTTTTCTCCTCAACCATTTTTGTCCCAACCGGGTATTTTCGGCAAGGTTTTAAATGAGCCAGTAACAGAAAGCATACTACGAAGAAAGCGTCATCGGCAAAGGCAAGACCTTTTAATATCAAGGAACTGAAATTTTCACATCGATGGTAAATGACTATATGGATGATTAAACAATATTTATTTTGATGGCAAGCTTTTCTTACATTATTAAAAAAAGATCATTTAACCGTCCACAAGTTGTTTCCACTGGTGAAGCAGCAATACCAGTACAAAACTTCTAGCGTTCGAATTTGCATGCTTTGCGTTCGAACACTGCCGGAATAATATATGATACGACGCCAAGAATGCCACCAAAATTAAGGACTGTTAGAACCAGGATCAATAATATCTCATCAGGGTAGGGGACTGCATTATCATCCCGTAGAAATAAGTTGTACAAGGTAGACATATGTATTGGCAGTTTTATTTAGTTAAGAAAATGAATGTTTATGTACTTTTAAAGGCAGATTCAAATGATTGTGCTGAATGAACATGAGATTTCCTCTAAAAGAAAATCGTAAATATAAAATCCCTCTCTTATGAAACCCTCATAGTAAAGGGTAGATTTCAGGAGAGTTTTCTTACACACTATAATTGCATGCATAAAAGTGTGTCGTAAGCAAACTAATGTAGAACTAAAAATGAGATAATATTTGAAAAAAATATAAAGTAAGTTAATTATATTACCTCAGAGGTTACAAATATTGAAGATCATGAACAACAAGTACAAATAGGGTTGGAAGGTTCAGAAGCTAAAGGAATGAAAGAAAATAATGTTTCGTCGAAAGTTGAAAAGATGGGAATGTTATAACATGTACTTTTGGGGTGCGATTATGGTGCTTAACATGATAAGGAGGTTATGTTATGAATTAGGTTAGTCGTATGATGGTCGTGTGTTATTTTTTGAAGTCAAGCGAATTGTGGAACAAAAGTCGATGAAAGTCATCGCAAGTTACATTCATAAGTTTTACTGAAACTTTGGGGCAAATTTAACTATGATTTTCTCCCAATACCCTTAGAGTTATGGGGTGTTCCATCCATAAAATTGAAGATATATGAGTCTATTTTCTAACACATTAAATTTTTTTATCAATACTACATCGGAGTAGATAGATATATGCATATTTGCAAGACTGCGTAGGCTTCTATGTGACAAGTAGGTGAGTCACCTACTTTGGTAAATGAGAGCCCAGAAAGAGGCAATTTCGGGTCGTCCAAAGAGTCCATTTAAGGTCTTATCTCCCGAAATATGAACCTCATTATTTATCACAAATAAAAAGACCTAAACCTCCGCAAATTTCCTCCCAAAAATTACCCACAAATCTTAATTGAATTTATCTCCCTTTCAAGTTCTAATTGGGGGTAAAACCTAGAGTTTGAAGAACCAAGAAAAGGGTTGAGTTATCCAAAAAAGAAGGTAAGTTTATTGCTCTCTTTCATCTATTTTTTCGGTTGTAAATGCATGGTAAGTCTTTCTATACTTGAAAGAACTCATCTATACTTGAAAGAACTCACGGGACAGTGATCGGAAGCCGAGAGCTCAAGTTATTCACTTGTAACAGATTGTTTTGTGTTGATGTTGGACTGGATGTTTTACTACTGATTTGTGGAGTTTTGGAGGAGGAAGAGTGTGGAGAAACACCATATATATTTATCGTGGTGGGCTGGTTGTTTGTAGTAACATTTCTGAGTTGTTTGACACTACTACGATGGTCGTTTTGTGTATGAAGACATTGCGGTGTGTTGGGCTATTTTGTAGTATTCTATGGTGTATATAAGGCTGGAAATTAATGTATTTATGTTTTTGTTGTGCTCTTGTGTTGTTGGTGTTATCTTGAATTTGGAGGAAGTAAGGATTATAAGGAAGATGCTGCCAGTTTTTCTACAAAATAAGTTTGACGTTCATTGTGCGATCGTTATACCTTTCGCAACTTAATGATATTATTATTATCTTTGCTGTAGATTAAGGTGCAAAGAGGTGATTTCAACTTGGTGATTGGAAAAAGTGTGATAAGTTATGTTAAGTCTAAGACCTTCCTTCATTTTGGCATGATCTCGTAGCTAAATGTGTTTGATGGCGAGACATCAAGAGAAGTTCATACTCCCGAATTTATATACATTATCCTAGTCTCATAAGTTACACTATTCTCCCTTATCGGGGCTTTATATTAAATAGAGTATTGTCTTCTTCCAGTCAAGAGAGCATAGGGTCTCTATATATATGTACGTTATTACAGTATTTTCACCAACATCGAGCTATAATTAATGGGCATGCCCCTAATGGCAACTTCTGATCACATGGTAAGTTATATACCGCGCCTTCTATGGCCGAGCGCCTATGAGTGAGCCCAGAATGGCCGAGACACAGAGCCTAGTATGGCCGAGAACCTATGATCGCGCCTACTACGGCAGAGCAGTTACACGTTCCAAGCCTTATAGGGCCGGACATTTATTTTACTTACTATATTGAGAGAGTTTAGTCAGCATCAGCAGGTAATTATATCTCCATATTATCTTTGACTCCCAGTTACTTATAGTAATTATTTTATCAGTTCAGCTTCAGCATCAATTATTTTATTACCTTATATACTTGGTACATTATTTCGTACTGACATTCCTTTTCTGGGGGCGCTGCACTTCATGCGTGCAGGTTCAGATAGACAAACGGGTAGACCTCCTCAGTAGGTGTGGCCCGAGTTCAGCCTAATCCATAAGCTCCACGTCCTTCGCAGTTGCCAGGTCTTGAGTTTCATGTACATCTTATGTATATATGTACATATGTTATGGGTAGGTCGGGGCCCTGTTCCGATTACAGTACATCAGTCGGTAGAGGCTTATAGACATATCATGTCAGTTAATGCAGTATGTTGGGTCTTATCGGTCTTATATGTATATTTTATTGGTTTTTAAGTTGTAATAGTTATGACGGCCTTATCGGCCCAGCTTTATATTGATGTTTAGTCAGCATTAGTTTCCATTCAGTTTTATATTTTGCTTCACAATGTCTTGCAATGTGGCCCCTTCGCCAAAGTATGACATTAAATGTTCAGAGTCTCCTAGTCACAAGTTGGTACGCAAGGTTAGATGAGGCACCATATGCCGGTCTCGCCTCCAGGTTTGGGGCATGACAAGTTTATCCCCGGAATCAAAAGCTATCAGATGAAAATACACCTGAAGCTTCAATTGACTAAACATAAAAGGGATTTTTATGCACAATACTTAAGCAAAATATTTATTATTTATTTATCAAGGGCAAAACTCGATGAAAGGTTTGGCATAATTACAAAATAAAAAATAAAATAAAAAGAGAGAGGAAACTTGTACATCATTGCCGTCAGAACCAGAAGGAAGAGAATGATCTATGTTTCCCCCGGTAGAAGAAGGCGGATCCACTACTGGTTCAGGGCCATCATCTTTTTATGCCTCCCCTTCGATTCCTGAATACTCGAAGCTAGTATTCAAGGAGTCAGTTGTAGTGGGCCGAGTGGGAAGATTTTTGCGAGCAGTTAACTCCAATTATCTGGCCTTAGCAATACAATCATCAATATCAATAATGTCTGATTTGGCCTCCTTCAAGGTTTTACTCCTCGTATGATATATAACATAAGTCTTCTCGAAGATGAGGGAATCCTCTTGGACCTAGAGTTTTGCTTGGAGTTTATTAATGTCGGAATGTAGACCTTCTCTTTCAGCTTTCATGGTGTTGAGGCGGGAGTCAAGCTCAATATTGGTAGTTGAGTGAAGCCGGTTTTTCTTTAGGGTCCTTTTCAACCTCTCTTCCATTCTGGGCCTCTTCTCCTCAACAGCATTGGCCTCCTCGGTTTTGGATCATAAGTTGGCCTTCAAATTATTGATTTTCTCCTCGAAGACAGGCGCTCGGCAGCAGCCTTAGCTTCTTGAAGCTTTTTATGTAACTAGGCAGGTTCTTGTCCATGGGCCATTTTATCTTCTTCATTCAGCTATTACTGAGCCTTGAGTCGACCATCTCTGCACTTTTCCTCCAGCACCAGAAGGCGCAACAAGCTAGTTCTTTTCAGCTAAAAGTTGATCCCAATCGGAAGCAAGTCCTTATTTTTCAAGAGCAAGATGGTTGGACTATAAAGAGAAAGCTAATGTTAGGATAGCCATTGCAAAATATATGTAGAAAATAAGATAGGAGGAAACTAGCATGATACATGCGCCGCACTGTGGATGCTATTGCTTATCAAACAGTCCCTAAAAAGGCAGCCCATTTTCTTCCAATCCTTCACTTCTCCTTATGTAATTGGCAAGCTCCACCCTGGAGAGGACATGGAATTCCTTCGAGATTGAGAGAGTGGCGCTTTGCCTTCCTTGGGGATCCTAAGAAGGCATATCATAGGTACTACCCAAGTTCCCGTGATAAAGAGAATGATGAGGAGAAGCATTGCTTTCCTCATTAGTTGATGCTGGTAGATGAGATACAGTTGGTGCTGGTGGCGAAGGAGCGCACGTGTCGGTGGGCATAAATTTATTGGATTAGAAGGAAAGGAGGCATTTTTGGCAGAAGGAATGATGATTGTTGCTTTCTCAGTAGATGGAGGCATAAAGGGCTCGGGGTTCGAATTCTATTAGCTGGAGACAACGATGAGGGATGTTGACATGCGATTTTTGACCCTCCCTGAAATTTACTCATTTTAGCATTTAAATATTTATGTTAGACCTAATATCGCCATTTCAACTAATTTTTATTATTTTTACTTTATTTTATTACATAAAAACAAAAATTACAAAAAAATAGTTTCATTCATGTTTTGTAGTCATTTTAATCTTGGAAAATACTCAAAAAATAGTTTTGTTCTAATTATTAGTCTCATTTTAATAGTTATTTTTGCTTGCGTAGTACTAATTAAATAACATCATCTTTTTATTCCCGGTCGCGGGGAAAGACAATAATATTCAGGTTCAAAAGACCTATTTTTAGTCCTAAAACTCGAACATAGCCCATAACAATCCAAACCACCACACCTTACACCCACTCGAAGATAATGGGAGACATCTTTTCGAAAAAGGGGAGGAATACACGGATGGAGGCTCTCACTTTTTGAACACTTACACATTTTGGTGGAGAGGGGACCCACTTGAAGAAAGAACCTATCTTCTTCTTCATTTTAAAAGGGACAAGACCTTAGAGCTTAAAAGGGGAGTTGGTCAGATTTGGAGAGGGAACATTTTTTTTGAAACATTTGGAAGGATGCTACTATAGCTCTTATTTCTTCATTTTGAAGAGATCTGAAGACCAAAAAACCATATGTTGAGCTTTTTCATACGTCCAATAGACCCTATCTCGGATCTTCTTCATCCTCATATACAATAAAAAGGACAAACAAAAAACCCTCATGTTTGGTCGATGAACCGCCATCGTCGACCTGTTCGTTGGTTCGTCCCGTCGTCAACCAGTCGTCCACTCAAATGGCAAGAAACCTTCCAACATCACTAACCAAACAGGCTGGAACGATCATCTCCACCTGTGTCGTCATTCCATCCCCGTCTACGACCAGCTCGTCGGCCTGAAACCACCAGCCTGCTTCATCCCGTCATTAATCAGCCATAACGCCATATCCGTCCACTAAAGCCGTTGTTACATCCAAACGTCCCAGCTCCTAACTCGCCAGAAACGTCATTGTCTGAGGTTGTTGTCTAATTCTTCCAAAGCTCCGTCTATTGGATCCGTCGAGGTTTGAGTTTTCCGGTCAGCTGGTTCTGGCTTCGTTGCTCTGTCCGTGTCGATTTGTTCGACATGTTTCATGCTCAGTTTGCTCAATGAAAAATTAAATAAGTATTTGTTTACTTGATTTTCTCATGTTCTGCTGTTATTTGTATTTAAACTTGTGCTACAATATTGTTGGTAAAAGTATGTGAATATGCTATATTGTGTCTTCAGTCAATTGTATCACCTTGTTGAATTGTTGTCTATTGTTCATCGCATAGGTACGATAATGATTATTTGATCGGATAAATGAGATCTGTAGAGTTGGCACTATTTAAAAGCAGGTTGTGAATAAGCATGAATCTCATAGTTTGCTTTAGGCTCGTAATAAGATTATCATGGCAATGAGTACGTTTCCCGTGACATAGTTACGATGTCTAATTCTAAAATTTGGGGGTGAATTTCATGTAACCCGATTATAATGACTCTATATAATCTTAGTGAATAAATTAGGATTTCTTTTTTAGAGACAAATAAAGTAGAGAATCGTAGTTTCTTTTTGGTTAGCCCCTAAAATAATGAATGAGACGAGCCTCAACAAACAAAAATACAAAAGTTGTGGGGCCCTCTATACGTGTTTGTAAAGTTACTTAGATTTCGAGATGAGCCGTTTAGCGAATTTCACGTTCTTCCCCAAAATAATAAAGCGTTAGATTCATTAGGCACAATTTTAATAAAATTACATTCCTAAACTCGGGTGCACATTTATGTGACCCAAATCTAAATCTCAACGGAGTCGAAATGTGTCAACAACCACGGGTCCATTGATTGTGACGTGGTTTGAGACGCATTTTCACGACGTTGGAATTCCATTAAAAATAATAATAAAACGGCTTAAAGTTAATAAAATCTCATATGTTATAACATGTATAAAAATTAGATATTTAGCCATTACAACAGTTTAAGCAACCATGCTAGAACCACGAGATCTAGGGGTGTCTAACACCTTCCATCGGGTCAACATAATTCCTTACTTCAAATTTCTGGTTCGCAGAATTCACTTGGAAAGTCGAATATTTTCCTCGATTTAGGATTCAAGATAAATCGGTGAGTTGGTACACCAAAAGCCAAACCTATCTCAAGTGGCGACTCTGAAAAATATAAATAATCTCATTTCGAATATTGTCACTTAAAATGGAAAAACTCCCTTGTGCGTTTATCCCCTGGGGTGGGCGCGCAAAAAGGAGGTGTGACAGCTCTGGCGACTCCGCTGGGGAAAAGAACCTAGAACGTTTGTTCAGGGTTAAGAATTCGAGCTTAGATGAATTGTTGTATTTGGTTATATATGATTTTCTTACATGCTTTGTGTTGAATGTGCTAAATGTTACCGCTTTTATATTATCTGAACTGTATATAAACTGTGCCGACGCCCTTCTCATTTTACCTCCGGAGATGTGCTTACTGGTTGAGACTCCCTATTTTGTTAGTGTCATACCTTAAAATAAAAAATAGGTGCGGAAAGTTTTGAAGCCGGCTGGACTTTTGGTTCCCGGAAAGGAGCTCCTTCCTCGACTCGAGTCGTCCGCTCGGGTACACAGTCTAGAACACATACCCAGGTTTTGAACCTAGAAAAATGTGACTTGCATGCTGTCCGGCATTGGAGTATTTGGAAAATTTAAAAATAAAGGGAGATAAATAGAGTGCGTAGAGTTGGTTATCTATTTTTTAGAAATGTCAAAATAGTGTCGAAACTCCACAGAATTTTTAGAAAGAAAAAAAAAAGAGAGAAGTTTCAACTTTCAAATAGTTTGTTGAAAAAAAAAGAGTATTGTTTTTCCAAAAATGGTATTTGTCAATAAAAGAGTCTTATTTTCGAAAACAATTAGTTTTATCGGCCTGAACTACGCTGTTTTGATTCTCACAGGACGTGGGATACATAATCAACCCTCATCGGGTCCAACCTCCCTTTTTTCAAAATATAACCACAAAATGTCAAAATTTTAAATTTCATTATAAATAAGTCGGATGAGACCATTCTTGTCAAAATAAGCCAAATGTCCCTAAAGGGGCGTCGAAAGGCTGCTTTTGCGAGAATAGCCGCTTTCATCCATTGTTAGGATTTTGATTGGTTAGCCCACCCAGCTTTAAATCTTCATCCCCTAAGTGCTAAAAGGTTGTGTTCGGAAAATTGGGTATTTTCGTTTAATTTGGAAAAAAAATTGTCAAATAAGTTTTATTTTTTGCTTAATCACCTTAATAAATGTGCTGGATGAGCACGATGCGAAATGAGCCTTTTTCAATAATGACTAAAATCCCTTTTGAGTAGCGGCTATGGTTGAATGATTTAGGTGGTGAAGGACAAGACGAAGTAAAAAAATATCTGAAGGGTCTCATGGGTTTATTAGACATCAATCCTCGGGGTGATATCATAAGAGCATTAGTCACTTGCTGGGACCCAGCGCATAATGTCTTCCACTTCTCGAATTTTGAGCTCACCCCAACTTTGGAAGAAATAGCCCGGTACATCGAAATTGCTGAGGTTACATTAAAAGGAAAACACCCGGTTGCTCCTGGAGCCGTAGCTGTGCACCGGTTTTTGGACTCATTAAAGATAGTGAGAACGGTCCATGACCCAGATTGGCAAAAGGCTTTTGTACTCCACGCTTCATATACGATAAATACGGCCATGTGGGAGCGTTTAATAAGCCAGTCATCGAGCTAGGCAGTAGAAATAACCGTCGGAAGTGGGATAAGCACAAATTGGTGGCCTTCATGACAAATTTTTTAGGCCTCTTAGTGTTCCCGAGGAAAGACGGGAATATTGATATAAAAGTAGCTGGAGTTGTCAGTTCCTTGCTTACCCAAGATGAAAGCACTCTTGCGACTATGATTGTGTCTGACATCTTCCGAGCTCTCAGTGCCTACAAATCCGGGGGGCAACTCTTTCGAGGGGTGTAATTTGTTACTACAAATGTGGATGACTGAGCATGTATGCCACCAGTACTAGCTATTGAGTTATGGTTCGCCCGGAACAACCTGTATAGGAGAGTTTTACATAAGGATTGAAGGGGTAAGTCTGCCTGAAGGAGTAAAAGCATGGATATCATAGTTTCGGACCTCAACGCCAGTCAAATACAATGGACACTCGGATGGTACCGATCGACGAAGTGTTATATATGTCAGAAGCTAAGCCCCATTTTATCTTAATGGGACTCAAGACCATCCAGCCTTACGCGTCGTACCGGGTTTTGAAGCAACTTGTAAGGTACTAGATAGTGCCAAAAGATGAGGATTTGGGAACCCAAGTAATTGAAATAAGTCCTGACGGCCAATTTCCTGAAGCAAGATTCCGCTAGATTTGGAGAAGATGTCAATATCTGGAGGCAAACATGTGTGTGCTAGATCAAGATAAAGGGGAAGCTTCACCTGGATATCACGCTTGGTACAGAGGGGAAGTGTCGTGTGGGAGGCCAGCCAAAAGACCCCATCTCCAGGATTTCACCGAGTCATTACGGGGGCAATGGGATTGGCTGGTAAAAGAAGAAGGATATCGGGTTGAAATTAGTAAACTGAAGCAACAAATTGAAGGTCTAAAATTTGAGAAAAGTGTGCAAGTCCTTGCTGACCAGGGAGAAATGAATAGGCTGACCCAAGAAAACAAGGCGCTTAAGGCCCAAATCCAGCAAATAAGGATAGCCGCAAATAACCAACAAAGAAGCCAATCGGATGAGTTGTT